>OY755186.1:10009857-10546743 GCA_963576735.1 Bedellia somnulentella | reverse complement strand
CGAAATTCTTCTATCCTTTATTTCTTTTACACGTTTAAGTAGTGTTTGCGTTTCCTACCTCCGAATTTTAACTAATTCGGAAGGCCATTTTTCTATATTTTCAGATAGAATGCAAATGTTGAAAACGCCTAACTATCACATAATTTAAATCTTTTAGTTCATGAAAACCTCATGTTTCATTTTTCTATCTGAAAAGATAGAAAAATGGCCTTCCGAATTAGTTAAAATTCGGAGGTAGGAAACGCAAACACTACTTAAACGTGTAAAAGAAATAAAGGATAGAAGAATTTCGCACTGGCAGCCAATTGAAACGGTGGCTCAGTTGGCAGAGCGTCGGGGCGTATACCCGAGGTCGCGGGTTCGATTCCCGCCTGTGTCGAAATTTTTCTTTCCTTTATTTATTCTTTATTTATTAGTAATAATGACTTGATATGTTTTGCATAGAACTAACCAAGGCGCTTCTATTGATACCACTTTCTGAGTGGCTAGAAGGTTTTGGTCAAATTTATCATAGCTATTTGTATGAGCGCAATCGGCCGCTGGATTGTACTATACGAATGAAGGGTTAAAAGCTCTTCATAACATAATGACTTGATATGTAATTTGTAGAACTAACCAAGGCACTTCTATCGACATCTCTTACAGAGTGGCTAGAAGCTTGGGGTCTAGGTATAATATCATTTTTTCAAATTTTTCATTTCGACTATATACTCTACATATCAAAGGAGGGTTAAAAACTCTTCAAAATGGTATGTTTGGGTCGTGGTATTAAAGCACATACTCACAAGCTTCTATTGACACCAACTTTAGGTTGGCTAGAAGCTTTTGGTCGACTTTATCATAGCTATTTGTATGAGCGCAATCGGCCGCTGGATTGTTCCATACGAATGAAGGGTTAAAAGCTCTTCATAATAATATGAATTGATATGTTTTGCATAGAACTAACCAAGGCGCTTCTATTGACACCACTCACAGTGTGGCTAGAAGCTTTTGGTCGACTTTATCATAGCTATTTGTATGAGCGCAATCGGCCGCTGGATTGTACCATACGAATGAAGGGTTAAAAGCTCTTCATAATAATATGACTTGATATGTTTTGCATAGAACTAACCAAGGCGCTTCTATCGACATCACTTACAGTGTGGCTAGAAGCTTTTGGTCGACTTTATCATAGCTATTTGTATGAGCGCAATCGGCCGCTGGATTGTACCATACGAATGAAGGGTTAAAAGCTCTTCATAATAATATGAATTGATATGTTTTGCATAGAACTCACCAAGGCGCTTCTATTGACACCACTCACAGTGTGGCTAGAAGCTTTTGGTCGACTTTATCATAGCTATTTGTATGAGCGCAATCGGCCGCTGGATTGTACCATACGAATGAAGGGTTAAAAGCTCTTCATAATAATATGAATTGATATGTTTTGCATAGAACTCACCAAGGCGCTTCTATTGACACCACTCACAGTGTGGCTAGAAGCTTTTGGTCGACTTTATCATAGCTATTTGTATGAGCGCAATCGGCCGCTGGATTGTACCATACGAATGAAGGGTTAAAAGCTCTTCATAATAATATGAATTGATATGTTTTGCATAGAACTCACCAAGGCGCTTCTATTGACACCACTCGTGTGGCTAGAAGCTTTTGGTCGACTTTATCATAGCTATTTGTATGAGCGCAATCGGCCGCTGGATTGTACCATACGAATGAAGGGTTAAAAGCTCTTCATAATAATATGACTTGATATGTTTTGCATAGAACTAACCAAGGCGCTTCTATCGACATCACTTACAGTGTGGCTAGAAGCTTTTGGTCGACTTTATCATAGCTATTTGTATGAGCGCAATCGGCCGCTGGATTGTACCATACGAATGAAGGGTTAAAAGCTCTTCATAATAATATGACTTGATATGTTTTGCATAGAACTAACCAAGGCGCTTCTATTGACACCACTTACAGTGTGGCTAGAAGCTTTGGGTCTATATCTAATCGGTTTTATCCATATTTTTCATTTCGGCTATATACTCTACATATCAAAGGAGGGTTAAAAGCTCTTCATAATGGATTGTATGGATCATGGTATTAAAGGACATATTCACACGCTTCTATTGACACCACTTACAGTGTGGCTAGAAGCTTTTGGTCGACTTTATCATAGCTATTTGTATGAGCGCAATCGGCCGCTGGATTGTACCATACGAATGAAGGGTTAAAAGCTCTTCATAATAATATGAATTGATATGTTTTGCATAGAACTCACCAAGGCGCTTCTATTGACACCACTCACAGTGTGGCTAGAAGCTTTTGGTCGACTTTATCATAGCTATTTGTATGAGCGCAATCGGCCGCTGGATTGTACCATACGAATGAAGGGTTAAAAGCTCTTCATAATAATATGAATTGATATGTTTTGCATAGAACTCACCAAGGCGCTTCTATTGACACCACTCACAGTGTGGCTAGAAGCTTTTGGTCGACTTTATCATAGCTATTTGTATGAGCGCAATCGGCCGCTGGATTGTACCATACGAATGAAGGGTTAAAAGCTCTTCATAATAATATGAATTGATATGTTTTGCATAGAACTCACCAAGGCGCTTCTATTGACACCACTCACAGTGTGGCTAGAAGCTTTTGGTCGACTTTATCATAGCTATTTGTATAAGCGCAATCGGCCGCTGGATTGTACCATACGAATGAAGGGTTAAAAGCTCTTCATAATAATGTGAATTGATATGTTTTGCATAGAACTAACCAAGGCGCTTCTATTGACACCACTTACAGTGTGGCTAGAAGCTTTTGGTCGACTTTATCATAGCTATTTGTATGAGCGCAATCGGCCGCTGGATTGTACCATACGAATGAAGGGTTAAAAGCTCTTCATAATAATATGAATTGATATGTTTTGCATAGAACTCACCAAGGCGCTTCTATTGACACCACTCACAGTGTGGCTAGAAGCTTTTGGTCGACTTTATCATAGCTATTTGTATGAGCGCAATCGGCCGCTGGATTGTACCATACGAATGAAGGGTTAAAAGCTCTTCATAATAATGTGAATTGATATGTTTTGCATAGAACTAACCAAGGCGCTTCTATTGACACCACTTACAGTGTGGCTAGAAGCTTTTGGTCGACTGTATCATAGCTATTTGTATGAGCGCAATCGGCCGCTGGATTGTACCATACGAATGAAGGGTTAAAAGCTCTTCATAATAATATGAATTGATATGTTTTGCATAGAACTCACCAAGGCGCTTCTATTGACACCACTCACAGTGTGGCTAGAAGCTTTTGGTCGACTTTATCATAGCTATTTGTATGAGCGCAATCGGCCGCTGGATTGTACCATACGAATGAAGGGTTAAAAGCTCTTCATAATAATATGAATTGATATGTTTTGCATAGAACTCACCAAGGCGCTTCTATTGACACCACTCACAGTGTGGCTAGAAGCTTTTGGTCGACTTTATCATAGCTATTTGTATGAGCGCAATCGGCCGCTGGATTGTACCATACGAATGAAGGGTTAAAAGCTCTTCATAATAATATGAATTGATATGTTTTGCATAGAACTAACCAAGGCGCTTCTATTGACACCACTTACACTGTGGCCAGAAGCTTTTGGTCGACTTTATCATAGCTATTTGTATGAGCGCAATCGGCCGCTGGATTGTACCATACGAATGAAGGGTTAAAAGCTCTTCATAATAATATGACTTGATATGTTTTGCATAGAACTAACCAAGGCGCTTCTATTGACATCACTTACAGTGTGGCTAGAAGCTTTTGGTCGACTTTATCATAGCTATTTGTATGAGCGCAATCCGTCGCTGGATTGTACCATACGAATGAAGGGTTAAAAGCTCTTCATAATAATATGACTTGATATGTGTTGCATAGAACTAACCAAGGCGCTTCTATCGACATCTCTTACAGAGTGGCTAGAAGCTTTGGGTCTATATCTAATCGGTTTTTTGAATATTTTTTCATTTCGACTTTATACTCTACATATCAAAGGAGGGTTAAAAGCTCTTCATAATGGATTGTATGGATCATGGTATTAAAGCACATACTCACACGCTTCTATTGATAACACTTTCAGGGTGGCTAGAAGCTTTGGGTCGATGTCAAATACTTCTTTTTGGGTTTTTTTTTTTACCACTTACTCTACATTAGGTTTAAGGGAGTCTAGGTTTATCTGTCTTACCTTCAGTAGGAGTCTGAGCATAAATCGATGAATAACTTGTTTATTTAGAATGTTTTATGCAGTATTTGAATGGTTTTATGTGTTTGAATTGAAGACTTTTCAATTTGGTCGGTTTATAATTGGCCGCTGAAATCAGCCGCTAACTTCACACCGGTTAAATCATTATGCTAAAATGCTGCTTCCTTAAAATACCTTTATGCCACTAATGGTTTATAGTTTTTTTAGATTAAATACCATTAGTTCAGAAAAATAGTTTTCTAATTAACCTTATAAACTCTGCATTCAGATTTGCGATTTCAGAATAAATACACAAAATATATAATAGCTTAGGAATAGCCTTAAAGTTTTGTCTTAGCTGTGTTACCTTATAGAGTGGGTATTACAATAGCATTGCTTACTGTTTTCTCGTTTGCCCTATTGTCTTTGTTAAATGGTAATTATATTCAACAAATTGATTTTAATGATGCTTTCACTTGACTTTTTTGGTTACTAGTAAGCACTAATTGTAGCATGTGCTTGTTGTGTAATAATCTTTGCAGTAAACATTATTTTGATAAGGCAGTTGAAAACAGGCGATTAATAGAAAACTATTACGATTGTAAGTGTTGTCTTAAAATGTAAGGTTATAAATGAAAATTACTCTATCTTTTATTGTAGCGGTTGTACGGGCAACTTAGGGTTCTAGATCTTTTTACTTGGGTGGATGATGTGGTTAGAGGGTGCCGAATCTTTGAAATGAGCATTGTTTTAAAAGTGTAAATCTGCATAACGTGATTTTGAACGTATTTTTTCCTGCATTTTCCTTCGCCTCTCCATATTTAATGCTCGAAACTAACCATTTCAAGGTAATGAGGCAGATATTAAGACCATTTTATGATGGGTCCTAGTACATAATTAAAGGACCCTGAGTTTACGGGTTCAAACACCGCGGGGGTAAAATTTGTGGCATAAATATGAATTATTGTTTCTTAAACTAGGATGTTATTTATATGTGTAATGTGCTATGTATAATATTCAATGTATCTTTGAGTTAAAATCTCAATCTTGCTTTAAGGCTATATTAATCGACCACGTTTGATTATACTGCTAGTTTTAAATCTTAATACGAGGGTCTTTTTGACAGACTTCAAGGCATTCTTAACCTTGAATATTATATTTAAAAAGTGTGTAGAGATAAAACAATTTCTCATAACTAAGTATGGTGATATCTGGTTTGAACTAGTTCCAAGTATCGGTAGAATGACCACGGCCGTCTGCCAATCACCGGGCCCACACATTCCGTTGATGAATCCTCGACCAGATTTACTAACAGATATAATGCATTACACAACCTTCTTAAGACATCGAAGGAATTGTTCAAAGAGAACGCAATCTTCTAATGTTATATTTTTTTGTCACATGCTTATTAACTGTTTATGCTGAATTTTTATTAAAAATCTATTTCATATCATAACATGAAATAAGAGCTTACCAATTTAAATTAGTAACATTTTAGAGTAATAAACATTTAGGTTTTGATGTTTTTATACATGCGAAGTCTATTTCGTGATTCCCACATCATTGGTGTCCAGGTAATGATTAATATGCGTACAACAAAAATGCGAAGAACCGATCTATCTTCGTGGGCGTTTAATTTGTACGCGGATCCATTCATCTTCAGTAGAGTGAGGAGCCACGGTAATGATCCGTCAATACCGTCATTCGCGGGTAATTGGGATTATTGGTTACTAAGTACCGTATGATGCGGTTATAGATTAGAATAATTATTTTCTTGCTACTTATTGCTTTTGATTGATTGAATGTTTTTTGTTGGTAAGAAAGCTTCTATTACATCATTTAGCGTGAATTGCTGTTGAAAAGTTAACAAAATCTTATCTAGTATCTTTTGAATATATTCTTTTCACAAAAATAACCACACAACATAATTATGATATTTTTATGTGTCGAGCACAATGCCATTAATAAACCTTTCTTTTGAAGCAGTCGCGCAATCATATCTTTTGACAAACTGTTCCTGCCTACATAAATATACTTACGACCTTACCCTAAAAGGGATAGCTACCCAGAACTTCAGAATACGAAATTAGTTAGCTACTTTGGAAATTGAGTGGGGCAAAATGTTAAAAAAAAGATTGGTGACGAGTCTCCAGCTGCATCGCCTAATAATCACTTAAAACCCCCTAAACCCCAATACCCTAAGACAGCTCTTACGTCCACTGGCAGAAATGGGGTACTGCTGTTCGAAACCGATACTAACTCAATAAGCACGAAACGAATGCAAACTCGAAAGTATCGTACTTATTACGCAGCGTATCGAGATATCGCGGTATAGTCGCAGTTATCATTATCAGCGCCGCTCCAATTTCGCAAGCACTGGACGTGTCGTCGGGGGCACCTTAAATCACGGCTGGATATTTACTGCGGCCTGCCTGTTGCGCCGGCCTTCCTTATCTGTTATCAATATGGGTATGTGCGGTAGTGCGCAATATCTATAGCCCACTATTTTTGTGGTAAGTTTTCTTAGAGATATGCTACCTTGTGGAGGTTTTGGTCTAGTGTTCGAGATGGAAGTTTTGGTCAAGAGGTTAAGATGGATATTATAAACTAAATACAGATCTATAAGAGTTGACTTAAGGGATGTGCTAGTTATCTTGCAAAATTAAATTGTTTTGAAAATAATATATAAATAACTTTGAAGAGACTAGAATGATCCCTAACAATGCATAACATTTCATACACAAATAAATATACCTCATATAGTTTCTGTATAGAGTCATTTTATAGCTACCAGAAATAAAGATTATACAGAGATGATACTTAGTTATTTAAATATATAAATTTTTAAATATTGTGTAAAAATAAATGTCTTAAAATAGAACAACCTGGTCTATAAATTCGGTCCGCACAAGTGAAAGGGAGGGTAGTAACAACCATCTGTATTGGGCGGCACGAGCTACGGCTTGTTATCAGTGCTTTATTATCGGCGGATCTGCATGGGTTCTGTTGCTTATGAATACTGTGGTCATACACTTTATTTAAATTATGTATAACAAATAGGTAGCATTAGAGGATTATATTATATTAAACTTGCCAATTTTCTAGCTGCGGACTTAATGCGTTCATTTCATTTTACTATGTAATGCTTTTCCAATACTCTATTGATATGATACGACAATTTTGGTTCGTATTTGTGATGAACGTTGAAATAAAACTTCTGATATAATTGGTTTAGCTTTTTGAAATTATATTTGAAAAAGAAACTACCTAATTTTACCATTTTCAAAGTAACAAAATCATGTTGTAAACATCACAAAAAACATACCATAAAAAGCTCATTCAAGAATACTAAGTCATCGCAGGAGGTCGACATGCATTTACAAAATGGACTTACATTTCGCAAGGCATTGTAGTGAATAGGTAACAGTATCAGGTATTCAAGGAAATCCTACGGTCATAATGCTCAGACCCAAGTTGCGTAGTCGCGGCCCCCTGGGTGTTCTGTCTGTGATATTGCGACAAGGGTTAGTGGCAGGGCGTGGTCGTCGGTAACCTTCGATAGACAACGTGTTGAACAAACGTATATTGTTGTGATTAAAACTATTGCACCAGTTAAAAGTTACGGCTTGTAAATTTTGTCGTACAACTTTATAACTCACATGACTGGAAACCAGATACTAAATTATCTTCTGTGTTTAAAAAAAAAAGTAAAAAAACTTTATTAAATAAAATTAACATGTCAATTGATAATCGTACAAATTATATACCATAGTTTGTGTTATATACAATGAGAGCCAAAAAGGCGCCGAATCAGCATATGTACACTAGAGTTTTGGCTCTAATGCACGCTGATTTTCAACCGCGACCCTTGAAAAATATAAAAAAGAAGATAAATACTAAACTAAAAATAGAACATTTCACCATTCAAACACAATTCGAAAATAATAATACATTTTTTTTTTAAAAGAACACGTCAAAGTTAGTTTTAAATCCTTCACCGATATTATGTTATGTTATATATATATATATATATATATAACATAACATAAACGTTAACATAAACGTTCACGCCGAATATCCCCGAAGGGGTTGGCAGAGGTACTAATACTTCTGAACATCACGTGACTTTGTCACCTGGTGTTCAGAGTACCCACGTTTTGCATGGACAGTGTACTCACGTGATAGGGGGCAGGCCTATCGCCGTTTTGTACGAATACACTGTCACATGACTAAGTACAACTCAGCCACGATGTTTTCCCTCACCGTTAACAACCATGATAAATTAACCACACATATGTCTTTAGAAAAGACAAATTGGTGTAGGCCCGACCCAGGATTTGAACACTAGTTGTTTGCACGATAACCGAGTGTTCTACCCACTGGGCTATCACGGTTGCTATATATATATATATATATATATATATATATATACCAACGGTATATGTTATATGCATCGACTATCAATTTTGGGGAGTCTTGAGAGGAAAAGATAGATCCTGGAGTAGTTAGATCCTGGTGATGGTTTCAATCTTTGTATCTTCCTTTTTATTCCTCACAATCCGAACGCTTGATTGCTTTAACACATTCGATATTTAATACGTACATCATAATCCATATTGACTCTACACATCACTTGCACAAAATTACGTTCTTGCATCCTCTGTGACTGTTATCCTTTTACGGTAGTTAAAATTGGTCTTATACTTTAATCGCCTCTTATGATATTCTAGAAAAGTAACAATTCAGAGGCATTTTGGGCAATAAAAATTCAAAAGATATGATAATTACATTTTATTTTAACAATATACGTGAAGCGGTTACTGGATCATATGATTTAATGGGAAAAAAGAAAGTTCCTTTTACTTATCCGAGTAAGAAATGTGAACAGTGAGAGGATTGCCGCTTTTAATGGACCAGGCAACATCGCACTCAATTAACAAGTGTCATGTCAACGATGCGACGCCAGTCGGGGCAGCCGCCGGTTGACCAACCCTGACTTCACCTAATTATACCTTTCGAATGAGACGTCATTTCCTCCCAAACTTGCGAAATATTAACATAAAAAGGGATATTTTGGAACTTTGAAGGTGCGAATTTAAATAATTGCAATAATCTGGCGGCCGGCCGGACATGCGACTGTAATTAATGGTTGCTGTCGGGCTGGTGTGAACTGTACCTTCTTCAACTGAAATCAAATCCAATTTGTTGTAAGGCATTTTATGTATTCATACGCATTACAATTATACTGGTTACCTTTGGAAGACTGTTCTTGTAAAATTAATAAGCGAATTTAGTCGCCTTACTTCTTAAACAATTGTGGAAATAAACGCTGAAATTCATATATTTTATTTCGTTATTAAAGAGCTTAAATTTTAGGTAACAAGAGAATATGAAGAATTATATGAATATGGGTGGTCGAACACCTCTAGATTGCACACTCACGCACATCTAAGCTGTAAGCGTGTCCACACACCGACTACTGCTCTACATTCAAATGATAAATACACTCGTCTCATTTACTTGACATCTCATTTTCTCAGCATATCAACCATTACAACACACACAAATTGCACGGTAGAAATTTCCTGCATAGTAGTAGCTTTATTAGCACAATCATCATTATTTTCTGTCTGGCAAGAACGCAGAAACAATAAATAATAATTCATCATCTCCGATCATGCGTTCACGCAGTACTTCCGTTGTAACTTGAGTTTTCATCTGTGTTGTGTTGGCTTTGAAAAGCACAAACCCATTATGATACCCTAACCAATTATACATTATTTTACAATATTTTTCCACACTCAACTTCCAAAACTACTGAAAGCAAATCAATTCTTCAGAATTGAAGCTCTGGTAACCCTTTTTTGGGATACAACTAGCCCACGTGGGTTACCTCGTCACTATTTTCTCACTCTTAAAATGTTTTTCTTTTTAACTATTGATCAATTTAAATAGACAGAGAAGTGCAGTGACGGTTTAAATTTAAAATTCATTTGGACTGGACTTGTCTTGGAGACTCTCATTTCAAACAAAAAGTGTTATCAATACAATGAAAAAACTGATGAATGAATGCATTTATTGAAACAATGTCGCTGAGGCCACTGTTTATACTCCTTATATTCTGCTTATTTATATTGTATGTATTGTGCAAAATTCGTATACATTACATTTAAGATGATATGTATGTACTCGAATGATGAAAGTTTAACGCGACATAGTACTCCAGAGCATACCATAGCCCGCGGCGTTTAAGACCATTCCACTTACCTGCTTTATTAACACCAACACTGCATCTTTGATTAAAATATAATTATTTTCATGTCATATTTTACGTAACTTCATTTAAAATTTGATACGAGTTGCCACTTATCACTTGTGGTAATACAAAAATGGGAAGGAATTTTAAGACAATCATAAAACGATTTCGTCGCACAATTTGATTGAATAACTTGTATTGCATACAGCTTATTCAGTCATAGTTCGCCAGTGGAGCAGTGCTCTATTAATCGAGTGACAGTCAATTATTTTAAGCTATTATCGATCGCTCGTTGAGATCACGTCCGTATTCACAAAAAAAGTGTTATGCGTATTCCGTTACGCAATTATTTGCTATTTGAAGTTCTCATTACAGTTTTATCTCGTATTAGTAACCTAAAAAATATCATTACGATTCCTGGGTAGTGTCGGCTTAGAAAGCAATAACCTATTTTTTCCTGCTTTTGTCGTAAATAGTGACTAGGTGATTGTTGGGCGATAAACATTTATTTTAAAATACTTTTTCCACTCTCTACTTCCTTCAGATAAGCCTTGAATAGGAAGTATGTAAAAATATGTATTATAACGATGCTGCATCACAATAGTTTTTCCAAAAGTCAATTTTGTGCATGAGTACAGGAATTAAAAAAAAAGTCTTAAGGAAAACTTAAAACCCGTATCATTCGTTCTTATTAGGTCAGTTATAGTATCTTCATTGCTCTTTAGTACAAATCGAATGATTTCGGTTTTCAATATCAGTAATCATCACTATTTAAGTCAATTTCTTTATATTTGTGTATATTTCAATGGACACTTCAAATTAAATCTGAAGGTGGATTTAAAATGAATTTAAAGAATTTCGACTATACGCCGCCAAATATTTAATGTTGAATATATATTGAAAGTTCGCACACAATATCAATAGTTCGAAGATGCGCTTGATAGTCACCTTTGATATTGTATTGAATCAGGCGTTACTTTGCGGAAATCCATAGCAATACTAATATTAATAAATTTCTTCGCTTAATTCCGCTAAATAATACCTGCAGTCTTCATGCAACATGCACTGTGCACCGCCCGCCCTCCCACTTACAAGAAATCGAAAAGCAGACAATGCACCACACACACACCCGCAAGCGAAAACCACAGGCAACCACAAACATGCGACGCGTTTCGACTCAACACGAGTCATTGTCGAGCAGTAGACAGTTCAGCAGCTGACCACCGAGTATTAGCGTAATTAAGCGAAGAAATTTATTAATATTAGTATTAGTCTCCTTTGAGTTGAACTAATGTTATTTAGTCACCAAGCGTTACGCAGTTCCTGAACGATTTAATTTCCCGCGAATGTCACAAGTTTTGGCAACATTACGCCGCATCCGTTTCGTCTTGTAATTTCATGGTTTTATTTCAAACTTTTGTGAGGCCATTTTATGCAATCAGATCTATGTAATCCGGTGAATGGAATCAACTTTACTATTTATTGAAGTTTTCAATATTGTTTTTTTTATTGCTCTCTCTTATACATCCTTATGTTGTTGAATAGTAAAGTTTTGAAACCGTTTCTGATTTAATATTATTGTATTGGATCAAATAGAGTGTGCTCAAAATGCCAGGCGTCAGCAGTATGAAAAATAAAAGAGCATGTACGAAAAAAATGGTGGATGTTTTGTCAGGATCGTACAAAGTGGCAATCGATAGTCTCTGCCTAAGCTAGAACTGATGTTTGTGATTAGAGATTATGTGACATCCGATTAATGTTCTTCGACTGTCTTTAATTACTTAAATATTTTTCTACATTTGTATGTGCAGTATGAATAATATACACTAGTAGCTTAGCAATGCAATCTCGAATATTATGGCAGTAGCAGACCTTCATTGAATGGAAGCGGTAGGCACGATTGACCGCCTCAAGCAAATATTATGAACACTGCATAATAGATCCGGGTGCTGCAATTAGTATTAACAATGCCTGTATTGTGTTACTGATCTGTATTTATTCTAATTATTATTATATTAATTGGATAATATAGAAATAAATGATTACATTAAATAAACCCTTTACTTAGCTAAAGTCTGATTTATTCATAATTAGAATGTTTTGGTTCTTGAAAACCTCATGTGGGGATTATTACTAATAAATAAAGGAAAGAAAAATTTCGACACTAGCGTGGATCGAACCCGCAACCTCGGGTATACGCCCCCGTCGCTCTGCCAATTGAGCTATAATGTCGAGCGGCTACTAGTGTAAAATTCTTCATTCCTTTGCTTCTTTTACACTTTTTAAGTAGTGTTTGCGTTCCCTACGTCCGAAGGCCACTTTTCTACCTTTTCAGATAGAATGCAAAATTTGCAAAATTTTATGTTGAGAACGCCTATCTATCACATCATTAGAATCTTTTTCTTCATGAAAACCTCATGTGGGGTTATTACTAATAAATAAAGAATATAAAAAGGAAAAAAAAAACTCAGCACTAGCGGGGATCAAACCCGCGACTTCTGGATAAACCCCCCTCCCCCCGCTAGTGTCGAAGTTTTTCACATCGTTATTTATTACTGATTTATTCAAATTTCTGATTAAGGTTTGCGTAATATCCTGATTTGGTGCTTCATCCGGTTGATTGAAACTAAGAAAGTTGACCCGGAAGATAGTGGATACTTGAAGAATTATTTGATAGCCTTACAAAATCTTTTTTTCCTATTATCCATTTTTCAAAGAGTGTTTATCAATTGCTGTTCGAAGAATTTTCGACGCTATTTATATTCTTGGGGTATGAAGAGTTAATTGTCGGTGTTAAATCGTAGAAGCAAACCCTGTTAAAAAAAACAGAAAGAGCGTTGGGAATAAGCGTCACCTCGATTGTAGTGTATTATAAGCTTGACAAAAAGTAGCCAGCAAGCATACTTTTCATAAAATATATTTAAATGTTTATGCCGACTAACGCCATTAGTTCCCATTGGGGTAGACAGACTTTCAAATGCCACTTTGTACGATCCTAGCAAATCTGTCGAGCTTCGTCTACGTATATTTTAAAAGCAGTGTAGTGTTGGCTTAGAATAATACTAACGCATTTCTTTGTGCGGCTATCGTAAGTGGTGATTAAGGTTTTAAATGATAGATGAGCGATGTGGCCCCGTCTTATACCAACCATACTCTTCCTTTATTTTCTTTCTTTTATTATTCAACTTCTATAATTTGCTATTTTCTAACTCTGAAGCTCTGGCAACCCAATGTCATGAATATATGTTTGTATTAATATTTTACCCATAGAAAAGTGAATATAATAATATAAATGTGCTAATAAAATTATAACCTTTTGCATAGAACTAAATTGAGTTGCTAACATTTCGACTAAGCTTATATCATAAAATCAGGTCAATTAGGTGTTAGTCTGTTTAGCTCAAAATAAATCATATTGCTTTAGTACTTAAATCAATATTCAAATCTACGTATTCCTTTCCAAAATGACTTGCTATATTTCGTGAACTGTCAATATCTGAAATGAACCTATTATTGTATTTCTCTCGAACCTGATTAGAATTGTTAACCATTTTGTGAGGTTATAGATTTGTCTTTATTATCATTGTCTGCAGAAATTCTTTAAAAGCTGATTCATATAAAAATAAGAGTGCAGCAAAAAGTAAGTAAACTTAAACTTAACTTACATCAGCCTATAGACATCCACTGCTGGCTGGACATAGGCATCTCTCAAAGATTTCCACAACGATTAAAAATAGGAAATTATAGGATTATACTCATGAAGTAGGGCTTAGGTACAAGCCAATAAGAAAATAAAGTGCTGGATATCGCGCGCCGGGCCAGAGTGGTAAAATAATAGCAAATCACACTCAGGGATGCACACCGAAGAAAGATATTCCCGCTAACCCCATTTATTTGAATACTTTGATCACTTGTTAAAAGTAAAAAAAATATAGGCCTTGTTTCCAAAATAAATATTCATCAACTAGCTGACCCGACAGTCTTCGAACTGTCATAAAAGTTTAGTATGAACTGAAGTATCTATAACAAAGAAAATAAGAAATCGTACCGCGATGCAGAAAGCAACGCAATATTCATACAATATGCTTTCAATATCTTTATTCATACATATTCGCATAGTTGAATGTGAAAAAGAAGGATTAGTGCATCCTATTATTCTAACCTAACACAAAAGCAAAAAAAAATACGCAAAAAGACTTTGACCACCCGGGATTCGAACCTAGGTCTTTCGTACTTAGTGTTTACCAAACGGTATACCGCTACGCCACGCAGACAGTTGTGTAAGTCTCAAATTTGTGATATCCTATATATCTAGTAGTCATACTATTGACAAACAATTAAATGGACAATTATTTTGATGAAAATGGATGAAACCCTTATTTTTTCCAAAAAGACTATTAATGAAGAGTCCGATAAAGTCGGTCGATGAAAAAATTAATCGTGTAAATATGGGGAACCATATAAAAGTTATGTTTTTTTATGCTCCTGTGGGAACCCTTGCGAAATCCGGGATAAATTATATCCTATATGTTGGCCAGGTGTATAACCTACATTCATGCCAAATTTGATCAAGATCGGTCCGGTAGAATTAACGTGATGAACGGACATACAGACAGACAGACAGACAGACATTTTTTTCAAAAATAGCAAATTTGGCTTCAGTATCGAAAATAAAACATATTCCACCGGTTTTTATTTTTTTTTCTTCAATGTACAGTTTTGACCTTGTTACAGTCTTATTATAGTATAGAAGATAATAGGTTACCAATCCTAAACAAGAGTAAAATTGACTCAGCAAGCTGTTTCAAGTGCATCGACTATTCATAAACATTGAAGTTGACCTAATTTGCAACAAATTGACACTAATGCTGATCAACAACCTCCATTCATACTACCACGTCGGAGGACCGAATGAGGACCAGATGATCGTGCGGGAGGCGGCATTGAGATGACAATTGATTAGATCCGAGCGTGGCTGATACTGTCTGCTTTACTCGCTGATGAAATGATAATGGTACACTGGTTTTACAACCCTGCTTTTGTTTTAAAGATTTAAATAACTCTTGTTTTTAAACAGATACCGGAGCCGATAAGTTTTTACTAGAGGGTTTTTCAATTTGTGCATTGTCTCTTTTATTATTTAATATTTTTAAGAAATTCATTAGCCTCGTGCGGGTTGGCAGACTAACGACAATTGCCGTGACAGTGGCTGCGACCGACTGCTGACCGTGCCTTCCGAAGCACGGAATGATGTTAATTTTCGTATAAACAAATGATTAAAGGATGTTATATTTTACCAAACTGGGTTTTGCAATATTTCACAAAATTAAACATATGAACCAACCGCCAGGGAATCTAACCCTAGACATCTGGATTGTGAGCTGTATGTTTTGCTGCTAAGCTACGGTGGCAGATGCTAGTTTATTTCAATTCAAAATCGCGAAAAAAAGTATGTTCGTTCTGAGAAATATGGACCTTCCATTTCATAGGAACTGTGTAAACAATTTGTAAACTTTTTACCAATGCGTTAAAGGACACCGACAAACAAACTGTTCTTAAAATATTCGTATAAGTGAATGGCCAATATGAATATATTCGTGGGTCTTGATAGTCTGGTCGAGCGGGTCATCAGCGGTCACGACTCTTTGTTTCTGGCCACGAGCGAGCGCCCTGGCGTAGCATTCTTACTGTCAAAAGTGTTACAGTAGAACCGGGAACAAGATAGTTAAGCTGACGGTGGCTACCTCAAGGACACACGATCTGATGGGAGATTAGTGCACTTGATGGTTCTAACCTTCGATCGGCGTGATTTGATTGTTTACTTGGAGAAGGGAACACAAAAAGCACGGAGGTTTTTTTATATATCTCTGTTTTATGTTGGTCTTAATAAAGAAGCGAGATTTGATCCTTGTTTAAGGAAGTCATTTTTATTGAGAATATTTATTTATTAAATTATGGAAATTCAGGTTTTCAAAAAAAATACATATAAATGTATGCATTTCAAAGCCTTTCGTTTTCAACATTTTACTAACAATCGAACCTTTTTTTCATTAATAGATGTTATATCTAAGTCCTCGGTATCACATGTATTAGTACTATATAAAATAATTAAATTAAAGACTTTCACCGTGTAAGCCTTCAAATAAATATATTTCACACCATAGCTGTGTAATAAAAGTATACTTGTAATATGTGGTATGAGTGGCTCTTGCATCACTGATCTTGCTTTTAAAATAAACGCATTCTTGTTAAAAAGTTAACCGAAAATTACTTCGCAGACACCCTAATTTGAAATGTCAACACGTCGACTTCTTTATTACGCAAACGTCAGATGCACTAAAAGCAAATATTGATAAAAAATATTTAAACTCTGGTATTTACTCATAATTTTATCTTCCATGTAAATTCCTTAAAAGTTTAATCATATAATATGATAATCTTGATCTCTCTAAGTTAGGTTTATCCCAGATTTAATTGTCCTGTAAAATCAGGACAATAAATAGCAGTACTATAGCTCTTTGCAAGATATGCAACGTCAACTGAATAGGACTCGTCAAAACGCACATTTTGGGAATATTTACTTCAAATCTACGTATAAAGATGAAAAAATATATATTATCGAGAACTTAAAAAATTGAGGTAATCAATATGTATGTATGTTACGCGATCACTTCGTCAAGTTTCAATCAATTACAAGTGGCTTCCAGAGTGGTCCCATTTCATTTTCACGAGGTTTGATAGCAGGGTTATGAAAATGTTACAAAATATAAAAATTACTGCGTGTATGAGCCTATCTATTATTGAATTTTACATGGAAAATTAGGGTTTCGTCAAATAGCTGTGAAGTCAGTGCCATTTTATTGAAAAATTAAGTATGTGAATATTTTTCCATTTCTTTTTTTAATATTTTAGTCATGTTTTTCGCAATGGCAGCGATAAGCAAGGACAGTAGTATAAGATCCCGCTGCTAAATCTCTACGTTCATTGCGTATTGAGTCAAACACACATTTTAACATAAGTTTATGAATAGGAGAATACACTGACAAGACGCAGCCAGGCAAAAGTGGCCGCAAGTAATTTTAATTTAATTAATGTTTATTATTTTTCGAAGACGAATTTCGTTCCCTTGTTTTCGAAATATAATATCATCCCCATCATAGCAATGTATGTAAAGAATATAAAAATCCATAGGTGCCGTTGCAAATTCGGCTGCAACTACCTCGCAGCCAGGTGTAAGTAGGTCATATTTTGGTGCGTTTTATACGTTCATAAGTTACACGCATATTTCTTGTATGAATTTAAACCTATTTTTTTCTTAATATGATAATACATAGCTGCCTGTGAAAAAGCGGCCGGAAATTAGGGTTGCCATCTGTTAAAAACGCGATATATCCAAATATATTTCACAAACTATGCTATTGTTTCTGTTTATATTTTATGACTTATATTATAACTATACTTTTATAATATATATTTTTTAAATACTTATTTACTTACTTATACTCACGCCCATTATTCCCATTGAGCTATCACGATTGTATATAAATAAATAAATGTGGAAATAAGGACAAACCAACGGATTTTAAGCTATGTTTATACGATTAGTGTTGTAGAACAATTAAATAATAGTATATCGTTCAAAGTAATTAATATCAGTGTAGAGATAGCTTATCTAAAATTGTATGAATAAATGTCATTAGAAACTGAATTTGCAAGAAAAATATTTAATAGGAGTTGTTAAAGTTTTGAAAATTGGTTTAAATTACTTATACTTTATTTCTTTAATGCATCACACCATGTCATGTAGGTATATTAGTAAAAGTTGTTATACCGTAGAATAAACTAAACATGCCTTGAGATGATATGACGCATATTTCATGTAACCAGAGTATCACGCTACAACCATATATCTCTTATAGATCTTGGATTTTTAAAAATACTACTTATTTACAATTTTTTTTGTATGTGCCAATTAATACTATTTATAGTACAATTAGGCACATCCTTTTTTCTTGATAAATAATATATACGCTCATAAATATACGCCTCATAATATATACGCTGTTTCTTTCTCAAGTTCTTTAAAATAATGTTTTTATTCAATTTGTTACAAACATTTGTTTAGCTTAAAATACCGAATACAATTAAAAATGAATTTGCTGTGTGCTTGAAAGAGTGAAAAACTTAGAAAGTGATCTAGGTAGTATATGTATATATATATGCATATCTTTGTCTTAAAAATCAAGAGAGTTGTTCTCTCAGAAATTACTTTTTTTCCTGCGTCTCTTTAAAATCTGAATAAACTTGTTTGTATAATTTTTAAAGTTTTTCATTATAAATTAAAATAACGGCTCTAAACAGATCCCGATAGAAAGAAACGTACAAATCGTGCCCCGCACCCGAAGGTCGCACATGTTGGCGTAGCGGCGCGGTCAGTGGTCGCGGAACAATGGCCATCTGTTGTAATTACTATCAGTTACTCGTTCTATTACTTACTGATACGTATTCTTATCTAAGATGCTCCATCATCCTCCGGTATAGATGAAAACATCACTCTTATCTCCAATTGGAGGTTGACGCATTATATCAGGCCTAAGCGATTGCTTTCTCCTCCATTTTCCCAAACGATTTATACGAAGGAGCTGACTATTTGAATATATATCGTAAATATAAATGAGATTAAAACGTGCATACAAACACGAATATAAATCCTGAAGCGGTGTAGATAGAGCTTAAGAACTAGAAATTTTTTAGTACCCGTTGCAAGTAAAGTCTTGAAAGAAATATTTTATAAAAAGTTGGCGATGCTGAACAATCCCTTTAAAAGCCTCAATACCGATCCGTACGACACTCGCGCGGCATAGTGGGTTAGTGTTATTCTCAGCCTACACCACACAGCTATTGAAACCTAATTATTATTATTATGAATACATAAGTAAAAATTAAGTAGATATTTAGTATTATACTGTAATTACATATTTAGCTTAACTATTGGTTTTTACAATATTGCTTTACTTATTATCAATTTTTAATCTCTGCCAACTACTTGAGAAGAAAATCGTGATGCTATTGTAACACTGAAAGCTATATCGTAGTTCTTTCTGTAAAGCCCAAGGTAAGATAGAAGATAAATCCAGTCTAATTACGAAGGCAGTTAACAAAGTATTGTGTAAATGATTGTTTGATATCGAAACAATGAAAGTACAAGCTTGCTGCTTATCTTGGCAAGGATGAAGGTTGGGGTCTCTGATGTATTCACAATTAGCAGATAATCGCTAAACCTGGTAAATTTTCTACTTAAAATAACCTTCCCTTAATATGAATAGGCTTGCAGAAAGGACGTACATTACATATTACGACAATAAGATGAAAATAACTTTAGAATTAAATATTCCTTTGGAAGTTCACAGGGGAAAAGAGAGTAAAATAAATATTTACTCTGATCAAATGCTTCTTTAGCCTAAATTTGTATAATCTCTAGACTTGATTAGGGTGATCCAGAGCTCCTTCGTTAAATATTAAGCTCTTATTAAATATTGGTAAACGCCAGCTGCTCAATCGAAAAAGTTTAACGTTCCGCCTGACACGAGAAAACACGCAAACGCGTGGAACAAGCGATGGAGTCCTTTCCATCAACCGATGCACATGATTAGAAAAAAGACAGCTGCAGTGTCTTATATTATTCTTTGGTATTTGTCTGTTTTCCTTTGTCATTAATATAATTAAAATTATCGTCCGTAATCGAATTTTTAACTTTTTTTACATTCGAGATGTTACCAAATATACCCACTTGCGTAATGACAATCGCAATCAAACTACACATACATACATATAATCACGGACTTAAATCCCAAAAAGGGATAGCCAGAGCTTCAGAGCTAGAAACTCCTCAGCCACATTTGAAAGTTCATTAAACTCCGTGTTTAAGCTACGAAAAGTACGAAGTAAGTCAATTAATTTACTTATGAAGTTTTATTTGAACCCTCATTGAGCTACTCCAAACAGTGAATAATCGTAATTTCATTATTTACTTACTTACTTATACTCACACCCATTATTCCCATTGGGATAGGCAGAGACTATCGATCGCCACTTAGTACGATCTTGACAAACCTCTATTGCTTTCCTTACTTTCATTATTCTTCTCATACATGCTTATTCTTATTATTTCATTATTTGCAACTTAAATAACTCATTCATTATCTGATGATAAAGCTACCACGTAATAAATTACAATAAGAAGCAGTAAGTCACTAGGCCAGCGTAAAAATGAAATTTATTTTGAGAGGACCGCGAGCACCTCGGTTGTGTTTATTACGTAACAAATTTAATTAACTAACTGACTCGCTACCCACATTTCATTACCCAACAAAATTACTAAGTCATATAATAATCTGGACACAAGAGACAGAAAATGGTACCACTGACAAAGTATATTGTAAGTGACACGCTTGACTGGCAGAACTAAATGGCTGTTTGTATAGTTGACACACCACCGACGGCAATTTTTTTTTTGAATGCAAAATCTTACATTTTTATTTTATTACGACGATATTCAAAAACTAGCTACGTGAACCTCATTACAAATTATTATGTAATAAGTTATATCAATGAGTGTCTGTAATTTTTGTGTCTATTTTGGGGACATTGAACAACTATCAATTTCAATAAAAATACTACGCTTAACCATATAAATAATTTTCTCAAAATTGCATGCGTGATGAATTTAACCTAAGTAACTTAGTATAGCCAAGCCGACTCGTTGAACAAATTAAGCACCAGTCCTGGGATACCCGCAACCAAGAACGTCGAAATATCTTTGGTTCCTAATCACCACGAGCCAAAAGTCTCAAGAAAAAGAATGGTTCAATGTATGCCCTTCTCCCAAATTACTAAACTAGCGTTTTGGAGACCGCCAGCTTTAGTCACTGCTGTGCCAGCTTAAGCCGCAGTCCTCGACATATGGGACGGCGTCAGAGCAAGAGTGTCGATGCAAGTATCATCCCTACAACTTCATGAAGATGACAAATCTGATATAATTTTTTCATACATAAACATAAACGTTCACGCCGAATATCCCCGAAGGAGTTGGCAGAGGTATTAATACTACTGAATATCACATGACATCGTTATTTGGTGTTCAGAGTACCCACGTTTTTATTGGACAGTGTACCCACGTGATAGAGGGCAGGCCGATCGCCATTTTGTGTGAATACACTGTCACAAGACTAAGTACAACTGAACCTGAGAGATAATAAATTCAGTGACTCTAATTAGCTGGGTAGCCGGCCTCTTCTGCTAGACTTTCAATCCGCTGAAGAAATTTCACCGCACAAACATTTGAACCAAACATATGAATTTTGTGACATGGTGTACAACTGATAAATGTATTTTATTTTATTAGAAAATTACACCCAAACTCAAACTAATCATCCGCGCCCTGAAGGAGTGCCTGAAATATTGATATCATACTCTGAACATTATGCGCAATTTTACACCTGATACCCATGTTTTGCTTAGACAGTGGTTTCACATGATAGGAAGCAGGCATCTAGTTTCGTACGAATGCAATGTTTTATGACTAAGTATACAGTAAAGTCATGTGAGTTTGATTACGGTTTTTGACACAGACGTCTTACTTATTAAACTTACCAAGAATAGATTAGAATAGAAAACTTTTTATTGCACATCGACATTGCTTATCTATTGCTACTTTACCTGCTATGAGTCCCAAAAAGGTATAGCCGAAGCTTCAAAATCAATTATTCCTTAGCAAAATCGGGAAGCTGAGTGGGGCAAAGTATTAAAAATGAAAAATTATTCCTAATGACACTTCAGATCCGTATCGCCAAACGACTATTGCGTAAGTAATATGATACAGAAAGTAAAATGGTAGGGCTATTCGAAAGCCGGCAGTACACAGCCATGATATTATATTTTGAAAATACTTCATTGAAAAATTCATGCTTCCGTGTGCAACCTTATTGCAATTATAGCACCTAAGGGCAGTACATATACTCGTAATTGTTTTCATAGGCTAAAAAGATAAACAGCGCAAGTACGACAATTATAAAAATATATTACAAGCCTAAAATATAAAATTTTAAAACTAAATAACCGCTGATACAATACATGTTCATTGTTGGACATGTTCAACTTATAAAATGACCTAAGCCCAGGTCATCCTACGCTGGTAATTGTGAGACATGATTGAACCGACAAAAGCCTGTAAATCGCTGTTTGAGGTGAAAGTCTTGATTGCTCTGCGTTGTTAGGGCAGAGATTACAACTGCTTCTGTTAAGTTAGTTTTCATGACAATAATACAATGTTTATGTATATACATACATACATACATACATATACTCACGCCATTTATTTATATATATATAGGTAGAAAGTAAGATGGTACTCGTAGTACAAATAAAATTTGAACCCCTTTTACGTTTCATCCTTTTTAAGGTTTCGTAGCCGAATGGCAATAAACGTAATCCTACTAGATTCGTTATCGTCTGTCTGTCCGTATGTGCTTGTGTCGCAGTCATCGATTTCCAAAACTTTAGAGACTATGAGGTGTGTGTAGGGAAAATTAATAGGTAAACTGAGAACCACTTCAAGTTTTAAGAACAAAATATTAAAACGTATTTAAAAAAAGGGGTTCTCCATATATAAAAAACTTCGACGTTCCTAAATTATTTTTGTCAATCCATGGATTGATAGACTCACGCCCAATTTCTGAATTGAGTATCCCAGCTGAGAACAACTTAAGTATCGTTCTGTCTCATTCAGTTGTTAAGATTTCAATGCGACAGAACGATACTTAAGTTTTTCTCAGCTGGAATACTCAATTCAGAAATCGGGCGATAGACTTCCTAAATGGTAAAATTTGTCTCCCCAACTTTATCCTTTGAAATAGGATTGTGATAAATATGTTATTATTTTGATAAAAGATCTTTTTTAAGATATCTTACATGTGCGGATACAATGTCTTTTTCTTTAACTTCGTTACGTATATGGAAATAAATTTTTAATTGTATTTTTTTGTCCTAAATCTTAAAGTGGTTTACTGTTCACGTCTATCTATTAATTTTCAAACACTACGTCTCAATAATTTTGGAAATACATTTCTGTGACACACAGACAGACAGACATGACAAAACTAATAGCGTATCGTTTTTTGCCATTCGGCTACGAAACCTTGAAAAAAACAATAGTTTCAACAAATATCATAAAATTTAATATTATGTTTTTGAATTGCATCTTAATGATCAACATATTTGAAATATATGCAATTGAATAATTAATTATGTATGCCAGTTCTGAAGGTTTGTCGGAGTATCTGAAAGCAGTGTTTCTGAAAAATTACATAATTAAAGAGTTATCGCCTACTTTTAATAAGACTTATTTTTATTTTATCAGAACTTGTCTTAAGTGACAAATAGATTTTTGTGGTGCAATCAGTTAAAAATTATGCGAAGAGTCGAGCGCGAAGCAAACACTGCCATACTATCCTTTTCTGGAACCGTTTCGCCGCATTTTCAGGGCCCCATTCGAAAACCTCTGGACAAGATTAAAACGCTGAAAGTTTCCTCACCTAGAAATTCGTAATCACACACTTTAAGTCCAAAATTTCAAGTCGTTAGATCAATTGATTCCGAAGTTAAGCTAATGCAAAGTTTTGCATTTTCGAAACTGACTGACTGACTCACTGATCATCAAAATAGGGGAAGTACTAGTTCTTATTTTAGAGATTTCATTACTTTTTAGAGATAAACAAACAGCTCTATCGAGACTTGGCTGGTTTTATACAGAATGTTTTTGGTGGGATTGAATTTACACTACACGCATCATATAAAAAAAAAACTTGTTGTAAGAACTCCTTGAATATGGTTCAGCAGAACTTGTGCCTGTCTCTGCCTTTTATTTTCAATAAAGTTTATTTACAAAGGAATCACTTCGAGACTTTTTTCTGGTTTTGAGAAAATTGAAATAAAATAATTTAGCGCAGTAGTTATAATTATTTAGTAAAAACACATGGTTAGTATAATTTCTAAAACATTTTCTTTCTTTAATTAAATTTAGCATTTACCAGAAAATTGCGGTAAATTCCGTTGTCGCATATGGCAGCAGTTGCAAAATTACTATCAAAATGGTCTTTATTTGTTAGGCCATGTCTAGTGGCGCATCTGCTCTTTCGAAAGCAATATTAAAAGGGTTTTCAGTAAATGAAGATTTAATCAAATCTTCAATACCGAGGTTTCTTCTCCCTAAATCAAACTGAAACGGCATTCCAGCGTCACATTCTGAAATAAAAACAATTATTAAATATTGGTAACTGACTTATAACGCGACTGAGTTCGTATTAGATTGTTATGTTTGGCAAATCATCAGAGCTGTGATCCTTGCGAATGTTATTCTATAAACTAAGTTGAATCTGACCTGCCTAACGACCTACCACGAAGAGTTTTTTACCATCATTTATAAAAATATCAATATTTGCTGTTATAGCGGTAATAGACATTCATCCTCTGTTAAAATTTAATCTACCTAACTATCTCGGTTCATGAAAAATAGTTTCCGATACATTATCTACAAAAACCAGCAAAAAACACGTTTTCTGTATGGGAGCCCCTCTTAATATTTATTGTATTCTGGTTTTTAGTATTTTTCGTTGTGCTGGCAACAGAAATACATAACCTGTGAAATTTCAACTTTCTTACGGTCGGTACGGTACGGTATTTCAACATCACGGTTCATGAGATACACACGCAAAAACTACTGAACCGATTTTGATTTAACATTCAAAACACAGGGTTTTCAGGGCAAACTTGGGTGTTAATTTTTGATATTGAACGTACTATGTTTTAACGGACAAAAGACAATAAAACTTTCTTACAGAAAACTATGAACTTCATGCTGGTCTTGCTAAATTCTACTTTTTCGTATTATAATGAAACAAAACGAATATTCCCAAATCCGTACTTACCACATGCTGTTAAAAAAAAAGCTTATAAATTATAGTTGCTTTAACATGTATTTCATGAAAGAAAAGCAGGGCCGGATCGATTGAATATCTTGATCGCTTTCTAACATAGTGAATAAAGGTACATAATATTTCATTGTTAGATGAGAATGGACAAAACACACTTGCGCTTTCTATAGTCACATGTAAAAATGCTTCATCGCGATAGTTTTGCTTGCCCCTTGTCACATGAGTACACTGTCCAAGCAAAACGTGGGTACTCTAACCACCAGGTGACATTGTCACGTGATGTTCAGAAGTATTAATACCTCTACCAATTCTTCTTTATTATTATAGTTAATGTTATATGACTAGCCGTGTACTTGTACCCACTAACGAATAAAAAACGTTTAGCGGTCAGTCATATAACATAAACTATAATAATAAAGAAATCGATGACAAAAGTTTCTGCGTTCTACTCTTATCCAATAGGAGCTCGAAATGCAGCGAAATGGTTCCAGTAAAAGATGGTACGGGCGTGTTTGTTTCGCGCTTGACTTGGCGGGATGGATTTTTGTTTTTAATACCTTTCAACTACCGAAGGGAGTTTTATGAATCTAGGTGAGAAAATACATGTGAAAAATATCTTTTATAATCATAATATTTCAATTACTGTAAAGTTTACAAATTGGCAAAAATAACAAATACGTAAATTTTTATCAATTTTAATAAGGTTAGTATGGAATCCGTCATACTAATGTCACGCTAATTTATGCACACCGTTGTACTTTTTTTTGGTCTCGCCTGTCGTCTTTGTATTGCATATCTATAACTAGATGGCGCTGGCAGTTGATTCCTACATCGCGGTATGATTTCTTTTTTAGTCTGGTATATATACTTCAGGGTGTCTGTCACAAATTTAGCCTATAGACGTCCAAAAACTGCTGGACATAAAAATATATGTTTTTTGAAGCCTTCTGTGAGTTTATACTCATCAAGAGGTCAGTAAAAGTCTAAAATAATGAAATGCATGTTAATCCATGTACGATCGGCTTGATCGTTTGGAGACTTAAGAATTTCATAGTTATTATATGAATATAACATGTTTTCCAATAAGAGGTTCTAAACAAATCAAACAAAGCTGATTAATAGAATTTAATCTACACTTATGTTATACAGCTGAAGAGTTTGTTTGTTAAAATTAAAACGCCATGATCTCAGGAACTACTGGTTGGAATAAACAAAATAAAAAAAATCATCTTAGATGAAAATACAATTATAAAATAACTCGGCAACAAAATACACTCGCTAAATCTACGAGGCGTACTGATTTGTTTTTGCGATATATCATCGTGTAATAATACTTTTGTAATACACTTTCGTTTTAGTAGTTATCTATTGTTGTTTCAGTTATAGTTATATCTCATCGTGTAATAACTTATATTTTCTCAATATTCTTTTTTTAGTAGTTTTTTAAATAGTATTGTTTATTTTAAGGATAGTAGGTATTCTGCTTATAATATTTTCACAATAATTAACACTCTTTTTGTTTGAATGTTGATAATATAAGGTGTCATCTACATAATTAATCTTATTAGGTCAGGTTTTAGTTTGCTAAAGCATACGGTTAGTTTACATTAGTATATTTAAATATCGAAATAATAAAATTACTTTTGTCATATATTTTTTTCATTCATCTGTCTGAACAGTTATTTTAGGGTTTACTGAAGTCATTTTACGGTTTTCCTTTGACATATATTTTATCGAGATATGGTTTGGTTAAGTTTCAATTTCCTACGTTCTTTCTTATAACAAATAATAAATCACAACGGGCAAATATTTATCCTCGTAGGAATAGATTGCTTTACACACGGCCAACTTTAGAAAAGCACTACACTCCTCTGCCACAAGAAAATAAGAATAAAATATCATTTGCGCAGAAGTACTTTAAAATTTACATGATAGTCCAGTGGGTAGAACACCCGCCCGAAAAACAGAAGGGCGTGAGTTCCAATCCTGGGACGGGCCTACACCAATTTGTCTTTTCTAAAGTCATATGTGTGGTTAATTTATCATGGTTGCTAACGGTGAGGGAAAACATCGTGAGGAAACCCACATGGCTGAGTTGTACTTAGTCATGTGACAGTGTACTCGTACAAAACGGCGATAGGCCTGCCCCCTATTACGTGAGTACACTGTCGAAGCAAAACGTGGGTACCTTCTCTGGAAACTAGATGGCGCTTGCCATGTGAGTTCAGAAGTATTGGTACCTCTGCCAACCCCTTCGGGGATAAACGGCGTGAACGTTTATGTAACGTTTATGTTTACTTTAAAATTTATTCTTTTAAAAACTTCTTAATCGCGATCATAATAACAGAAATTTACGCGTAAGAAGTCGCGGGCAACAGCTAGCGATCATCATAAATTAACCACAAATATTTATAACAAGAATAAAAAAAAAAAAAACAAATTGTGTTCGACCCGGGATCATACCCCACGCCTGTCTGACATGCGAAGGCGAGTATTCTATCCACTGAACTATCATGGTGGTTGTAACAATATTAAACATGTATTTGTCGTGGTAATCATTATAGATTATCACTATATAGCATGGAACAAAGTAACTTTTTTTCTTTCCTTATATCTGTAAAATGTATAATAACATTACTTGAATAGTGGAAAAATTATTGAGTAATCTAATGTGATGTCGTAAATAATTACATTAGTAGCATAAATGAAGAAAGGTCATAAAATCCAAAAATATCGTTAAACCTAAATACCCAAAATTGACCCATTTTACTCATAAATCCCCTAAATCAAGTAGGAATACTAAAGTAAAAACAAAATGGCGGCATACATATCAGCTGTGCTACGTAATCTTTGTCACCAAACTCCTCCGAAACGGCTGAACCGATTTCAATGAAATTTTGCATGCGAATCAATTAAGGAAAGAAAATTTTTTCGACACTCGACTTTTGCATACACATTCGGTAGGTCTGAGAATAGGTCTATAACTATTTTTATATTCCTAAGTGGGATACTGGGAATTCCCAGATATAACTTATATAATATCAAATATAGCACTCTGTCATGATCCCCTAAAACAAACGAACATAAAGAAAAAAAAAGAAGAACAATTTTCAAAGAAACACAATGTATAAGAGAAATAACCACAGATCTGTATTTGAATAGATAACGCAAGTGTCATTTCTTGTATAGAAACCAAGCGTGCCATTATTTTTCCACCTACTGTGACGTCACATGAGCAATTTAGTGATGGGACTCCCCGTCAGCGCGTAAACGATTCAATCGATTATATTCGAGTGCATCGACAGTCGAATGATAAATTGACAGAAGAATGAAAAATCTAGAATTATACCTGTTTTTTAATAACGCTATTTTCTCATGGTCTCATTTTTATTCTGAGCAACTCTTCCTACATTATTTTCCTCCACCACTACATCTTCTCGGAGAACAACGATCTAAATCAGTGAGTTAATGAGTCAGTTAGTCAGTGAGTAGTTCAGTAGCCTTTATTATTATAATAACTTGTCCTTATTGATAACCTACCTAATTAACTAGTTTTAATAATTTGTTCTCGGAAAGTTACAAAATGATTTAAAAAAAACCCGAGAAGAAATTTTATCTACAAAAAGGACAGCCAGTAGAAGGCGCTATGACAAAATATAATACAACCCAGAACTAATTCAGATTTGAAAAAAAAACAAATAAAATAACTTGTAGAGAAGGAAAAATAATCAAGTATTTTTTTTTTGTTGTCTGTTTTTCTCCAGGCTGTATCTCATAAACAGTGATAACTAGAAAGCTGAAATTTTCACAAATGACGTATTTCTGTTGCCACTATAACAAAAAATACAACTTAAAAAAGGGTTTAAAGGGGGGCCCCTTACAATAAACGTGTTTTTTTCCGTATTTGTTTGCTCAATATTAAAACGTTAATAAGTAGATACTTAAAATTTTCACAGTATATTTACTTGTATATCACCTTTCAAAATAAATAAATTAAATAACAGTAAAGTAAATATAAAAGGGGCTCCCATACAAAAACGTTATTTTCTATTATAGATGATAGTACGGAACTCTTCGTTTGTTCAATATTGGAAATAAAAAAAAACAAAGTAGTGTAACAAACTCTTCAACATTTGCTGAATATGTAGAATTATCATAAGCAGTAACAGAATTAAATTTTCTCATTTGTGTAATGAATGATGTCTTTACTAAGGTTTGTAAACCAGTTAAAATCTATGAAGATAATTCAGCAGCTGTTGCTATTTCTAAGTATGGAAACTTTGCAAAGAATTCTAAGCACATTGAAGTTCACTATCATTTTGTAAATTAAAATGTTTAGCAGGGAAGTATACAAAATAGAGTCAGAAAATAAAATTGCAGATACATTTACAAAACCTGTGGGAAATGTTAAATTCACTAACTTAAAAATGCTAAATTTAAAGGAGTATAGTTCCCTAATTGATTATAATTACTGTAGTACTTAAGAAGCTTTGAACTTATGTAAGGAGGCGTGTTCGTTTATATATGTACATTTATATTGGCAACACTGAGTGAAGGAAGGAAGTAAATAGAGACTGACACATACCACACGTTAAGAAATGTATCTTAGAGAAAAACTTGTAACTAAAATTAAACTGTTCTTTTATTAAATAAAAACAAAGTTAAAACAAGAGTATTCCAAGTAATTATTTAACAGAAACATTGTAGTAATAAAAATATTTTAGATACATGGAACATCCATCGCGAATATTATCATTTCTCTGTTCCCAAAATCGATTAGAATTAGAATCGAATACAACGATCTGTGTAGGTACAACACATTTTGCTTAAAATGACAGAAATATGACAATAGCTACCGTACCATGTAGCTGATTGACAGGTGAAAATATCGTTCATTTTGATGTTCATTGCGTGTTTTAATAGACAAGCCATACTAGATAGCTTTGTAACTAAAAGCGGCAATGTATTATAAATTAAGCGATACACACTCGTTTAAAAGTTTTTCAGTGTAAAACCACAACGAACACGAAATAATTGATTTTGCAATAAAAACCACATAATCTAATAATAAAGTGACCTACCGATGAAAGGAAATCTTTCTATTAATTAGTCCCGCTTTATTTATATAGTTTTTGCAACTCAATACGGCACAATTAGGCATTTTTTTATATTTAGCTTGACATCTGTCACCGAGAACGTTCGAGCACGGACTCAATCAAATGGCGATAAACTAAGATAATTTTACTCAGTTTTTACACGCGAAGTACATGCACTTGCGGCATCTATTCAAATACATGTCTGTGGAAATAACCAAGATCAATCAGACGGAATATGATGAAGAGGAAAAAAGTGGACAAGAAAAATATCAACTAATTATCACTATGACTAAGAAAGAACCCAGGGTAAGTCTTATAAGTACTATCACGCATTATAATAAAATCACAAATGTGGCACATGAAACATTTGAAGAGCAATACGAATACATACATTATAGAAAACCAAATGCTAACATTCAACAGCTGCTGGAAGGAATAGAAGAAAAAACGAAAGGTTTTGGCGAAGATGATTTTTGCATAATTATGATAGGCGAAACAAATTTTTACCAAACCAATGCATATATTGAATCTGTAGCCAACATAAGCAATAAATTGAGGAGAATCAAATACACAAATGTTATCATTTGTTTACCGGTATACAAGCTCGGTGAATTTAATACTTTATTCAACTGTAGGGTGGAGTTATTTAATAATTTGTTATACTTAGATGCAGGTTCATATAATTATGCAAACGTTATCGATACAAATAGTAATTTGACATTCACAAAATATAATTATAATTTTAGTTCTGGTTATATTACTCGGAAAGCGCTTATACAAATCTTTCAAGAGTTACTGTTGTTCGTGCTGTGTAGTGTCGGCTTAGAATAGCACTACCCCATTGCTTCCGGTGGGTGTACGTAAGAGACGACTAACGGTATTGGGGCTTTTAAAGGATTTTTGGGCGATGCGGTTGGAGACCCATCACCAACACAATAATTTCACCATCTTTTCCCCACTCAACTTTCCAAAAGTGGCTGAGGAATTTCTATTTTACTTAATTTTTCTAGGGATTTACAGCCATGAGTTTATGTATGTATGTATGTTACCGTTATTCATGGAATAAGTAGTTATTCTATTATACTATAGTTTAACTAAGAATAGCACAAAATACTATTAATCAACTTGTACATAAACTAATTATCGACGCATATACTGATCAACGCTAAATACTCTGTAACACGAATAATAAAAAGGACAAAAAACAAACATTTCTGCAGGTACGATGAAATTACAATTAGTGATATAAAAGAAAACCTAGATCTTCTTGCTATAAAAGAAAACCTAGGACTTATTTCCCTGTCAGCTAAAGATAGCTCGGCTCAAAATCAGATCCTAAAAATTATAGGCTCATATCATTGCTTCCAGTTATTTCAAAAGTAAATGAAACACTTTTTAAAAATAGACTTTTAAACCATTTAACCACTCATAACATTATAAACAAAAGACAATTTGGATATCAACATAATATAGGAACTAAGGACACAATCGATACGTTTCTTGATGATGTTACATTAAATTTAAATAGTAAACTTAAAGTAGGAGCGCTTGTTTTAGTTTAGTTTTAAAATCTGCTTTTGACACGATGGAGCACGAAATATTAGAGTAAAAGCTCAAGTGTTATGGAGTTAATGGAATATTTTTTGGGTTTGTTACATTCCTACTTGACAAACAGAAAACAAATTGTCGAAGTAAAAAGTACAGAGGCCAATAATGAAATTACTAACAAATCTAAAATTTTTGATATTACTAGGGGAGTTCCCCAGGGATCGATCTTGGGACCTATATTGTTCACAATATTCAGAAATGACCTCATAAATTTTATTAAAAATATTCTGCCGGATATAAGTGTGGCCATGTTTGCAGACGATACCAATTCTGTTATATCAGAGAAAACGCTACCAGAGTTGGAAGAAAAGACAAATGTAGCCCTAGCTGCTTTTAATTATTGGTTTGTAAACATACATATACTCACGGCTATAAATCCCTATAAGGGGTCGCCAGAGCTAAGGAACTTGAAGTTCCTCAGCCACTTTTGGAAGTTGCGTCGGGAAAAGATAGTGAAATAAAGGTTGTTGGTGATGGGTCTCCAACCACATCGCCCAAAAATCCCTTAAAAGCCCCAATACCGTTAGTCGCCTCTTACGTACACCCATCGGAAAAAATGGGGTAGTGTTATTCTAAGCCGACACTACACAGCAGTTTGTAAACAATAGTTTAATTTTGAATAATGTTAAAACTTACTTATACTTTGGGAAGTTTAAGGGACGAAATTGATTTAAATCACCTGAAAATGGTATATTACGCACTTATTGGGTCTAAAATACGTTATAGTATAAAATACTGGGGAAATAGTTTTCAGTATAATACAAGGAAAGCATTTTTTTTACAAAATGGAACACTAAGAATTATCTTAAGACTATCGTATAGAGTATCATGCAAAGATTTTTTCAAGAGATTAAATATATTAACAGTTCCAGCTCTTTATGTATACATGCTCTTGACAAACTTCAGAGATAAATGTTGTTGCATTGAGACAGAAGAGAATAAGTTGATAAGAGAGTCCAAAAGAAGAAAAGATTTCTACCTCAAACAAGAAAATGTTCCCTTGTACAAAGTAGTTGAACATGCCCCAAGATATCAGATAAAAAATATTTATAATTGTATTCCAAATGAAATAAAATTAATAGAATCACCTCTAGTTTTTAAGAAAAAGCTGAAAGTTTTTCTTTCAGATAATTGTAACATAACATAACATAAACGTTCACGCCGAATATCCCCGAAGGGGTTGGCAGAGGTACTAATACTTCTGAACATCACGTGACTTTGTCACCTGGTGTTCAGAGTACCCACGTTTTGCATGGACAGTGTACTCACGTGATAATTGTATATACGACATAAAAGAATTTAGAGCATTGCATTTAAATATTTTTTATCACTATTGAATTTTACTTTAACTATTTGACATTTTATGATTATTTTGATTATTAATTGACTATTATTAATTGTATATGTAAAATAGATCCCACCAAAAACATTCTGTAAAAAACTAGCCAAGTATCGATAGAGCTGCTTGTTTATCTCTAAAAAATAATGATATCTCTAAAATAAGTGGAGCCATGTCTAAGGTTCCTTACTGCGATGAATTTTAAGTGACTTGGGTTAATTTTACGTGACTTGGCTAGCAGCTCTATCGAGACTTGGCTAGTTTTTTACAGAATGTTTTTGGTGGGATTTCACTCCTTTTTGACAGGACGTAGACTGATTGAATGGTTACATTTTCTTATTATTATACTAGCTGACCCGATAGACTTCGTACTGTAAATTTACGTATGCCGAACTTGAGGCGTTTTTATAAAAAAAATGTTAAAGGTGGACAACCCTTAACACTTAGGGGTATGAAAAATAGATGTTAGCCGATTCTCAGACCTACTGAATATGCATGCAAATTTGGTTAAAATCGGTAAAGCCGTTTCGGAGGAGTACGGAGACAAACATTGTGACACGAGAATTTTATATATTAAAGATTATCTTGTGAAATCAAAGAAAATGAACTCCGCGACTTCTCAAATCTTTAAAATACACAAAAAGAACTTTTAAATGTGTAAATAAATACGCTACCGGGATTTAAAATACAGTCTGCGCCATCTAGTGACGTGTACTGGTACTAATGCTAAATAACGCGAAGCCGCGGCTGAGTGCTAGTACATAAATAATAATAATTTATTGGACTGAATTTTTTTATTTATTGAGTAGAATACAGTTAATCGACTACTATTTCTCGTAAATACGCTTATTATAGTTTGGCAGTACTCTTATTATGTTTTCTCATCAGCGTCACCAGGTAGTCCAGATCTTCCATAAACCTTGTTCTGATAGTTTTTTCTTTATGTGGGCGTTAAAATATACCTCTGTGCCAAATTTCAGCTCTCTAGATCTATGGGAAGTACTCGTCCTATTTCGATGATCAGTGAGTCAGTTAGTCAGTGTCGAAAATGCGAAACTTTGCATTAGCTTAACTTCGGAATTAATTGATCTACCGACTTGAAATTTTGGATTTCAAATGTGTGATCTATACTATACTATCCAGAGGTTCTCGAATGGGGCCCTGAAAATGCGGCGAAACGGTTCCAGAAAAGGATGGTACGGCAGTGTTTGCTTCGCGCTCGACTTGGCGGACTGATTTAAGTTGTATCAATTCTGACACGATGAATGTTGTTTGATGAATAAATAAGAACAATAAATACAAAATACAATCCATTTTATACAATATAATTAATTTACGTACATGACTTAACATTCCTAATATAACAAATTTTTAATAAACCTCTCATAAACTCACAGAAGGCTTCAAAAAACGTTTATTGGGTGATTCTCCGTAAACTGGGCAACTCATGGTCACCAAGCAATAAAAAATAAAGTAGTTAATTAATTAAATATTTGACAATGAAAAGTGTTTAATGAAAACGTCATCTAGTTGTCACAATAAAAACAAAATAGTACAATTACCTATTTCCATTTAAAAAAACCTGTTTTTAGGCCCGAAAAACAGTCCCCTGGGTGGTCACAAAATCAAATTCTATGTTATAAGGTAACTTATTTTCAATATTACTTTGCTAAATCAATACTGGTGTTCCATGTTATATTAATAAAAAGTTAATATTTATGAAAAATATTTCAGGAAATTAAATAAAAGATATTTTTTTAATAAAATCCTATTTCAAAGTTTGTCCCCAAGTTAAACTGTCAAATATTTAAAACGTTATTAAAATTTCATTCAAAGTTTGATTTTGGGATTAAGCAGTAGAAACGAAAAGCAAATGATTTGAAGTTAGCAACGATTCCGCCAAAAACACACCCACGCCATTTTGTTTGGTACCGGGCGAGTTCTCGTCACCTCGACACGTGCTGGAACGCTGCGCCCGTCAGTTCACTGGTAAGTAATATTTCCGGCAATTTTAAAATTTATGTAATAATATTTATATGTGTTGTGTATTTTTGTGGTTAATTGTGTTATTTCGTTTTAATTTGAATGTGAACTTCATATTTTCTATACAAGTTTGTATTTAAATCAAAATAGACAGTCCCCTGGCAACAGTCCTCTGCTATTTATTAGATCAGGGGACTGTTTCTTGTTCCAGGGGACTGTTTTATATTCTTTACACTTATTTCAGGTTCGTCTATCGACTTGAAATATGGCACCAAGGAAGAAAAAACTTACAAGAGAAGAAACATTACAAAGAAAAAGAGGTAATGACCGTAAACGGTATGAACGTATGAAAAACGATCCACAGAAAAGAGAGAACTGAGAGAGAAAGAACGCCTCAAGTACTTGAAAAAAAAGGAAAAGGGTTCTAGAAAACTTGTCAAAGATATGACTCCGAGAGAACATAGAGAAACAAAGAAGAAGTGGAAAGAGCACTGCACGCAGTATTGAAAAAATGATAAGGCGTTACGAGACATCACGCAAATCATCATCATCATTATTTAAATTTTATTAAATACAAATTTTCAAATGTTTTGGTATTGTCACTTTATTTTTTATAATTTTATTAATTTTATTAATTTTTTTGTTTGTAATTTATTATAAATGTTGGGAATTTTAATTGTCTATTCTAGTTTTATTTTATTATAGTTTTTAATAAAATTTTTAGTTATATCTTTAAGTTATAATATTGTCAATGCTGTGTGCACTGTTGTTGGCATTATAACTGACCAATACTTTAAAAATGAATGTTAATGCAATCTATGTTATAATGCTGTTGGTGTGCCTTGAATAAATAAATAAATGTTTGCGAAGGAAAACACACCTGATTCCATTGCATCTGAGACCCAGTCATCTGCTCCTGCTCCTCAAATAATGCCCAAGAAGAAAAATGATAAAGCGAGAAAAATGCGGTATATGATCATAAAAAATAAAAATGTCGAAATTATGAGGTTGAAGAAAAAGCTATCGAAATATAAGAAACGCTTATCAAGACTAGAAAAGAAGAAGCAAGATGAAAATTCTCAGAATGAAACTCCAAATACCAAACTGAAAAAGATGCTTGATACACCAGAATCCAGAAAATTAAGAAAGCTTTGTTCGGCGAAGTCTTGATGGAGCAATTGGAAGAAAACTTATCTCAAACCAAAACTGTGACCGAGAAATGTTTGATTACCAAAATAGTGTCAGGAAAGTTGATGAATAAATATAAGCTATGGAGAATGAAAGACGCTGGAGTTTTAGATTTATAAAAGAATAATGAAAGCTAAAGTATCTGTAACAAGAAAACGTAAACTTTCAAGCAAAGTGATTGCTGAAGTCACAAATTTCTACCAAGATGACTCAAATAGCAGACTGGGAGCAGGGAAGAAGGAGTTCATAACGAGAAAAAAGTTGCGGAAACAAAAAAGATAATTGCTCGATTCGGTACTTGGTTTGTATAAAAAGTTCAAGCAGACTTCACGTGTCAAGATCTCTTATCAGACCTTCTGTAAACTACGCTCATTTTGGGTGGTTGTTCCTAAACTTAAAGAACGCGATACTTGCCTGTGCGTCACATATGCAAATGTGGACTTGAAATTGACAACACTTCATTCTCGTAAAATTTTGAGTTATAACACCGAACGGCATTGGTGCCACTTGTAAAAAAACTGCGGATGCTATAATTGCTGCTGGTGGGGACATAGAAAACATAGAAGCCTTCGTACGAGTTATTAAAGAGAGATGCCCAGCAATTACTTTAAGCACTGTTCTCGATCAAGACATACAGGAGATGACTGCTGACATCAAAGCAAAAACAGCCAAATTGAAATCTTTTGTAGGTACACTTAAAGTTCACCAAGTAACATTAATCTTCTATACGTCACTAGGTTTAAGATTAAGTAACGTCGTATTAGTGATGAAGAGTTTAAGCTGCTTCTGTGGTGAAGAAAGTTGCGCCCATTTCAACATCGGAAAAATGGGTTATGAATTATTGCCGAGACTAAACGTGGATGACGTTTATACAGATTCAGAACCAGAATTACAGCCTGAAGCTGGACCAAGCAACACAGATAAAACTGATTTTAAACACGGTGATTATGTGCTGATTAGAGTGCCTGGCAAGAATGTTGAATATAGATATGTAAGTGTTATTTGTGATATAGATGATGAAGAAGGTGAAATTACTGTTACTTTTCTGAAACTACATGATGAAAAAGGTCAAACATTTAAATTTAATGAAGAGGATGTAGCGTATGTAACATTGGATCAAGTGGTAGAGAAGTAGCCTAGTCCAAATATTTTATTAAGTATAAGTTGATTGTGATAATTAAAAAATAAGACTGAACAGAAACTCAAAGTTCCTTCTAAGAATTTAAGCTACTGATAATAATGTACCTATAAGGTGAGATCTCATAGCTAATTTTAAGATTTCTTTAAGAGTTTGTCAAAATATAAGATGTAAAACATAAGTACTCAAGAAAAGATAAATAAATATGTAGATTTTGTGATTAAACAGTGCATATTATTTATAAAAAGTCAGTCCCCTGTAGTAGGCAACAGTCCCCTGTGTCAGTTTTTTCGAAAAAGTTTAATATTTCCTAAAATAAGTAGATCTTCAAGCGTTCTGTTAATGCATAGTATTATATACATAATAGACTATTATATTGAGTAGATAGGTCTTTAAAATTAAATAAAAATTGGCTGGGACACTTTTTGCCCAAAAGTTGCCCACTTTACGGAGAAACACCCTACATGTACAGTAGTTTTTGGACGTATATAAACTGAGCTCGAAACAGACACTCTGAAGTACGCGATGTAGGTATCAACTGCCAGCGCCATCTAGTATTCCAATAAATAGTGTTTTTTCTTTTATACGATGAGTATTTTGATTTTGCAATTTTATCTTGTACTTCTACTAATTTCTGAACAATAAAGGTGCTACTATATTTTTTAAATATGAACGCACATCTTCAAATGGCTTTCGATTCATTAAGAGAACTCGTCAAAAATTAAATCTTGTCATTTCTTTCGCCACTTTTGGAAGTTGAGTGGGGAAAAGAAGGTGAAACTATAAAATACGGATACATATAGATAATGTACGGATTATAAAACTTGTCCTCTCACTTTTATAAACTGTAATGACTAAAGAAGGTACTAAAACTAATGATTTTAACAATTAGCTAACGCTTACCTTTACGATTACACCCATATGGACAACCTGTAACGTAAAAAATATTTACTAATCAATTAAGCAAATCTAAATTTTCAACACCAGTGGGACTCGAACCCTCGACCTCGGGTATACACCCCCGTCGCTCTGCCAACTGAGTTATGCACTGGTAGCATGAGGCTTGTGCGAGCGCGTTTGACACTTGAGAAGTGAGAAACTGACAGATTGCTCATACAATATCTGTCAGTATCTCACTTCTCACATGACATACTCGCTCTCACACGCCTCATGCTACGGGGGATGGTACCGAATGACACTTGTGCGAAAATTTGTATTAATGCTGGTTTCTTTACTCCTTACTGATATTAGCGCCATCTATTGCCGAATTGTTACAACTCTACAAGCCACTCGTCCTTCTTTTCAGATAGAATGCGAGTCTTAGTATCACATAATTATGTAAGCATAATTGGTTTTGCATGAAAACCTCATGTGGCGATTATTACTTATCAATTAAGCAAATAAAAGTTTTCTACACCAGCGAGACTCAAACTCACGACCTTGGGTCCACGCCCCCGTCGTCGCTTGTTTCTTTACACCTGGTGTTACATAATAAAAAATGAAAATATTTATTTTACACCAGCAATAACCAAAATAACAACAGTTTACATTACAAAAGTACCTTTAGGTGATATTTGGTAATTAGGTGACGAAATTTTACAATTGGAGAGGTCGTTGCCCCCTACACTAGGCATAGCCTGTATCGTGGGGGACATGGTAGGCATGTTACATTAAAGCGTAAACAGGGTTTCGCAGGTGGCGTAGTAAATAAAAAGAAAAAAATATTTAAAAAGACAGAAATAAATCATTTATCCATTGCCTAAGGGCACAGTATAATATAAAAAGCGAAGACAAATTAAACTAAAATCTTTTTTCTTACGTGGTGAAAAACCACAATACTAAATAAATAGTTCTGCTCACAAAGGCAAAGAATCGACTTCTAACTCAGCATACTTTAAAGGCGGTTTGCCTTTCACACTGATTTCCAGCCAGAGCTATCGTGTGTTACATTTATATCATGTTATACGCCCGTATAATAAACATAATCAAATACATCACCTAAAGCCATCCAAACGTCTTTTTTATAAAGGGGTCTGTGAGCTTCTCGTATCAATTCCTCTGAAATGTTAAAACATATGTGATTACTTATTCCACACAATTATTATTATTAGAAGCATGTTATCTCTCATAAATATAACAATCACGTGCCACAGTGTTTGTCATCAAACTCCGCCGAAACCTTTAGGTTTTCCACCCTTATAATTTTATTTTCGTTTAATAGACTAGGAATTCCCTAGAACTTATTTGTATGGCAAAACAACGTTTGCATGGTCAGCTAGTAACTTATGAAAATTTACAAGTTGCTGTGCTAATTTTGCAGGCGTTGTAATATGCACGTAAATACTTTATCGCTGAAATATGATGCCAAAAACAGTACAATTAAATGCATTATACAAAACTATAGAACCAATATGGTATTGCTAGTAGAGGTCAGTGCGTACGTTTGAGAACCTCTTATGAAACGTTTAAAAAAGGGCAAACTGAAATGAAAGCTTTTTTCTTCTCAAACTTGAGCACTCATGTGAAATCTATACTTATAATAAATCTGTAGAGAGGTCAATTCTGTACATGAAATATATTTTCAAAATAACTATCAGGTGATGATTAGGGATCGATACTGATGCCAAAAATGTAATCAGTAAATTTTTTGTCTGTCTGTCTGTCGGTTTGTATGTTCCTTATGGAAACAAAAACTACTCGACGAATTTTAACGAAACTTGGTACAATTATTCTCCATACTCCTGGGCAGGTTTTTGTATACTTTCCAGCAGAGTAGTAAAGGGAAATTTTGGGAAATTTTGGGAAAACGGGAGAAGTTACTACATTTTTTAAGCTTCCGTCGCGTGTGCAGCCTTAATGGTTAAACTTACATAGAAATCATGTATGACGGAAATATTTTTCATAAAATTATCTAAAAAAAAATCCTCAACAGTTTATGTCTATCTTTTACGGTTGACTCACAATAACACGTGTAATTCCTGATAGCTTAGCAGTTCTGAACATTCTGATTATATTTGTTTACTCTTACGTTTGTAAACCTCTCACTCATTCAGTAACATTATTACCTATTCAATAAAAAACATATCATAGAAATCGGTAGAGAAACACCGAAATTATACATAAAATAAGCCATCGCGCCCGTGACCAAAACCGAATCGTTACTAATTTACATATAACATACTAGATGGCGCCAGTAGTTGCATCCTACAACACGTAATGATTTATTTTTTAGATTGTTATAAATACTTCATAGCGCAAATTCCAAAATTTGCTATTAAACGGAAATACTGAACCGTTCATTAAAGCGCATTAAAAATCACCAAACTACACTGTTTAGGGAGTGCTATAAATTTAATAAATTGAAAACATTGCGCTGAATTTCACAATGCTTGAGCAGTGACTAAAGAAAGAAACCTCAGATATTTAAAAAACAACGCTACCCGTGCGAAGCTGGGACGATCCACTAGTATCATAAATATGAAAAGAAGCAAGAGCGGTTTGTAAGGATCTTAACCCTTCAGAGTAACACCGTTAAAAAGTTTAAATTAGCATTTCCGCTAAAATAATTCATCGATCACGTCGGCTACAATTGAGCATGCAAAACAAGTCTTTATAACATAACATAACATAACATAAACGTTCACGCCGTTTATCCCCGAAGGGGTTGGCAGAGGTACCAATACTTCTGAACTCACATGGCAGCGTTACCTTACTCGCAACGTCTACATACTATCTCTATCTACTTACTGTCTCATTTAAAACCAAGGAGAAGAGGACATAGGGATTACTATACCCTAATCTACTGATCATCTTGAAATGATCGATCATTTCATAAAATAGTCACATTTCATGATGTGGCCGACTTAATTTGACCAAATCAAAAAATCGTCAAAGTTTAAAGATTTTGTCATCCACGCTTGGCCAGATCGTAAAAAATTGTGACCTGTGAAATGCGATCAAAACTCTACGGTTTTTTAACATATTGCTCAGTTTTTTCGTAATTTGCAAAGTACTCGCGAACCTTTTCGTCGAAAACTCTTTTGTTATCACTTTCTTCTTCGCTTAATAACAAATTATTAACTTTTTTACTGCGAGAAACAACACTTTTGTAAGCGGCCGCCATCTGCACACATAAACAAAGCGTTTTCAGCGCCTCTACCGGTAATTAATGTAACTTCTTTACAATATGACCAAATAATCTTAACCATTTCATAAAGAGGCCGCGCGTTTAGTTGGCCATATCGAGAAACGATTTCTTGTCATTGATCTACCCAAACCACATCACAATGTGGTCAATAAACAGTTGAAAATTTCATGAAATACGACTATTTCATGAAATGATCGATCATTTCATGATGTGTTCAAATTCACAATATGGCTACGACATATATATGACACACAACATTATAGTTGCCATTCGGGTATGCAGAGACTGACGGTCATAACTTTGTATGATCCTAGCACACCTCCCAAACTTTTTTTTCATACTTAGTGCGCTTGCCTAAAATATTCTGAGCCAAGTGTCTATTTGATATAAAATCGGCCTTTGTGGTTGTCCTCAATTGACATTATCATCGATATTCGCTCCTAATTTCTGTGTCACCAATTCATTTTCATATTTACACTGTTTGTTCTGATATCATCATATCATACTCCTTCACAACGCACCTTTCTTGAATAACTTTGTTCTCGATCACACAGCGTAGCATAAATTGTTTTCAGGGATTTCATCTTTTCTGACATACCAACCATTTGCTACAATAGCGTTCAACTACATATATTCCTAAGCGTGGAACTAGAACAGCACAATGTACAGCCATTCGGGCTTTTTCAAATACTGTATTACATGCCTACCACAAATCCTTTTACCGCATTAATATTGTATATAACTTATCCGACAATTCTAAGAAGGTTAATTTTGTCGTAGTCAGTTCCAAAGTGCCCCTGAAAGCGGGACGCTCCCGCGTTTCACTGGGTTGACATCATTTGTCAACAAAAATGTTTTTTTCAGGACAAAGTTCGTTATTTGTCAGATTTGTAAGAAACTATATGAATAAACAACAATACTTTTTATTGATAAAACAATTTATAAGTTATTGACCGAAAGATTGATTTAAATCCAAGATGTAAATAAAAATAAAAAAACATAAAAAATGATTATTTGATAAGGCATATTTACAGTACAGATTTAAACAGGGGTTCCAAAACTAGGCAAGCCTGTATTTTGGGAAACCAGTTGACAGTTATTGTTACCTTTACACTGTTAATTGAAATAAACACAATTGAATTTGATTACACAAAACTGATGAAAATTTAAGTTTAAAGGAAAAGAAAAATATTTACATGGAGGGTTAGTAATGTAGGAAAACTAATATATATATATATATATATATATATATATATATATATATATATATATATATAATTAATTTAAAAAGAAAAAAATATATATATACATAATTAATTTAAAAAGAAAAAAAGAAGAATTTGTTATACAAATAAATTATTATATGCAGTAATGTAGAATGCTTTCTGTGTCATTACATAAACAGGTTTAATTTAACTTGGTAGGTGGATTCGTTTTTGTTAATAATACCTTTTTGTGCCATTTTATTGTAAAGTGTTATGAAAGCCGACAATCCGTTTTGCCTAGCAAAAGTAGTCTTCACCGCGGGAACCACTATCTGGTAGACCCGGGAAGACCTAAGGAGGTTCATTTCAGTAGAGAACAGAACAGATTTATGCATTGAGATGCAAACCTGCTGAATATACAACTGCCTCACTCTAAGGACTGATGCCTCTTTTTTCAGCACGACTTTAAGTAGAGCGCGCTGGGATCTTTCTAGTCCTATCATAAATGTTTTTGCTGCCCCTCCCCATATTTCAATGCAATATGTGAGAAGGGATTGGCACAAAGCGAAGTACACTGTCCGCAGAACCTTAAAATCTGCAGCGCCTCTGAGAAGTGACATGACATGAACGAATTCACGATTACTCCGTTATTAGGCAATGGATTTCTAATGTTATTTTTCTGTTTAGCGTGATATGCTTTCCAGCTGGTACCATTAAAAGTTTATAGGGTTTGATGCCTGATAAAAAAAATCATAAAATATTAAAATGCATACGAGGAAAACTCAGTTGTTCATCGAATATTGATTGAAAATTTGGGATTCTGTCAAATGGCTGGGAAGGCAGTTCCAATTTCGTTCAATAAGATATTATGGTTATTTTTGTCAAAGAGTTTCCTCCTACACTATTCTTGCAGATCACACTTCCTTTGCATATTTTAATCTAAATGTTAACTCTGATATATTCATCCTCAGTTTTTAGTCTTGTATATCACCATCACTTGTATATCATCATAAGCCAATACACGTCACTGCTGGACATAGGCCACCCCCAAGGATCTTTACAACGACCAGTCCTCTGGTGCCCTCATCCATTGGCTTCCCGCGACCTTGACTAAGTAGTGGGTTCACACTGCGTCACCCGGTAAACTGGTATATATGGGAACTCAAGTAAAATAATAATAGTTGTAAACAATTCGTCCCCAGAATTTTTAAACATAATGATATCCTGTGTCCTATGTTTTTAATAGGGAAGATTCAAACGATTATTGTATACAATATTATTGGTATGTTGTTAGATTATACTATAGTTATAACTTTTTTATAAATACCTTGATATGGATCTAGAAAAAAATTATAATAAAAAAACAAAGAAAAATACATAGAAAGGGACAACCGTGGTAACTCAGTGGGTAGAACACGCACTTACGTGTTGTTGCTCTGAAACATCCTGCAAAGAGCTCTGCTGACACCAAGTCGTTATATAATAGGTATATGTAAAATTTTGTTATAATAATGAGGGACCACATATAGGAATTTCACAAAATATTTTTATTTCTTTATTGAACCCGTACACGATGGGCATCTTTAAAAAGGTCCTAAAAGTAAATCGAGATTGATTTGTACCACATTTGTTCAAAATCAATCGTCTGAAATGTATAAACACTCAATATGGTAAAATTGGTGTCCCCCTTCTAACTTTTGAAATAAGAAAGTGACAAATATAAATATTTGTAACATAAAGAGCAACCGGTAAGAACAACAGAAGATTATGCAGATATAGAAATATCTGCATAATCTTCTGATAGCTTGTGGGTTGTTCGAAAGACGAAAAAAATGGCACAGAGCGCCCCACACTTTGATTGAGAATTATTTTTTATTTTTAGTTAAATATGCTGCAAAAGCGTGTTTTTCGTTTTTTTTAAACTATATTTCTTATTTACTCAGCTAAAACCAAATTAAGCGTTCACGCCTTATATCCCCGAAGGGGTTGGCAAAGGTGCTAATACTTCCCAACATCACGTAATATCGTCAACTAGTGTTCAGAGTACCCACGCTGTACTAAGTCAGTGTACTCATGTAACAGGGGTAGGCCTATCGCCGTTTGGTACGAATATACTGTCACATGACTAAGTACAACTCAGCCACACATGCTTCACATACATACATACATACATATACTCACGGCTATATTTCCCTAGAAGGGGTAGCCAGAGCTAAGGAATTATAATTTCCTCAGCGACTTTTGGAAGTTGAGTGGGGGAAAAGATAGTAAAAATAAAGGTTTTTGGTGATGGGTCTCCAACCGAATCGCCCAAAAATTAAATAAAAAGCCCCAATACCCTTAGTCGCCCCGTACGACACCCGTGGGTAGAAAGGGGTAGCGACATTCTAAGCCGGCACTACACGGCCCGGCACGGCTGCACATATTGTTGCATATATTGTTGTTCTTACCTGTTGCTCTTTACATGACAAATATAACATAATAAACATAACAAATGTCCACACCGAATACCCCCGAAGGGGTTAGTAAAGGTACTAATACTTCTGAACATAACGTGACATTGTACATGGAATTCAGAGTACCCACGTATTGCTTGGAAAGTGTTCTCTCTTGATGGGGGTAGAACAATTGCCGTTTTGTACGAATACACTGACACATGACTAAGCACAACTCAGCCATGCTGGTTTCCTTACGATATTTTCTCTCACCTTTACAACCATGATAATTTAACCACACATATTTCTTTAGAAAAGACTAATTGAATACTACCTTCATGGCGGACGTAAGATCTTATCAATTGAACTATCATGGTTGTTTAAGTTTGACTTTCCTAAAATAAATTATTTTTATTCCGAACTAAACATTTTTAAGTTATGCACCGATAGATAAAAACGGGACCCTTTTACGAAGACGTCGTTGGCTATCAATTTGTCTCCAGACTGTATCTAATAAACCATGATAGCTAGTAAGTTGATATTTTGGAAAGTTGGTTTCTAGTAATCAGCATCTTAAGAAGCAAGGAAAGAAAATTTCGCAACAACAACGGTTACTTAGCACCATATAGCTCGGTTGGCAGAGAGACTGTGCGGCGTAGACCAGGATGTCACGGGTTCAAGTCCGGCTTGTGTCAAAATTTTTCTTTCCTTGATTGATTAGTAAAACAATCCCCACAAGAGGTTTCATGCACAACAAAAAGTCTAATTTTCACATTATATTTTTATAATTAATTATCTTATCGTTATAGGAATTTATAGGTTAGTATTTGTTGAGTGGTCCGCTCAGGGAAACCACTAAACCACTGAAAATCAGTGTTTTGCGTAAAGCAAATTTCAACGCTGAGTTGGATCCCATTTTGATTGCTGTGACACACAAAATTGGTGTTATTACGTGTAATTTTGATTGTGTTGTAATGTGTATTTCTGTTGTTTTTGTAATGTATGTTTTTTTTTGTAATGTGATCATGTTGTTGTAATTTGTGTGTCTTAGTAGTGGAAATAAAATGTTTATCTATCTATCTATCTAATAAGATTGCTTGGTTTCTACCAAAAATCAAGTTTTATTCAAATATATTCAGGGGCACTAGATGGCGTTACTTGTACGACTTAGGTCAAACTAAGTTAATACATTATATAGTGTCCTATGACTGTATAGATGACGATGCAGAACCTTTAGTGCGTGAGCAGATTCTTACTTGGCCGGTTTTTGTTGTTGGGCAATCTGCCTTGAGAGCCAATAACGCATCATCCCTTTTTTGCAATCTTTTAATTTTTCAATTTCCAAAAGTGTTTACAGACAATATGTAAGCAGCGTGTACACGTTGAGGATATATAAATATACCTTTAACGGCTTTGGTAGTTTTACTTGACGTCGTCGAACTGTCATTGGTAGATGTGGAAGGTACGGTTTTGTCGCCGGAGGGGTTTGTGGTTGCTTCACTAACTGCAAATATATATATTGAAAAAAAAACTTTTAAAAAGTGGTTCCTGCCACTTCAATATCATAAACTGACTGACTGGTTTTCTATTGTTTGCCATTCATAAATAAATAAGTTAAAATTATATTATATTGAATATTCAAAATACGTCAGTTCAAGTCACGACTTAAAAGCATTACGGTTAGACCGGCCAACATTTCCTCTTGACAAGATATAGCACTGCTCGATCTTCATAGTATATCTAAGTATTGGTTCTATAGAAATATTAGAGATGGCCGAAATCACCTAATAATGTAACCAACATTTCTCAGTTTAAATATCTGCAAGGATATCAAAATAAAGCATTTGTAACAAAATATTTTTCAGTGTAAGTGATTGAGAAATATTAGCTTCATTATATCTAAGGGTGGGTACTGTTCGTTTAACTTTATTTTTATACAAGTTCCATCAATGGATAATGTTAGTCAAACCTTTTTTTTATGTAAACAATCTGCGGTTGTGGCGCGGAAAGCAGTGCCAGTACAACATAAAGAGATAATATTAGTCTGAAACATTGACAAATGCCTGGGTGAATTTATGTGACCATCATATTATAATTCACATATATCCAAAACATAGTGTGATCGCAACCTGTTAATAAGAAATTTTTGCTGGGGTGGGGTGATGTAGTGATAATTTAGACCCACCTCAGATACTACCTTTAAAGTCTTTTCACAGATTACTTACCGAACTCACCATCAAACGAATTAGTCATTGTGGTTAAAATATATTCACTTTTAGTTTGTTATTCAATATTCCTTTTTGTTCAAAAAACTACTTAAACACTGTCATTTTTGGGACAGCAAAGTTAACTGCCATTGGCAGGGCTGCATGCAGCAAGAGTTAGCCGGTTGAAAGTATTTGATATCGTTAAAAAAATATTTGTGCCGTGTAGTGTCGGCTTAGATAGTCACTACCCCTCTCTACTCACGGGAGTCGTAATAGGCGATTAAGGGTATGGGGCTCTTTTAAGTGGTTTTTGGGCGATGCGGTTAGAGACCCATCACCAACGATATTTTATTTCTACCATCTTGTCCCCTATCAACTTCCAAAAGTTTTTGAGGAGTTTCCAGCTCTGAAGCTCTGCCTACCCCTTTTTGGAATTCATGGCCGTGGCTATATGTATGTATGTTAAAAAATATATTGATTCGCTGTACATCAGCTGGATAAAAAATGCAAGATGGCGGCGGCCCTCTTTCTGTTCACAAAAAGAAGATTTTAATCATTCAGGGCAAAAAAACTGTATTTTATTAAAAAAGCCTGACTTCTAGGTTTGACATCGCTTGCAAAGACTTATTTCTTATTAAAACAGTGATAGTTTACTTAAATATTTTTGATAGCTTGACAGACGCGACATTTTTTTTACATTTGGTGGTCAGACGTTATGCTTAGACGGATTCATTATGTTGATTATTTAAATAATAGTTTTCTACGCACAGCCTTAATAACTGTCAAACAGCTTCTAATCTTTGCCAGTCCGCTATATTTTAACGCAGAGATACCAAATATAATAAATACGTATTTCTGTTAGTCTTCATAAAAAAAGGGTTAAAATACTTGCTGTGTAGTGTCGGCTAAGAATAGCACTACCCTATTTCTTCCGGTGGGTGTACAGAAAAGGCGACTAGCGGTATTGGGGCTTTTGAGGGATTTTTGGGCGATGCGCTTGGAGATCCATCACCAAAAATCACCTTTATATCACCATCTCTTCCCGAAGCAACTTCCAAAAGGGGCTGAGGAATTTTTCATTCCTTAGTTCTGGCCACCCCTTCTTGGGATTTATAGCCGTGAGTATATGTATGTATGTATGTACAAAAATACCTATTATTTTACGTTTTTACTCATTTTGTGCCCATTGAAATGGCGAAGAAACAAATTTTTAATTATTTCTTTGATAATATAGTAAATAACAAAAATACCTCCCATAGTGGATGCCTTCTTTGTTTTAATCCCGTCGGGATCTGTAGTGGGTAGGTTTTCTTCGCCACGGGTCGTTGTCGTGGTAGTTTCAATAGTAGTCTTAGTTGACGTAGAATTATTTGTAACAATGTTTACTACAAAAAATAAACAGTCAAATTAATACAATTTACAAAAACACAGTCATATTTATCATCCCCGTAGAGCAAAACGTCACCAGGTACCAAAAATAACAAAATCTAGTAACAAAAATTGTTAAGTCTCCACACAGATGATGAACTATTCAATAATTGTAATAGATGCGATAAGATACTCTTTATGAGAAGACACATTAATACATACATACGTTTACTCACGGATGTAAATCCGTAGAATCGGTTAGCCAGAGTTAAGGAATTAGAAATTCCTCTGCCACTTTTGGAAGTTATGTAGAGAAAACATAGGTTGTTGGTGATGGGTCTCCAACCACATCGCCCAAAAATCCATAAAAAAGCCCCAATACCCTTAGTCACCTCTTACTTTTACACCCACAGAAAGCAACGGGGTAGATTTATTCTAAGCCGACACTACACAGCTAGCACTTACGTGTATATTAATTACTTTCTACTTCACTTACTTATAAAATGTCTATATGTATACCCGGAGGTCGTGGGTTCGATCCCCGCTGGTGTTGAAATTTTTCTTTCCTTTATTTATTTATTAATATACTAGCTGACCCGCGCAACTTCGCCTGCGTGACATAATACCTAGTTTCTGTAGTTCAGGCGTGTTTGAGCACCAAACATATAATCACCTATTAATTATACTTTTACTCCTTTGGGAAAATAATCTTTCCCTCTCATTTCAATACTTTATTTTGATTCGAAATCGAAAACAGACACACCAATTTTCATACAGCTTAGTCCAAAATTCACGAAAAATACATATAAACTTCATACCTCCATTTCATAATAGTTTTTTAATGCTCATTCATAAAAGGTATTCCTATACCAAAATTCAAGTTTCTAGGTACAGAAATGAGAAAATTTTCATACTAATGCTTCCCCCTATTTCACTCCTTTAAGGGAAAGTTTGGTTTCTTTCCCATACACAAATAATTAAAAAATGCATGTAAAAAACTGCATATCAATTTTCAAACTTCTAAGCTAAAAATGAAAAAAAAAACTTCACATCCCTATTTCATCCCGTTAGGGTTGGAATTTCTGAAATTCCCTCGTTAGTGCTCACTTAAATATTAAAGACACCCCTGGACAAAATTTCAACTTCCCAGGAACAATTGTTTCGGCGGTGCGGTAATACTAAGCCAGTCAGTTAGTTTTGCCTTTCATACATATTGATTTGCTTGCAGAACCTACCATTCTAAAAAAATTCATCCAAAATATATTCCACTTTTCCATATAAACCACAACGGCGGTGTATGTTAGTTCACAATATAAATTCCAGAAATTTATAAAGATATAAATCATTTATTCAAACTGTTCTGTAATCAAATCAGGTATACAAAGGTGCTCACTCACCGGGAATGTAACGTTACGTCACAGATTTGGGAATTACATCAGTGAAGAAGGAGAACCGGTGATTATATTGCGCACCCTGTACGGATTATATGAATGTCTAGCTTTTTGCCCGCGACTACGTCCGCGTGGACTACATTTTTTGCATCCAGTTTACATCCAAAATACCAAAACTATCTTAACTTGTGTTTTTTAAATATTTATAATCCCGCGGGCGTTGTTATAGATATATAGAACATTGAGGTTGATGAAGATGAAATTTTTTTAGGTGTTTTTGAGCGACGCAGTTGGATACCCATTTGACTACCTTTTCCCCTTTCAACTTCCAAAAGTGGATAAAGAATTACTATCTCTGAACCTGGGGCTACCTTTTTTTGGGATTTATAAGTACTCATGAATGATTGATAGATAAATTTCATATATTCCTTTTTGCAGTGGTTATATCAGTCAATCGCATAAAGTTTCAAATTTCTTAATACAGTAATGTCAATAATCTGTATACTATATTTCAATCCCTTAGAGTGATAAAAAAAAAAACCTTTTTAATTGATCGTAAGAACCATGAAACAAACCATTTGGTACCAAGTTTACATACATACATACATATACTCACGCCATTAATTCCCATTGGGGTAGGCAGAAACGATCGATCGCCACTTTGTACGATCCTGGCAAACCTCTCTTGCTTCGTCTACATCCATCAATCTTTTCATACATGCTCTTTTATTCTTTATACTTCGGACGCCTGCCTTTTTGAGCACACTTTCAATTTGGTCCAAGTGTGTCTTTCTAATTTAATGTTTTTTGACATGAATTCCTCATGTGGGGATTATTACTCATAAATAAAAGATGTTATTAAAGGAAAGAAAAATTTCGACACTGGCGGGGTTCGAACCCGCGACCTTCGGGTATACGCCCCCGTCGCTCTGCCAACTGAGCTACAGTGTCAGTTGGCATCCAGCGCGAAATTTCTCTGTCCTTTGTTTCTTTTTTACACGTTCAAGTAGTGTTTGCGTTTCCTACCTCCGAATTTTAACTAATTCGGACGGCCACTTGTCTACCTTTTCAGATAGAATGCAAATGTTGAAAACGCCTAACTATCACATAATTTAATGTTTTTTGACATGAATTCCTCATGTGGGGATTATTACTCGACGACGGGGGCGTATACCCGAAGGTCGCGGGTTCAAACCCCGCCAGTGTCGAAATTTTTCTTTCCTTTAATAACATCTTTTATTTATGAGTGTCTTTCTAAGTTCAAAAATGAGAATATCTTTAGTAAGTATGGGTAGCAGTTTGGCGCTGCGGTGTCGGACCGGTGCTGCCCCTTACACTGACCGATGGTGATGTGTGAGATATTGCAGCCAATCATCCATAGATGGCGACTAAATTAAAATTGAGATATATGTGCTATTATTTACAAACTACGAATTCTTTAATTTATGCGTAAGTATAGCATAATATATCTTTGGGAATATAAGTTTAAGAATTAGTTAAAAAATAGAAGTTATAAACATATTCTCAGGACTACCAAATGAATACGCAAAATTCATACAATATACTTTCAATTATCTTTATTCATACATATTCGGATAGTTGAATGTGAAATAGAAGGAATAGTGCTTCCTATTATTCTAAGCTAATACAAAAGCAAAACAAAAATCACAAATAGATTGTGGTCCCCGAGATTTGAACCTGGGTGTTCCATTCGATTAGAATTAACCAAACGGTACACCGCTACGCCACGAAGACGTTAATGTTGCCTTCAAATTTTTGATATGCTATATATCTAGTAGTCATACTATTGACAAACATTTAAAAGGACATTTATTTTGATGAAAATGGATGATACACTTATTTTTTTCCAAAAAGACTATTAATGAAGAGTCTCATAAAGTCGTTCGATAAAAAGAAAACGTGTAAATATGTGGAGCCATATAAAAGTTATGTTTTTTGATGCTCCTGTGGGAACCCTTGCGAAATCCGGGATAAATGATATCCTATATGTTGGCCAGGTGTATAAGCTACATTCATACCAATTTTGATCAATATCCGTCAGGTAGAATTAACGTGATGAACAGACATACAGACAGAAAGACAGTCATTTTTTTAAAAAAGCGCAAATTTGGTTTCGTGTAGTGCCGGCTTAGAATGTCGCTACCCCTTTCTACCCACGGGTGTCGTAAGAGGCGACTAAGGGTATTGGGGCTTTTTATTGGATTTTTGGGCGATGCGATTGGAGACCCATCACCAAAAACCTTTATTTTACCATCTTTTCCCCGCTCATCTTCCAAAAGTGGCTGAGGAATTTATAATTCCTTGGCTCTGGCTACCCCTTCTAGGGAATTATAGTCGTGAGTATATGTATGTATGTATGTATGTATGTTGGCTTCAGTATTGAAAACTATAAACATACTCCCCCGGTTTTTTTTTTTTCTTCAATGTACAGTTTTGACCTCGGTACAGTCTTATTATATAAAATAAAATAAAATAAAAAGCGTTTATTTACGAGAAACAAGAGTTAAATAAGGTGGTAGGTTTTTTAAATAGTTCATCTTGTTGTACCTTGCGGCGTGTAAATACTTATTACATTGGTTTAAAATTGGTTACATTTAATAAAATAGTAAAGCTTTAATTTTTCATCAAATATTACATTTTTCTAAAAAGTCTTTCACAGAGTATATACAATTGTCAATCAAATAATTAAATAATACAGTTTTAAATTTATTAAATGACAATTTTTTCGTGTCGTCCACAGACATGTATTTGAATAGATGCCGCAAGTGCATGTACTTCGCGTGTAAAAACTGAGTAAAATTATCTTAGTTTATCACCATTTGATTGAGTCCGTGCTCGAAAGTTCTCGGTGACAGATGTCAAGCTAAATATAAAAAAATGCCTAATTGTGCCGTATTGAGTTGCAAAAACTATCTAAATAAAGCGGGACTAATTAATAGAAAGATTTCCTTTCATCGGTAGGTCACTTTATTATTAGATTATGTGGTTTTTATTGCAAAATCAATTATTTCGTGTTCGTTGTGGTTTTACACTGAAAAACTTTTAAACGAGTGTGTATCGCTTAATTTATAATACATTGCCGCTTTTAGTTACAAAGCTATCTAGTATGGCTTGTCTATTAAAACACGCAATGAACATCAAAATGAACGATATTTTCACCTGTCAATCAGCTACACGGTACGGTAGCTATTGTCATATTTCTGTCATTTTAAGCAAAATGTGTTGTACCCACACAGATAGTTGTATTTGATTCTAATTCTAATCGATTTTGGGAACAGAGAAATGATAATATTCGCGATGGATGTTCTATGTATCTAAAATATTTTTATTACTACAATGTTTCTGTTAAATAATTAATTGGAATACTCTTGTTTTAACTTTGTTTTTATTTAATAAAAGAACAGTTTAATTTTAGTTACAAGTTTTTCTCTAAGCTACATTTCTTAACGTGTGGTATGTGTCAGTCTTTATTTACTTCCTTCCTTCACTCAGCGTTGCCAATATAAATGTACATATATACACGAACACGCGTCCTTACATAAGTTTAAAGTTTCTTAAGTACTACAGTAATTATAATCAATTAGGGAACTATACTCCTTAAAATTTAGCATTTTTAAGTTAGTGAATTTAACATTTCCCACAGGTTTTGTAAATGTATCTGAAATTTTATTTTCTGACTCTATTTTGTATACTTCCCTGCTAAACATTTTAATTTACAAAATGATAGTGAACTTCAATGTGCTTAGAATTCTTTGCAAAGTTTCCATACTTAGAAATAGCTACAGCTGCTGAATTATCTTCATAGATTGTAACTGGTTTACAAACCTTAGTAAAGACATCATTCATTACACAAATGAGAAAATTTAATTCTGTTACTGCTTCTGATAATTCTACATATTCAGCAAATGTTGAAGAGTTTGTTACAATACTTTGTTTTTTTTTTATTTCCAATATTGAACAAACGAAGAGTTCCGTACTATCATCTATAATAGAAAATAACGTTTTTGTATGGGAGCCCCTTTGATATTTACTTTACTGTTATTTAATTATTTATTTTGGAAAGGTGATATACAAGTAAATATACTGTGAAAATTTTAAATATCTACTTATTAACGTTTTAATATTGAGCAAACTACGGAAAAAACACGTTTATTGTAAGGGGTCCCCCTTAAAATCCTTTTTTTACTTGTACTTGTTATTATAGCGGCAACAGAAATACGTCATTTATGAAAGTTTCAGCTTTCTAGTTATCACTGTTTATGAGATACAGCCTGGAGAAAAACAGACAACGAAAAAAAATACTTGATTATTTTTCCTTCTCCACAAGTTATTTTATTTGTTTTTGTTTCAAATCTGAATTAGTTCTGGGTTGTATTATATTTTGTCATAGCGCCTTCTACTGGCTTTCCTTTTTGTAGATAAAAATTCTTCTCGGGGTTTTTTAAATCATTTTGTAACTTTCCGAGAACAAATTATTAAAACTAGTTAATTAGGTAGGTTATCAATAAGGACAAGTTATTATAATAATAAAGGCTACTGAACTACTCACTGACTAACTGACTCATTAACTCACTGATTTAGATCGTTGTTCTCCGAGAAGATGTAGTGGTGAAGGAAAATAATGTAGGAAGAGTTGCTCAGAATAAAAATGAGAAAATAGCGTTATTAAAAAACAGGTATAATTCTAGATTTATCATTCTTCTGTCAATTCATCATTCGTCTGTCGATGCACTCGAATATAATCGATTGAATCGTTTACGCGCTGACGGGGAGTCCCATCACTAAATTGCTCATGTGACGTCACAGTAGGTGGAAAAATAATGGCACGCTTGGTTTCTATACAAGAAATGACACTTGCGTTATCTATTCAAATACAGATCTGTGGTGTCGTCACTAATAGTATTATATAATGTAATGGACATTTCGTAACAATTTCGCTGGCAAATAGCCAGACATTTTGCAGCAGAATGCTCGTATTGCATATTGTGATTACCCCGTTGGGGTCTAATTTTTGGCGGTTTTAAGGTAAACAATTTTGGATTTTTGTAAACGAAAATTAAAGTCTCATAAATGTATAGCGAGGGAAACGGTAATATTTTTAGCTTTTTAAATAGCGGTACGCAACTATCCAAAAAGTCAGCACCGCATAGTATACGAACACACTTTTTTTGAATTTTGAAAACTCTATCTGAGTCAACAGAGTTACCCCAAAGTATGATTCCGTATCGTAAAACTGAGGACACATATCCGTGATAGCAGGTAAGGGCGGCACCCTCTGATATGACAAACCTTATACGGTAGATGACAAATAAGTACTTCTCCAGTTTTGTGCAGATGATGTCTACGTGAGTTTTCCAATCACAAAAAGAATCCAAAGTGAATCCTAAGAATTTTGTCGATTCGACTTCCTTTACAGTTTGACCGTCATAATTTATTTTTAAATTAAGCGGTTGTCTCCGATATGTCCTAAATTGTATAAATTCAGTTTTATTAAAATTTAATTGCAAATTATTATTTTTAAGCCAAAGAATTATATTATTTAAAGTAAGATTAATGTCGTATTGATATGTATCCAAATTTTTGCATTTTATAAGTATAGTAGTATCGTCAGCGTAAAGAATGCATTTATTCGCTGTCGTCTGTGACAAGTCATTTATATATAGTAAAAATAAAAGAGGGCCAAGGATACTACCTTGCGGTACGCCACATTTAAGAGATTTACTATCTGATTGAAAGACATTAAGATGTTTATTCTGGATACTACAAATTTCCACACATTGTTTTCTATTTGTCAGATAGCTTTCTAGCCAATTATACGCTTGTCCTCTTATACCGTATCTTTCGAATTTTTCTAATGCTGTGGGATGATGAACAAAATCAAATGCTTTTGTCATATCTAACAGCATACCAATTACTGGTAACTTCGAGTTAAGACAATCTGTTACATCCTTTTATAATATAGTATATAATATAATATAGTATAGATAGATAGAAGTAAATGCACGATAATGCATATAACATAAATGCAGTTTTCTGACAGCACTTTTAGATTTTACGATCTTTACGAATTTTACAACCATATTTTTTTGTTATATATAAGCCCTATCTTTTCCAGAACGGATTGATTGCACGTTGTAGTTATAATTAGTTTTCAATTCATGTTTATAATTATTTTATTTATTAATAACTAAAGGATCGGCCCAGCTTCGCACGAGTAGCGTAGTTTTAATAATTTCTGATGTTTCCTCAATCACTGCTCAACCTTTGTGAAATTTAGCGCCACTTATAGCACTCCTGAATAGTGTAGCTTTGTGATTGTGAAAACGCTTTAATGAACGCTCAGTATCTCCGAACCCATGCAAACAAACAATCAGAGTTACAAACTTTGCACACATCATACATATACTCCCGGCTATCTTTTGCGCGCGCAACCATTACTAAAAAATAATTCTTATAGCATGATTCAGTATTCACGTGCGACGACAGGAAGCGATGCATAAGTTTGGTGTTTCTATACCGATTTCTATGATTCTTTTTTTCATTGGTAATAGGTGATAATATTTTTTTTTAAATGTGAGATGAATTAGAGAACTATAAATTAGGAGTAAACCACTATAATCAGAATGCTCTGAACTGCTAAACTATCAGGAGTTACTCGTGTTATTGTAAATCAACCATAAAAGATAGACATGTGCTGTAGAAGGATATTTTTGAGACAATTTTATGTAGAATATTTCCGTCATACATGATTTCTATGTAACTATAACCATTAAAGCTGCCCACGCGACGGAAACTTAAAAAATGGCGTAACTTCCCCTGTTTTGCCAAAATTCCCCTTCACTACTCTGCTGAAAAGTATACTATAACCTGCCCAGGAGTATGAAGAATAATTCTAGAAATTTTCGTTAAAATCCGTCGAGTAGTTTTTGTTTCCATAAGGAACATACAAACCGACAGACAGACAGACAGACAGACAAAAATTTTAGTGATTGCATTTTTGGCATCAGTATCGATCACTAATCACCCCCTGATAGTTATTTTGAAAATATATTTAATGTACAGAATTGACCTCTCTACAGATTTATTATAAGTATAGATTAACTACCAAGTCATCTCCGGTTTTTTCTTTAGCCTTTCTTGACACAGATCTTGCTGAAGTTTTTCATCTTATAGTAGTAATTATTCAAGTGTACCAGTATAAGAATTTTAGATAATATTATTAATATTCCCACATAGCAAACATTAATGAAAAACTTTTGATGAAAGATTGCCTAATTTGCATTCTTGTAGCCTTTCCTTCCTTTCTTTAATTTGAATACAATGGACTAAGGTTAAAAACCATTTTTTTTTTTAAATTTATGTGTGCTTTTATTTTTTATATTCGGCAATAGGCAACTATCACGCACCACGCAAATCGTGGGTACTCTGAACACCAGGTGACAAAGTCACGTGATGTTCAAAAGGATTAGTACCCCTGCCAAACCCTTCGGGGATGTTCGGCGTGAACATTTATATTATTTTATATAAATTTTATTGTTGACATACCGTGTTCATTAGATTCTGTTAAAACACATAATATTCGTAAGTAAAAGGAAACTTGCAATGGTGATTTAGAAACGGTAAAATAGTATAAAGATTTTTTATCACTTGCATGACTGATCTCTTTCATTTTAATTAAAAATTATGTAAGTCATATAAAAGGCTACAATAAATTTTTACTTACTGTCATCATCTGCAAAAGAAAGAAAATAATCTTATTGCAATTATGGTTAAAATATATAAATATTATGCCGGCGAAATTGATTCTCCACATTTTCAATAAAACACAATCCTAAAGTAAATCACAATATTAAAAATACTATGTAACTAGTAGATCGGCCCAGCTTCACACGGGTAGCGTTGTTTCTTTATTGGAGCGAAGCTCCATTTACCCCCGACTTTTGCATTTCGTTGTGATCGTACTCCTCCCAAACGGCTCAACTCAGAACCCTGAAATTTTGCACGTTGGTCAAGGATGGTGGAGAAGGAGGAAGTCTAAATGGTCTATTTTGATACAAATCGGATGTACCACGGAGGAATAATCACCATTAAAAAATTACAATGTAAGTCTATGGAAAATTTACGTAAACAATGCCAGCGCGTGAAAATAGAATTTTTTCATATTCGATCGTCCCCAAGTCACGTCCGTTTGCGCTCCGACACTTGGTGATTTTTCGAACTTTTGAACGCTAATATTCGAGTTCTAGAACATTATTCCCAAAAATTTTTTGAACGAAAAATTTCTTGAACCTACACTTTTTCAAACAAAATAGGTATTTAGCTATTTAGATATGTTTTTTCAACAATAAACATTGTAAAAAATTTAAGTTTTCCAAAATCAGGACTGTAACTCCTTTGCAGTTTTGTGTAGAATCAATCACGCGCTCAGGTAAACCAACAAGTATATTCAAAGAATCGTAACAAATTGCATAGCAACGCGTGTTGAGATATTTGTAGAATAAATCGTTCAACGATAAGTAATATCTGAGAATCAGGCAATTGCTCGCTTCGCTCCTTTTATTGGCATCCAACACGGTCCCATGCCAACCTAGTTATCTGAGGTTTCTTGAATCACTGCTTAAGCTTTGTGATTTCTGTGAAAACGCTCATATGAACATAAGTTAATTTTTAGAATGAGTTGAAGTTGAGTTGAATAAAACTCTATGAAGTACTTATAACAACTACAACTTCTGTCGCCATCTAGTATGTCATATGTAAATTAGTAATTATTTGGTTTTGATCACGGGCGCGATGGCTTATTTCATGTGTAATTTCGGTGTTTCTCTACCGATTTTCATGATTCTTTTTTATTGAAGAGGTAATAATGTTAACTTTTTTAAATAAGGCATGAGTGAGAGTATTAAAAACGTAAGAGTATACAAATATAATCAGAATGCTCCGAACTGCTAAGCTATCAGGAGTTACGCGTGACATTGTGAGTAAACCATAAAAGATAGACGTATGCTGTTGCACATTTTTTTTTAAAAAATTTTTGAAAAATATTTCTGTCGCACATGATTTCAATGTACTTAAACCATTAAGGCTGCACACGCGACGGAAGCTTAAAAAATGTAGTCATTTCTACCGTTTTCCCAAAATATCCCCAAATTCCCCTTTACTACTCTGCTAAAAAGTATACAATAACCTAGGCCCAGGAGTATGAAGAATAATTGTGTCAAGTTTCGTTAAAACCCGTCGAGTAGTTTTTGTTTTCATAAGGAACATACAAACCGACAGACAGACAGACAGACAGACAGATAAAAATTTTACTGATTGCATTTTTGGCATCAGTATCGATCACTAATCGCCCCCTTATAGTTATTTTGAAAATATGTTTCACGCACAGAATTGACCTCTCTACAGATTTATTATAAGTATAGATAAGATACAAATTTTGAATATAATAATTTTAGTATACTTATGTGATTTTGAAATTATATCCGAGTAAAATAGAGCCCATAAAGTTTATCAGTCATATAATTTAAGGAGTCTATGTATGACTTCGTGTATGTGTATGTTTAAGCTTAACTATATAAATATATGTGTATGTTCTAACTTAGTTACTGAAATATAAACATACATTTACTTAATCACGGCTACAGAGCCTAGAAGGGGTAGCCACAGCTTAAAAATGAGAAATTCCGCAGCCACTTTTGAAAGTGAGTGTGAAAACTATCCTATTAATTTTATAAATGTGTTTAAATGTTTGTGTGTTTGAGGTAAAAAGGCTTCTGAATCACAGGATGTATATGAATGAAATTTAGCAGAATGTAAGATAATGACCCCAATTATTAGACAGAATACTTTTTATCCCGGAAAAATTTGACCAATAAAATATTTACGCCTGCTTGAACTCAGAGTACCGGAAAAATGCCTAAAGTTTGGCATAAGCAAATTTACAGTACGAAGTCGGTCGGGTCAGCTTAGTTGTGAAATAAAGTTGTCGGCGATTAGTCTCTAACCGCATCCCCAAAATCGCCAATTAGTGTTCAAAGTACCCGTGTTTTGCTTGAAGATTTTGGTAACGTGATAGGGGGGCAGACTTTTTGTACGAATACAGTTTCAAATAAATGAACTTTAGCTATGTGGGGTTCTTCACGATTTTTTTTATCATCTGCTCTTTTTGAACTTGAAAAGGGCTAAAAAAACACTCGTTAGTTGTTACAGGAAAATAATTGAGTATCACGTTTCTATAGCATATAATGTTATATAGAACACAAAGTTATCAAACATAGCCACAAATTAAAAAAAAAAGTTGTTTTTTTTTACTTTTGCTTCTCCTGACTATATTGGATGGAATCAGGCGTTACTTTGCGGAAATCCATAGAAATACTAATATTAATAAGTTTCTTCGCTTAATTCCGCTAAGTACCTGCAGTCTTCATGCAATATGCACTGTGCACCGCCCGCTTTCCCACTTACAAGAAATCGAAAATCAGACAATGCACCACACACACACCCGGAAGTGAAAACCACAGGCAACCACAAAAATGCGACGCGTTTCGACTCAAGACGAGTCATTGCCGAGCAGTAGACAGTTCGGCAGCTGACCACCGAATCACACGGGTAAGTGGGTCTTGTAAGAGGGAAGGCGGGCGGTGCACAGTGCATGTTGCATGAAGACTGCAGGTACTTAGCGGAATTAAGCGAAGAAACTTATTAATATTAGTATCCCCTGACTATGTTTGGAGTCGTTCCGAGGTAAAAATTCATAACTATACACAGAATTAAAAATAAAATATGTATATGAAATTATTGTTAAAACTTATTTAAGTTTCAATGTCTTTTTTTAACTGTTGATAAGCAGTATGAAAATTGTTATGTATGTTTTCGGTTAAAATGAGAATAAATTTCAAACAGGAGATACATTTATGTTAGGAGTTAATCATGTAGTTTGCAATCCCAACATCAATATTGTAAACAAGGAAGGAGGTTCTTCTGGCAATACAATTAAAAAGAATACTTTACAAACAGTCTCCCAGTTTAAATTGGTATGTCAAAATACTCAGGGGTTCTCTTGTAAAGAATTAGAAATAGAACTATTTTTAGAAAATTATGAAATAGATTGTTTATGTGTTACTGAACACTGGCTACACATTTGGCGTGCTCAGATGGACTCAGACTGAATTAGACGCCCTGGACAGACGAGTCCGTTCGACGACGATTTCTTATCGAATGCATCATCCGAAATCGTCGGTTATGATCAATACAAGACTGGTTAAATATCTAGAAGCCAACAATCTTCTTATGAGAAACCAGTTTCGGTTTAGGAGCGGCAAGTCCAGGAAGCAACCGATATAGTCTCAGCGCATCTTTGTCGCGGACACAAATGTATAGAATTTTTGTGGACCTCGCAAAAGCATTGGACACAGTCTCTATAGCTATTTTGCTGAAGAAAATGGAGGCACTTGCTATTTGTGGTTTTGCATATGATTGGTTTGCAAGTTATCTTACCGCTGGGAAACAATGCACTAAAATTAGTAATTTCACGAGCAGTAAGAGAGACGTCCTGTACATAGTTCCACAGGGCAGCATTCTCGGGCCAACTCTGTTTCTCATTTATATGAACGATATCTGCAAAATCGATCTCGAGAACGCAGATCTATTGTGCTACGCTGATGACACGATAATTGTTTTCTATGAGAAGTCATGGAGTGCGGTGAATGGCATCGCTCAAATTGTAGAAATTACTGAATAGTTTGACCGTAATCTTTTGACAATTGACGTCTCAAAGACCATATCCATATGCTTTCACAAGACCAAATCCTCAGAACCTCTGCCATGATATCTCCTGCCTTTTATATATTGACTGTACTAAAACCCATCCTTGTACTTGCGAGTCCTTGTACTAAGTCTAAATCGGTCAAACATTTGGGTGTGGTGGTTGACGAGAACCTTAACTTCTGGGAACACGTGAGCATTACAACTGAACGTATACGCAAACAAATATTTGTTATAAAAGCAATTCGCGGTCTCACTGATGGCACCGTATTACAGATAGTATATATTGCGCTATGTTAATCAATACTTAATTACTGTATTCTGGTTTGGGGAGGATGCTCTGCATCTGTGTTGATTGTGCTGGAGCGTGCCAAGTAAGCCGCATCGTTATCCCACCACCAAATTGTATCAAGAAGCGAAAGTTCTAGGTGACCGCAAACTATATATATTAAGATCAATTTTTGCTACCCATAGGAGCGCAGGTTACTTGGCTTTGCAAGGAGCTTTTGTACTCGTACATAAGCGAATCTTTCGAATCCCTGTTCCACGGGTAAGAACTGCATTTGGCCAGAGGTTTCGGAGCCTCTTTTCCCATTTGTGTACAACAAATTGCTGAAAATGGTGGAGGGTTTGAGGGATCGTAGTTACGGAGGATGCAAAAAAATCGTTACAGAATTCCTAATGGTGCTGTCATACATGGAAACAGAAGCCCTTCTCAGGCTGGTTAATAAGGGTAAGTAAATATATAAATAGGTATTAAATAGACTGTCATAATAAGCCATGCAAACATCCAAACATTAACACACAATCATACACGCACACACACACTCACTTACTTACACACACACGTATATAATTCCAGCATACAGCTGTTTTGTTATTTAAATGTTGCATCATAATTTTAAATATCATTTATTTAAATTCTAATTTCAAAAATTCTAATTTTCATTATTATGATGTTAACTTTAATATTGTAAATTTTAACAATTGTATAATTTATCATTGTTTTGTTCAGTAACTGTATTTTTATCATGAATCTTGCGATACAGGCCCGGCTGGGGCTTGTGCAAGATCTCAATGAAATTTCATGCCATGTACACTGAATTTTTGTAATGAATGCTTAATTTTTTTTATTATTTGTGAGATTGTGTATCTCGCGGAAATGTGGTGGCCGAGGCGCCTTGAGTGCTCTATCCATGCACAACCGCGAGTTAAGCAACCTCAGAAGCTTTTTTTGGCGATTTCGTATGATAGTATTTGGGGAGAGGTAGTTGCTAGTGATGAAGGACTGACCCCCTTATCATTGGTTTCACAAGATTGACAATCCCTGGAGGTACTAAGGTGTGAGGTGGCTGCGTGCAGGTGTTCGTTGAATAGTGATAAATGTTCTGAAATGTAACTGGAGGTTTTATACCACCACTGTAACCAGTTTGGTTTATGGTATTAGCTCGGTTGAATTTTTGTACTGCGGGTAGAAATCTCCCTGCATACGGCTCAGTCTGAGATCGATTGCTCTGAATATACGTAGAGATAATAAACTCATGTGAAAATTGATCTAGCTCAAGCTCTACAACTTTTACATCTGTCATCTGACAATCATAATTATGTTCATTCCATCAGCAATATTTGATTACTACAAAATTTGATTTTATGGAAATGGCCTCTTAAGGGACACAGTCTTCCATATTTTTCTTGTAATAGTATAACTTCTTACCGAGAGCAACTAGAAATATAAAATATTTTTATTAGTGCAAAATAATATATTTTTTACCTAGTTTAACACATACATGCCGTTTTAAGCACATTCTCTATTTGATCTGGATGTGCAATCATTTATCCTATCTATGTACCGTCTTAACATTATGTGCTCTATATTTTTTTTAAAAACAAAATATATTATTTAATTCTCCCTGTGAAGGTATTTTATTGTTACTTACTTTAAAGCGCAATACACACTGAGCCCGCCAGGCCGCCGACACGTATGCTTTTTGTGGGCGTCTAGTTTTCATATTCGTAAGTAAAAGGAAACTTGCAACGCTGATTTAGAAACGGTAAAATAGTATAAAGATTTTTTACAACATGCATGACTGACCTCTTTCATTTTAATACCTTTTCATTTAAAAATTATGTAAGTCATATAAAAGGCTACAATAAATCTTTACTTACTGTCATCAACTGCAAAAGAAAGAAAATAATCTCATTGCAATTATGGTTAAAATATATAAAAATTATGCCGGCGAAATTGATTCTCCACATTTTCAATAAAACACAATCCTAAAGTAAATAACAAGATTAAAAATACTATGTAACTAGTAGATCGGCCCAGCTTCGCACGGGAAGCGTTGTTTTTTTTATTATCTGAGGTTTCTTGAATCACTGTTTAAGCTTTGTGATTTCTGTGAAAACGCTCATATGAACATAAGCTAATTTTTAGAATGAGTTGAAGTTGAGTTGAATAAAACTCTATGAAGTACTTGTAACAACTACAACTACTGTCGTCATCTAGTATTTCATATGTGAATTAGTAATTATTTGGTTTTGATCACGGGCGCGATGGCTTATTTCATGTGTAATTTCGGTGTTTCTCTACCGATTTCCATGATTCTTTTTTATTGAAGAGGTAATAATGTTAACTTTTTTAAATAAGACATGAGTGAGAGTATTATAAACGTAAGAGTATCTATACATAGTATAAAATGAAGTTGCGAAGGGCGCCCAAAACGTGTTTGTTACCTAGGATCTCAAAAACTACTATATCAATAGCTATGCGGTTTTCAATAATGGAAAGAAGACATTCCTGGGATTCTATAAGTGTAGAATTTAGGTGTACCTACTTAAGAAATTATTAGAGTAATCGTAACAGTTATCAGACGGACGGAAGAAAAACGAGCTTTTTGGAGGCTTGCATTGCGTGCGCTGCTGAAAGAACTCAAAATACAGAATAACAATGTATGGGGGAATTATTTTTCTCAAAAAGTTCTATAAAAAAATCTGCAATAGCATATATCTATCCTTTAAGGTTTAGCCACAATAACGATTTTAGTGGTGTTCAAGCTTAATTTACGAAATATCTTATTTTTTAATTACTCGATGTTCCTACCGACATAGACCAATAAACATAAAACAAAATGCATATCAAATTAAAGCTGATGAAATGAGGATTCCGAATATATACATATCATAACACTTTTATGTTAATATTAATACACAAGATGCATTTACAATGCCGAGGGCAGAGATGGCGGCGGCGGCGGCTGCGTTCCGTCGTTGTGTCAGTCGGTCGGTCCGCGTAGCACGACAGTGGCGGCGAGTGGCGGCGCGCGGCGGCGACGGCGGTGGTGGGGGTGGGCTCATTTTGAGGTGCGCGACCCGAACGGGCAGACACGCGAGGGCAGACAACGTTGATGGTTGTGTCGAATTATAAAATTTACAGTGCGGCGTGGCGCGGCGCTTCGTTTCAAGTTTACAATTGATTTTTAAAATTTAATTTATGTGATTCATTTTAAATAGTAATTTTGTACAAAGAAACCTTGAATAGGTAAAAGATAGGTGATTTAAATCTTTTTGTTCATGAAAACCTCATGTGGGGATTATTACTAATAAATAAAGAATAAATAAAGGAAACAAACAAAAACAAAACAAAATTTTTCTTTGCTTTATTTATTCTTTATTTATTAAAAAATAGGTAGTTAAGTTTAGTTAAGTTTAGTAATAAGTAGGTACTTAGGTATAAGAAAGGTCTTTTCATTACTTACTGTAAATATTGATGTTAAAAATTTAATTATCTAATTAAAAAGTAAATAGAAATAATATGTAGGTATGTTTAGGTAGGTACTGTCAAAACATCGCATTCTTTATTGAAAATTGAAAAAAAAATTACTGTAAATATAGATTTATAAATTTAGTCCTATTAGTATTATAAATGTGAAAGTTCAGATGATTGGATGTTTGTGTGTTTGAGGTAAAAAGGCTCCTCAAGTACATAATGTATATGAACGTCATTTGGCAGAATGCTATATAATGGGCCAAATTATAACATCGACGGGTCCGTAGAACAAAGTCACTTGTGCAAGACGTATACTATACGATAGGGGCTCTCGAAGTTACAAGTGGATGTTACTTTTTTATGGAACCTAATAGAAACGCGGTTTTTTAAGTAATAGTTTTGGTTGAATGTTAGTTATATATATATTATCTCCAACATCCCAAAATCTTTGCAATCCAGGAGATAGTGGGTCAGATAATCACGTAAGACGTTCTTATGTAAAGGTTAGATAGACACATGTAAACATATAACCTTTTTCTTGGAAAAACCGACAAAAATTTCTGAATTATGTTTACATCGCGCTTTCTACTATGGAATTTTGGGTAAGAATTTCGTCTTATGTGAAGATTTATTGACCATACTTTACCTTACCTGACCTTATAGGAATCGCCCCTGCCAATAAAGAACGAAATTCGATTTAGTTTTATAATTATATTTAAAAAAATGCCAAAAGATATGAAATCTCAAATTGACAGTTAAACTAAATGTTATAATCAAATGAAATTGAATTAACATAAACGTAAACTTCTCAAAACGTTATAAGTTATAACTATGTACGTAGTACCTAATAATCGTCTTACATAATAAAAACCTTGTCATTGAACTCTAGACGGTCTATTCAATCAGTAGTTGAAGGCGAGAAAAAATATACTAGAACAGTCATCTTTATATTTAAAGAAATAACATTATCTTCCAAATATTTTCACTCGGAAATTAAATTAAATAGGTAACATAAACGTACGTAAACTTTTCAAAACAATATAACACTACAGTAAGTAGGCACCTAGTTATATCTTCTTACCTGCATAGTACAAACTCTGTCATCGAAATGCTGGAGCAAGTAATAATAAGTCTTATAAGTTTTCCTTAATTAATAGATGACAATATTCACTTCTAAATATTTTTACTTGCAAACTTAATTCTAACTTACAAAAACGTTAACTCTCAAATTGGTAAAACAATTATAATAGTAATATTTCGTTACATTCTCCGTCCGATCCGATAACTCCGTCATCGAGATCATATTTACTGGGGTAATACTAAGTATCAATCAGTCTTTCAGAATAAAAGTAATCACATCACATAATAATAAAAATTGACACTGAATAATTTACGTTACTCAGGTAGGTACTTAAAATTAATATTAAACAACAAAGTATAGAGATATTTTAATCAGCCTCTTTGGTTTTGATGACACAGAAACGTAGCTGCCTCGCAGCTGCGTTAGGACTACAAAATACTTAAATATTAAATTTCTGTAATAATTGTCAATATTGTAAATATAGGTACTATGAGCTAAGGAAATGGACAGCCGTACAGTCTGTTCTATCTACTACCTACTCATGATCATCGGTGCCTGATTCTTCTGTTTCAGTTGGTATAGTTTTGGTTTGACACATTGCCATCAAATCTTTGTATTTTTCAATTGACATTTTTAAAGGTTCCGCATATGTCAACTTCAGATCAGTTTCCACAGACCTTCTTGTGTTACCACGAAGAACCAAAACATCAGATTCTGTTTGTGTAAGTTCATATTTGTAATATAGCTTATTTGGATCACTGCATGTTGCATGCACTTCTTTTATATTGCTCCAAACAATTTTCTGACCTCTATTATTTTTTTGCCAAACTTCGTTTACAATGTGATCCTTAAAGTTGTAAAAATTGGCTTTTGTCATGTTTTTAACAATGTATGGCTCGCCGTCTACCTTTGCCCATTTCGTTAATAAGCGCCACTCTTCCGGAGTGTAAATAACTTTAGCTTTCGATGCGCCTTCAATCACAGAGTGAACACTATCACCCTCGTTCTGGGTGTGTCCTTTTTCTAAGAATCTATGTGTTATTGACACATTGAATTTCCTTGCTGCATAAACATATAGCGAAAATACTATTCTATTTCTGTTCTGAACAGTACAATTGTCGGACCAGAACCTAAAATCTTGTACACCATCTCTGACGTTCGATTCAATGAAGTCTAATAAACAGCTGCTCACTTCATTCGCACCCCTCTTTGCTACAGTTTCATCCCACATGTAACAAGTCCCCTTTTTATTACCCATATCAAAAACAGTAAAATTCAGGCATGATAATTTTCGTTTATAATAAAAAATACTTACATCTCCATGAGGACACGTCAAAACTTTTTCAAAATCAAATACAGCTGTAACTATCTTTCCGTTTGAGTTCCTAGCTTCTTTTTTATCGTTCTTTTTTAGATTTCTGGCTACCGTTTTCCTCTCTTTGTGTTTAGCGTACTTATCTTTCTCTTCTTCTGTGGGGTTCTTTGTGTTCTTAAAAATGTGACATTCGTCACATTGGTCCTTTTTTGGTATATGAAATCCTAAATTGAAGTTTTCGTTAACTATGTCCCTATATTGGCGTTCTTTTAATGCTTTACAGGTATATTTTGTTGGATCATACCATTCAAGATATAGTTTATGCATCTTGGCTATACTCAAACTACCGTCTAAATACAGTTTGTTGCTGTCTTTGCGAATGTAATGTGATTCCACCGGCACGAACGATCGAACATGTTCGCATACATTTTTAATCATATCTTCAGTAATAACGCGGTTGTGCTTATTATGTCGACCTGGTTGATCCTTTTCTATTGAAGCACATCCATCGTACTTCTTCCATGCAGTTCGTAGGATTTGAGTACTGACTGAGAGCGTATTAATGAACCTTGTCTGACAAACGTCCACTTTCTGGTTCCTCAGACCATCTGTATCGGAAATGATAGGCAAAAAGTACTAATACGTGTACTTACGATTGTTGGGAACATCTTGGTTGAGACATCTCTTTTTTTTAACTTTTCGGTAAATTTAATAATGAAGTCCCATTGCTTTTCTCTATTTCCTATTTTCCAGAAGTCAGAAAAGCAGTCTACTCTTTGTTGATGAGAAATCCTTTCGGAACATTTGAAGCGACATTTGCAGGGATTGCCTAGAGTTTTCTCGTCCTTCATTTCCCCACGTTTAGTTACATAACTTTGTCCTAAGTTTTTCAAACACTTATAAATATAATACTATGTTTGTTATAGTAAAATTGACCCTTGCTTTACATAATAATAATATATTTACTGAAAAATATTTAAAATTTATGTCCTTTTTTGGGAGTTCAAATACGGTATTATGTCTTATATATAGTCTCATATATAGGATACATTTAATCCCGGATTTTTTTTACCAATAAAATATTCACGCCTGATGGAACTTAGAGTACCGGAAAAAACGCCTTAAGCTTTGTCATAAGCAAATTTGACAGTACGAAGTCTGTCGGGTCAGATAGTACAAATATAATCAGAATGCTCCGAACTGCTAAACTATCAGGAGTTACGCGTGATATTGTGAGTAAACCATAAAAGATAGACGTATGCTATTACACATTTTTTTTTGAAAATTTTTTGAAAAATATTTCCGTCGCACATGATTTCAATGTAACTTAAAGCATTAAGGCTGCACACGCGACGGAAGCTTAAAAAATGTAGTCATTTCTACCGTTTTCCAAAAATATCCCCAAATTCCCCTTTACTACTCTGCTAAAAAGTATACAATAACCTAGGCCCAGGAGTATGAAGAATAATTGTGTCAAGTTTCGTTAAAACCCGTCGAGTAGTTTTTGTTTTCATAAGGAACATACAAACCGACAGACAGACAGACAGACAGACAGATAAAAATTTTACTGATTGCATTTTTGGCATCAGTATCGATCACTAATCGCCCCCTTATAGTTATTTTGAAAATATGTTTCACGCACAGAATTGACCTCTCTACAGATTTATTATAAGTATAGATAAGATACAAATTTTGAATATAATAATTTTAGTATACTTATGTGATTTTGAAATTATATCCGAGTAAAATAGAGCCCATAAAGTTTATCAGTCATATAATTTAAGGAGTCTATGTATGACTTCGTGTATGTGTATGTTTAAGCTTAACTATATAAATATATGTGTATGTTCTAACTTAGTTACTGAAATATAAACATACATTTACTTAATCACGGCTACAGAGCCTAGAAGGGGTAGCCACAGCTTAAAAATGAGAAATTCTGCAGCCACTTTTGAAAGTGAGTGTGAAAACTATCCTATTAATATTATAAATGCGTTTAAATGTTTGTGTGTTTGAGGTAAACAGACTTCTCAATCACAGGATTTATATGAATGAAAAGCAGAATGTTAGATAATGACCCCAATTATTAGACAGAATACTTTTTTTCTTTTGGCAATACAATTAAAAAGAATACTTTACAAACAGTCTCCCAGTTTAAATTGGTATGTCAAAATACTCAGGGGTTCTCTTGTAAAGAATTAGAAATAGAACAATTTTTAGAAAAATATGAAATAGATTGTTTATGTGTTACTGAACACTGGCTATTATTTAGCTAGTAACTACTGCCGCAATTCCCTGTGTAGTGTCGGCGTAGAATAGCACTACCCCATTTCTTCCGGTGGGTGTACGTAAGAGGCGACTAACGGACTTGGGGCTTTTTAAGGGATTTTTGGGCGATGCGGTTGGAGACCCATCACCAACAACCTTTATTCTACCATCTTTTTCCCACTCAACTTCCAAAAGTGGCTGTGAAATTTCTAATTTAACATATAATTAAATATTATAAATTACCATAACATAAACATAACATAAACATAAACGTTCACGCCGTTTATCCCCGAAGGGGTTGGCAGAGGTACCAATACTCCTGAACTCACATGGCAAGCGCCATCTAGTTTCCAGAGAAGGTACCCACGTTTTGCTTAGACAGTGTACTCACGTGATAGGGGGCAGGCCTATCGCCGTTTTTGTACGAATACACTGTCACATGACTAAGTACAACTCAGCCATGTGGGTTTCCTCACGATGTTTTCCCTCACCGTTAGCAACCATGATAAATTAACCACACATATGACTTTAGAAAAGACAAATTGGTGTAGGCCCGTCCCAGGATTGGAACTCACGCCCTTCTGTTTTTCGGGCGGGTGTTCTACCCACTGGACTATCATGTCGCATGCCATATAATATTTAATTACAACATGATAAATAATATAAGTATAATGACGACGTGATAGTCCAGTGGGTAGAACACCCGCCCGAAAACAGAAGGGCGTGAGTTCCAATCCTGGGTCGGGCCTACACCAATTTGTCTTTTTTAAAGTCATATGGGTGGTTAATTTATCATGGTTGTTAACGGTGAGGGAAAACATCGTGAGGAAACCCACATGGCTGAGTTGTACTTAGTCATGTGACAGTGTATTCGTACAAAACGGCGATAGGCCTGCCCCCTATCACGTGAGTACACTGTCTAAGCAAAACGTGGGTACCTTCTCTGGACACTAGATGGCGCTGCCATGTGAGTTCAGAAGTATTGGTACCTCTGCCAACCCCTTCGGGGATAAACGGCGTGAACGTTTATTTATGTTTATGTTATGTTATTTAATTATATGGTAATTTATACCATATAATTAAATATGCAACAGTATTACAGTGTTTCAGAGAGATAGGTAGTGTTTTTCACCATATCCTTGAAAACAGGCAGAGATTCGACTAATCGTCTACAGGAACAGCGTTCCATAATTGGAATGCCTGCACAGTGTACTTGGAGTTAAAAAAAGAAGATGAGTGAGAGGGAGTATTTAACTGTAGATTATGAAAAGAGCGCAGATTAAGGTCGTGTAAAGAATGGTAGATGTGGTTACCCTATCACGCCTGAACTATAGAAAGGGTTTTGATGAAATTAGGTACTTCCTAACAATTTTTTTATAGGATTACTTTACATTATAGCTTCCAATTGACTTTAACTTCTTTATTGTACGTTATTTGGTATCCCCTTTCGCTATTTGGATACATATTACTAAACATACCTACCAGCTGAAAAATAATAATACATTATTTTACAAATGGTTGCAGCTCAATACTTTCATAAAAACTAATAAGAATACTTGAAATTGTTATGAAGATATCGAGTGAAATGGGGTAATGCGATTGTGACATTTATGTTTGGCAGTGAATGTTGGGTGTGGCAGAAGAAGCATAAGAGCAGAGTGAATGCAGTAGAGATAAGGTCCCTCAGAAAAGTTTGTGATGTAAGGTATGAAGAATAAAAAAGCATGTATGAAAAGATTGATAGATAAAAACAAAGCTACAGAGGTCCCCAACCAGGATCGTACAAAGTAGCGATCAATAGTCTTAAAGCTTACAATATAAATTGGATCACAATAGTGTGAGTTAATGATGAATTAGTGAATGTCATGATTTTATCGCTTTGTTTTAGGACACTAGAAAATAACTTCTATATATCGCTGTCATCCAGAGCCCTTCTTTTAAAAAACGCTTTCATTCTACCATCTATTACCATACCATTTACTCCGCTACTGATAAACAAGTATAATTCAGCCGTATGAGATCCATCAAGGTTGTCTGCATGATCGTTAATGAAAATGTTTAATAAATCACACACAAAATAAAGTTTATATAAGAAAATACGATCTGAGTCGAAGCTTGAGCTTGAACCAGGGTTGAATCACAAAATGGACAACATGGATTGATTCAGTTAAAGATTTGTGTACGTATATATAAGTAAATTTAAGTATTAAATTCTAAAGAAATAATTTTAATAAATAAAGGGAAAATCTGATGGACTGGCTTAAAATTAAGCACACCCAAAAATACGTGAACATGAAATTTTGTCTAGGCGTTCCTTTTGTAAGGAAGCGCTAAGAAGGTAATTTTAGAAATTCAACCCCGAAGTGGATGTGAATTATATGTTTTGTTATTTTATATTTTTTTAGCCGTTAGTACATTTATCTTAAACATCATAATGTATGATGAATAGATGTATCGTTTAACTTAAAAAGTCTTTTTACGTTTTTTTTTTAATTTTCTAGTTTTATTTCGCGTTCTGTTCAATTCCCATCTTACAATTCAATTTTGAAATTGTATAGTGTACTGTATTCTACTTGTCAAACCCTTTTACTTGATATCCAAATAGATGGGATTATAAAAAAGAAGGTTTGTCAAAAGTGTGTTTGCCATTTTCCAGCGGCGGCCATCTTGGATTTAAATTTTTTATACATACATAATACTCACGGCTATAAATCTCTAGGAGGAGTAGCCAGAGCTAAGGAATTAGAAATTCCACAGCGACTTTTGGAAAGTTGAGTAGGGAAAAGATTTATTTATGGTAAAATAAAGATGGTAAAATAAAGGTTGTTATTATCGCCCAAAAACCCTTAATCGCCTCTTACGTACACCCATCGGAAGAAATGGGGTAGTGCTATTCTAAAAATAATTTAAATAATATTTTTTTATAGTACATTATATTTTTTTATTTTAATTATTTACGCAGCATATAAAGGAAGTTTAATCATACCCGCAGATTGGGCTATGCGCTGGTGAATCAGCCAGTCCACTTACCTTTGATTTAAACAAATATCAAACAGAAAGATCACTAACAACGGAACTTACATCTCATAGTTTCCAAATCCAATTCAGCAAAATCAGATAATTGATGTTCTTTGTGGTTTGAATAAGGTTCTGTAACATTATAGTTATTTCATTATTTAAAAAAAACTTTACGTTACCGATTAACTCATAAAACACAAATATTATAAGTAAAATTACTCAGCTTTTGTTTCTATAACGTTTTTTTCTTTTAAATCGTTGTGATGTTTCTGAAAATAATATAATACATTTATTTTGATGTTGTTTAAACATCAAAATAAATTTAACATAAAATTTTAATAAGAAGCCATTTATTTCGTACCTGACTACCAATTCATGATTATTTATATTTATAATATATTCATATAAAGTAAAATTAAAAGTCTTAAAAAATTACACTACTGACAAAATGGCATCTACCTTGGTATCGATACGATAAGCGAGAAATTAATGAAAAACCCTGCCGTTAGGTGTACCATTTCTTATTTTACTTTGATTTATGACGTATAACCCTAGAGCTCCAAACTGTCTATTGAGAACTTCTACAAGGAAAACTTTTCAAGTTTTTGGATAGAAAAAAGTTGCAAATTGAACCATTTGAAAGTGTTTCCCGCTAAATTTAAGATACTTTTTCGCTCTGCGCTGAAATAGATTCCTCATTTGTAATTGTATTTAAAACTAGATCTTGGATTAAAATTAAGTGCACCAAGTACCTACTTAAGAACAATACACTAACTATTTGCAACGATATCTACTAAATGACTCTCACCCGTTTCCGATGACTCACTAAGTGGTATATATCTTTGTTCATTTTCTTTCGAATGAAGTTTCTTTTTTTCTAATGCTTTTACTAATTTCAAAATCAGTTCGCTGCTGGACAGTTCTTCAAGGTTTGTTTGCAATTCATCGTTATGTTTCGACTTGCGGTGAGTTTTTCGATCACGCCCAGACGGTAGTTTAGCTGTGACATAAAAAAAAACTTAACGTCTACTTGTTTTAGCTACATTATCGTCATTCTCAATAAAAAAGGCCTAACTTTCCTCAATTAATAAATAGCCTCAAAAAATATCAATAGTGACTGTTGTTTTACTTTTTTCTAGTGTCAGTTTTTCAACAACTAAAGGTTTTATACCTCTTTATAAGGGTGTGAAGTGCATATATAACTTTTTGAATAGTTGACTTAGAAGTGTGCATATCGTTGTAATAGTTTTGGACATTTTCTTTTAATGATTTGTGTATAGGAAAGGAACATTTTAGTCCCCCAAAGGGGTAACAAACTAAACCAAACTAGGGGATGAAGTTTTATTAATTAGTTATATTTAATAAAACTTTTATTAAATATAACTTATTTTATTAATAATTTATTATTTTTTGGTAAGATTAATTAATTTTATAAATGATTTTTGGGCGATGCTGTTGGAGACCCATCACATTAGAACATTTATTTTATAATACTTTATAAACTTCCAAAAGTGACTGAGGAATTATTATTTTGAAGCTCTGGCTACCCCTTTTCTGGATGTATAGCCGTGAGTATATGTATAGCTATGTATGTATTCAAAGTATTAGTTAAATTATAATTAATACTATGAGCATCACGTAATATTTAGAAGAATTATATATTTGTTTGTGATTTACGGTGTAAATTATGTTCATGTATTTTAATGCTGTATCAAAATCTTTTAAAAACACTCAAATAGTTGGTCATTTTATTCTATAATATTATATTAAAAATATATTTTTGGTTTATAAGTGCAATTTACCTTTTTTATGTGATGCATGATTCATATATCGATCATAAGAGTGTTTGTTCCGATTTTCAAGTTCTTGATTAAATTGCAGATCCTTTTGATTTCTCAATTTTGAAAATAACTCTTGGTTGTATTCTGAAGATATGTAGTCATCTTTGAATTGACTATTAGCAATAACTTTACTTGCCTCATTACTTAAATCTACATTTGATGCAGATCTTATCTGAGAATACGCTTAAAGAAATGAAAGTATATAAATTTAATATACTTCAAACTGCGATTGATTAAAAATATTTCAAAAGAAATTGAACGCTTAATTGAATGCATGAAAAAATTAGGAGCAACATTTCTTCGTGCTTTTTTTACCTAAATTTAGCTTGCGAAGTAAAATAACGTTAGACATTTCAATCAGAACCTTTGATGGTCAAAAAATTACAGTACTTTTAGATATATTTTTTATTTGAATTTTAGAATTTTATATTTAATCAATCATTACATACCATGCGATAGAAAAGAGTTCCTCAGTTTTTGTGTAGTGGAATGGAATTTCAATGGAGACATTGTTGCTGGTGCGATGTCGAAATTAAACTCTATGGGTTGATCTGGAAACAATTCTGAAAATACGAATATTTTACGTTAATTTGATGACGCGTAACTTTCGACAGGATCATTCGATTTTAATCATTCTTTTTCTATTAGCACCCGTGATAGCTCTGTGGGTAGAACAACGCTTATCGTGCTGACGATGAGGGTTGAAATCCCGAGTCGGGCCTTCACCAATTTGTCTTTGAGGATTTTTCACTGAGGATCAGGATGGAGGTAAGGACACTGAGGTAATTTGGTTGGTTCAAACATTAAAATAGTTTATGGGAAAAATACTTACCAATCATTTTCTTTGCCATTTTAAAATACTCCATCATGTTTTCATTTTGTGGTAGTCCTGTAAATGAATATGAGTTAACAAGCACTCACGGTATTAAAAGATCTTTTCCTAGTTATTATTACATACCCAATGAAAATTTATGAAAACTTAAAATAAAAACAATTGTTTTCAATTGCATGCTGAAAATTCGCATAATTCGAATTTATTATTTTAAAAAGTAGGTGTTATTCGAAATTCTTATCTGGAAAATCATTTTAGGACATAAAATATTTCACTACCTTTTTGTGTTTCACAATACATATGAACTCATAAAATTGAACTAGGTTTAGTTAGTTAGTTAGGAGTTTTCTGATAGTCATGGCTGTAATACATAGGTTAATATGAAATTCTCCGCGTAATGTTAAAGTTTTTTTTTTTAATGTTTTTAGACAATATATAAATTAAAAAAAAGAACTCATTGTATCATTATTTTGATACAATAAGTTTGATTATAGAAGGGTAAAAGGGAAGGGTAACTATTATGAAACAAAAAGCAGTTACTATTTCAGGAAGTATTCGTTTGAGCATTTCTATACATAAGTACTAAAATAAATTTACAAAATGAACATTTATATAATCCACTTTTTACAATATATGTTCATTTTTACTGTCCTCAAATGCGGTTTTACCAAAATAGACGTAAAAAATATCTTATCCTTACTTAGGAAATATAATCCTGAGTACAAAATTTGCGCAATGAAACCTTATTAATAATAAATTTTGACCTGAACCGAATAACTTTCATTAACACATGTCTCCTTCTCGAAGAAACTTCTGGAAATTTAACTGAAACTTTCTAGGGTGGGTTCTTATTAAAATTTCTTGTTCAATATATTTTTTGCCTATGTTTTTGAAGTAGGGTAGTATTTGTCGTTGTCCAAGAATCAATAAAACTACTTCCTCAAATATATTATTTATTAAGCTTCAACATTAGCTTTCATCCAGTTAAGATGCGTGTCCTTTACGTAGTCTTCTAATTTCTCAAAGCCGATAGCTGAAAAGAATGGTTTTTTAAATTTATAGAGGTAGTTTAAATAGTGCTAAGGTGATTATTTATTATAACGTGGTTGTATATGAGAAAGCTAATAAAATCATCCCTAAAGACTTCCCAAAAGATCTACTCAGCGACAGAGCACTGTCTTGTACGTCCACTTGGTCGGCTTTCCGCAACAGTCGGTACAACTTTCGCGTCGCTTTTTGGTACAATTTTTATGTTTTTTCGGATAATGGCAGTTACTCCGGATTATTTTCTTTCCTGTTTAGTTACTTCGGTTCTTCTATAGATCTTGTCAACAATGAAAGAAGCTCTTTACGACGCCTCTTCCATTACTCTTTGGATAATTCTGTCTACTTATGAGGCCATTGTTCTAGGTCACGTCTTATACAGTTAAATATTATATTTGATATAGATGTGTAGTGTCGGCTTAGAATATCACTATCCCATTTCTAACCGTAGATGATCGTAAGAGGCGAGTAAAGGTATAGGCGCGTTTTAAGCGATGTCGTTGCAGACCCGTCACCAACAATTATTTATGATTAACATCTTTTCCCCAATCCATTTCCAAAAGTGGCTGAGGAATTTCCCATTCCAAAGCTCTGGCTATCCCGTGTAGCGATTTATAGCCTTAAGTATATGTATATAGGTATTTGACATAGGTCAAAAACCTTGGTCTTCAGAATCTTCAGAGTTGTAGCCGAGATGATACGATGTACTCACGAACGCTGCCTCTCCAATTTTAAATTTCCGAGTCAATTTTGAGAATGCCCTGTCAAATCATTTGTAAACTGCAAGAGATGTAGCTCTCTATTTAAACAAACCTTTCTTTAAAATTTCTATTAGTTTTTGTAGATCATACGCTGGAGGATCGGTAACAAAGGTAGTAGACTCCGTTGCTGGTGTGTCGTAATTTCTTGTAAATTCACCTGAAAATACCAAGATATTATTAATGACTCCCGTGACAATTGATTGATCAAATAATCAAGAAGTGTTTATGGGCTTGAAATGGGTCGATTCATCATCATATTGTCGTTGGATCTGGAAATTGCCGTAATACATTGTTTTATGTTTGCTGCTGCTAGACCATTAAATAAGTTATTCGATACATATGGCTGATAAATAACTTTCTGAAATATAATGCGATTACAAAGTCATTGTCACTAATTTCAATAAAAAAATTACTTACGCAAAAGATCCTTCATATATTGTATATCGGTTCTCTCCGTAGCTTCATAAAACAGAACATCTGAAATCAATATAAAAATATCGATCCCACTCCTAAACATAAATAAAACCAACATCAGAATATTTGATAATATATTGCTCACCATCACCACAAGGATCTGTGTCTGAAAAGAACGGTAAATATTATTAAATAAAGATAAGCATAAATTTTATAATGATTAAAATACTTACGTTTTTTCAGTTCTAATAAGTCTAGTATCTGATCAGGATAAAAATCTTGGTTTTTCGTAGTGTTTGTATGAAATACAAAGTTTAGTTCCATTTTAAAAATATGCTATATCTCAATAATTGCTTAACATATTTTGTTTAAACCAATTTTAATTGTAAGTATTTATTACGAGTAAGATCTACAAGATATATTTGATGTATATTACACACTTTTTTATTCCAGAAGTTAGACGGGGAAGATAGTCAAAGTATCTAAGGTGATTATAACTTGCAGACTCTTTATTTGACCTATGTTTAGGTTTCAATGCCTTTTTCTTATAGTTTAGGTTTCAGTGCCTTAAGATTCTTAGATTATGCAAATGCATCAAAACTAAGTTCTGCATGTCTAATGGTCTATGACTTATTTGACTTAAAATCGTTAAAGGTCGCCTCATACATGTATACTTACACATACTCACGCCATTAGTTCCCATTGGGGTAGGCAGAGACTATTGATCGCCACTTTGTACGATCCCGGCAAACCTCTATAGCTTCGTTTACATCCATCAATCTTCTCATACATGCTATTTTATTCTTCTTTTAAGGATGCTTCCTGTAGTACCAAACCTGTTTTTGGAGTTACAGTAGTATTTTTGCTCGTTGTTGTTGTTGGAGCTTGGGTTGTTGTAGTCGTCGTAGTTGTAGTGGTTGTATTGTCTGTTGTTTCATTACTATTCAAGAACTTTGCTCGCCCGGGTATCGATACCGTACCTGATAGAAAAAAAAACATCTTATTACGTGATAAACATACATACATACACTCACCATTATAAATTATTATTATAATTAATCGCCTCTTACAATCACTCACTGGAACAAATGGGGTAGTGTTATTCTAAAATGACATTCCACAGCGTACCTGAAAAACTAAACAAAAATTTAATCATATATTTACATCATCATCATTGGCCACAGCATCTGTTGCAGATGTTTGTTGCAGCGCTCATGGATTACGGGTTGCCGCACCGCCGTTGGTGGCTGTAGAGCCCTATGGCTGCGCGGCATTTCTTGCCACATCTGTCGCACACGAAACGAGAGTCTGCAGGAGGTGGGAGATCACGACGAAGTCTTTTTTGCTTTAGATTCTCCAGCCAGTCTTCGTCATGTTTGACAGTTCCGACTTTGATGTCACGACGCCATTCGGATCTCATTTCGGCGCGTTTCTCCCAGCCATCGGTTTGTATTCCGAAGCTACTCATATCTCGCTTACAGGAGTCTTTGAATCTTAGTGTAGGGCGCCCAACAGGTCTCTTCACGTCCGCTATCTGGCCCATCATTACTTGACGTGGTAGTCTCTCGGGGTCCATGCGATGTACGTGACCCAGCCAACGAAGTCTTCTCTGCTTTAACATGGCAGTTATACTGCAACAGCGCGTTTTGGACAGTACCACCTCGTTACACATTTTATCTTCCTAAGTGACTCCAAGTATAGTCCTCAGACAGCGCATGTGGAAAGCGTTGAGTTTACGTTCTTGCTTCGCGTAAGTAGTCCAGGTTTCTGACGCGTAAAGCAATATGCTCAGAACACAGGTCTGGTAAATCATGTGCAAATTTGGACCAAATTGAGAGTGTGCTCAAAAAGGCTGGCGTCCGAAGTATGAAGAATAAAAGAGCATGTATGAAAAGATTGATGGATGTAAACGAAGCTAGAGAGGTTTGTCAGGATCGTACGAAGTGGCGATCGATAGTCTCTGCCTACCCCTATGGGAATTAATGGCGTGAGTATATGTATGTATGTATGTATGTATGTGCAAATTTAAATAAAATTAAAACCTATACTAACCATTGCTCTAGTGCGAACGATCCATGATTATTAAACCCGTTGATTTGAGGTATATTCTATTTTAAATTGGTTTACAATTTACTAAAAGTCAAACTAAAACGTTCACGTTGTAAATCCTTAAGGGCTGGCAGAGGTTCCAATACTCCTCATCGTCATGTGACATTGTCACAGCCGGTGTTCAGAGTACCCACGTTCTACTTGGACAGTGTAGCTTATGATAGATAGGCAGGCCTATCGCCATTTTGTCTAAATACACTGTCACATACTAAGTACAACTTAGCCAAGTGAGTTGCTTCACGATATGTGTGCCCTTGCCGTTGAAAACCATAATAAATCAATCGCACATATGACTTAAGACAAAACAATTGGTGTAGACCCGACCCAGGATTGGAACCCACGCCTGCCTGCATGAGAGGCGGGTGTTCTATCCACTGAGCTATCACGGTTATTTTCATTTTAATATAACAAATTTTACCTTTTCCTTTTTTTTTCGATACTAATTTATCCACACCTAAAGAATTTTGATACCAATGTGGTTTTAAGTGTGATTCTGAAACAATAAATAATTTATAAATACGAAATTATAAAATACCAAGGGATTAGTAAGATTTTCAAATAAAATTACTCAGTTTCTTATCTCTGTGTAGCTCTGACATAATTTCTTCGTAATCGGAGCTGATGTCATATTGTTGAGATTCTTCTGAAATTATATATAATTTGAGTTCAATATGCAGCTACAGTCATTGCCCAAAGAGTTGTACTACTTAAGTTGGAATGGGCAATGCATATTGAGCTCAGAGTTGACGACCGTGGGTGCTCGAAGGTTCTAGAGTGGTGGCCACGTACTGGACGACGTAGTGTGTGTTGGTCTCCTATAAGAGGATTTTGACTTAAAGTTGCGGCAAGCCGATGGCTGAGAGCAGCACAGGACCGGTTATTGTAGAGATCTGTAGTGAAGGCCTATGTCCAGCAGTAGTCATCTACTAGCTGATAATGATGATGTAATCACAAATCATGACACTGGTTTTTGTAAGTGAATTTACATACAAAAATCACTCAAACGCATGTGATGGTTGCAATAACAGCAATATTTATTACAGATGAATTGAAATATATTATTTATTAGAATAAGAGAATGTTTTGAACTTTTTATTTCTTTACCTTAATATTATATTTTTAAGGAATTTATACGTAATATAAAATGCTGGCAATACTAAAGTAAATGCAAAATACTTGCTCCTCATATACACTTCCATTTTAGGAATGTTATACGTACTCTGACAAAACTGTTCTAAGTCAATGTGTGAAATCTTTCTTCACAACTATTTGATACCTTAACACAAAAAACTAATTATTTAATACAAAAAACAAGAAGTGTGGGTCTATAAGAAAGTTTGCGACACCTTCGGGTATTTATGGTTTGAACTTTATGTTGAGAAAATACCGGGACATACAAATAAATAGCATAAGCCACACAAGCAACTTGTTGAGAGTACATTATTATATTATAAAAGTATCTGATGTGCTATTATGTGGTACCAATAATGCTTATGCCTCAACTCTTTACTATCTTAGAGCCACTTGCATTGTAAGCGGGTGCTTATATCCATTTGATACCACATGAAACAATTTGTGTGACACCAAGTGTTAGATTGTTGAAACTTTAGTAATTGCCTCATTACTTCGTCGAGTATAAAAAGTATTCAGTTTATAAACACCTGCACTATAATTAAATATTGAACAACTGATTGAAGAAATTTAGCCATGAAGTATACTTGTTAAGACGTATTTTCTGCAAAATTATTTCTAAGTACTTGTTGTTAATAAAATACTCATTATAAGTAACATCGATCAGTACCTTACCTTTGCTAACTTTACGTGATGAGACTTATGTCAAATTCATACTTTTAAAAATTCACTAGTTATAAAATATGAAAGAAAATGCTGAAAGAATACTCATAAAATTAAAATTAACGGGATGGAAAAATCCACTTTCCTCGTAGATCCTTAAATAAACGAGATCTAAAGTGTAGCATTCAATCCTAAAGAAAGATTGTTAAATTATATTTTTTTGTTTTTATATATTTTATATTTGTAAATTATATATTTTATAATAAATATTTATCTGGTTGTTGATAAAATGATCTAATTCCTAGTTGACCTTTCTCTTTATATTTTTTATTTGAATCGTCGTCGCTTTCTTGTGGTTGAAGTCGTCCCTTTTTTACTAGTTCTTCTATTTTCATAATCAACTCATCTTTTGACAATCTTCTTAAAACGTCATGTGCGTTGTTAAATTGTATTTTTTGTTTCGTTGCATGGTGGGGGAAAATTGGCAATTGAGCTGGAACAAAAACTTTAATTTAACTTTCATTGAAAAAACATGAAAGAATTAAGCATATACTGACAGCTTATACTCCTGATTAAAGGTGAATCTTGTAAAATTGTGTTAATATTACATTTTTTCGCGCTTGCAGCAACAATTTTTGATTACTACATACGTTCAAACATATACTCAGCCATAAATCCGAAGAATAAGAAGGGGTAGCCAGAGCTTCAGAGTTAGAAACTTCTCAGGCTCATTTGGCAGTTTCATGATTACTGTCTATGTTTAACGCATAACGATTTCAAACCACATCTTGCATTATGCTTTAATTTATTAAATACTACCTAGTGGATCGTCCCAGCTTCGCACGGGTAGCGTTGTTTTTTTAAATATCTGAGGTTTCTTTCTTCAGTCACTGCTCAAGCATTGTGAAATTCAGCGCAATGTTTTCAATTCATTAATTTTATAGCACTCCCTAAACAGTGTAGTTTGGTGATTTTGAATGCGTTTTAATGAACGGTTCAGTATTTCCGTTTAATAACAAATTTTGGAATAAAACGCTATGAAGTATTTATAACAATCTAAAAATAAATCATTACGTGATGAAGGATGCAACTACTGGCGCCATCTAGTATGTTATATGTAAATTAGTAAAGATTTGGTTTTGGTCACGGGCGCGATGGCTTATTTTATGTATAATTTCGGTGTTTGTCTACCGATTTCTATGATTCTTTTTTTATTGATTAGGTAATAATGTTACCTTTTTTAAATTAGGGATAAGTGAGAGGTTTACAAACGTAAGAGTAAACAAATATAATCAGAATGTTCCGAACTGCTAAGCTATCAGGAATTACACGTGTTATTGTGAGTCAACCGTAAAAGATAGACATAAACTGTTGAGGATTTTTTTTAGATAATTTTATGAAAAATATTTCCGTCATACATGATTTTTATGTAAGTTTAACCATTAAGGCTGCACACGCGACGGAAGCTTAAAAAATAGAGTAACTTCTCCCGTTTTCCCAAAATTTCCCAAAATTCCCCTTTACTACTCGATTGAAAAGTATACAAAAACCTGCCCAGGAGCATGAAGAATAATTGTACCAAGTTTCGTTAAAATCCGTCGAGTAGTTTTTGTTTCCATAAGGAACATACAAACCGACAGACAGACAGACAGACAGACAGACAGACAGACAAAAATTTTACTGATTGCATTTTTGGCATCAGTATTGATCCCTAATCACAACCTGATAGTTATTTTGAAAATATATTTCATGTACAGAATTGACCTCTCTACAGATTTATTATAAGTATAGATTTAAAAGTACTCTTAAACTTAGCACATTTAAAAGATAATTGGTTTTAGTCCATTAAAATGTCCTTAATATTGTGTCACGCAACAATACACTTTTGTGTATTGTTGGCTTAGAATAGTTTCTTTTTCCAACCCATTTCTTTCCACGATCGTCTTAAGAGATGACTTAGGATATTGGGGCTTTTTGAGTGATTATTGGGCGTTACGGTTGGAGGCCCATTGCTAACTACCATATTTTACAATCTCCCCTCCACTCAACTTCCAAAAGTGGATAATGATTTATTTATTCTGAAGATATGGCTACCCCTTCTAGAGATTCATAGCCGTGAGTATATGTATGTATGTATATATTGAATGCAACTTTGTTATTTGCAGTTGTAGTTATGTTCACATCAAACTATCAAATTGTCTCTTAGTATTTTAAATGGAAAAAGTAAAGAACCTGATTCTTTGTATAATTATGTTTTCGCCGCATTTTGTGTCAATTTAAGGTCCAGTATTTCATAATATTTATAATTATAATTATATTTTAATAGATTTTAATTCTATGATAATTTGTAAATTGTGATTGAATTTAATTGTCTAGTAGTAATGAAATGTTTTTGGTACAAACTCGTTTGTATATAAATTATATTGTAATGTTAGTTATAAGATTTAAACATATAATTAAATTATTATAATTTTTAATTATTTTTTTATTTCTTCATGTAAGTACTGCAATAGGATTGTATATAAGAAAAATAATAAAAACAATGAATTTATTTATTTTTGTAAAATCAACAACAAAGCTTTTGTAAAACGTCAAACGTTCGCAGTACAGGCCAGGCCTAGTGCGGAGCCTTTGCTCAAATATTATGTTTACTTTTTTGTAAATAAATAAATAATAATTTATAATAATAATAATGATTAAAACTTAATTTACACTATGCCGAAAATTGTAATAAAAGGTACTACTATTTGTTTTCTGTTTATATTTTTGTCTGGCTACTCAACAGATACTGATTTAGATATAAGATCTTCAAAAATTAAAAGTGATTTATAGTACGCATGTAAGCTTGCCTTCTAAAGATGAAGTGCCACATGGTCCTTTAGTCTTTTTAATTCTTTATGCCTAATTTAATGTACCAACTGTTTTTTCAGTAAAAAAAACAAAATGCTTCTTAATAATTTAATGACCATTACCTTTTTTGTTTGATTTACTTTCTGGATTTATCTTATATTCACGGTGTTTGTTCAGATTTTTGGAATCCGGGTAAATATGGTGTGGTTGATTTTCTTGCAACCATTTTGAATATAACCCTTGTTTACGAAGGAAAGATATCACGTTTTCCTCGTCACTTAAAGATGTATGAAACACTAAAAATAAAATGGCCTGTTATCGAGATTTCCGGACTAGAATATCAACATCCCTTTCTTCCTGTGTATAATGCCGATTACTTGTCTAGAGGGAAAGGGTACTAAAATGAAAGGGTTTTATAACGATTACCCATTAAATGAGAGGGTTTCCTTTTTAAAACTCATTTTTTGAGTGTTATTTTAAAGGGGTTTTCCTAGCAAACTGTAAAGGGTAATAAAAACCTTTCATTAGGTTTTAGTTTATTATAGAGGTTTCATATATTCTGTCAACGAAGTCCGTGGCCGAGTTGATAGGTGACTAGCTTCTCGGTTCAGAGGTTGTGGGTTCGATCCCCGCTGAGTGCATCATTTATGTGATAGCTTAAATTATCGTTCAAAGTCTTGGATGGTATTTATATATGTATAATATAATGTTAAAATGTCGTTGAGTTAGTATCACATAATACAATTTGGGCTAACTTAATCTGTGTATAATATATCATGAGATATATTTATTTAAAAAAATACCCCGATAAAAACTCTTTGAGTGTAAAGTGCTAACTGGCTCTTCCAGCAGCAGCTGTGCATTCTCTTTTACTTCAATTATTTAATAAATTTATTGGGATTTAAGTAATTTGGTTTTCATTAAATATTTACTAGTAATAATAAGTACCTACTTTGTTTCTGAGTTGTCAAATGCATTACTGGCGGATGTTTCGTTGCTGGAGCTATGTTAAATTCAAATTCTATTGTTTGGTCTGGAAACATTTCTGAAATTAATATTATTATATAGTTAAGTACAAAGTAATAAAATTAGAATAAATCATGATAATTAATTATGTTTGAGGTGGTTTCGGGTTTGATTCCTAAGGTAAGAGGTTCATATCTGAATAAATTATACGATTTAACTTAAAACGGGTTGAATACTGATCTGAAGACAATCCTTCAGACCATTAGAAGTCATGTAAAGCCGTTGTTTTGGTGGGGACTAAAATGTTCCCATTGGGGTGAGCAAAGACTATTGATCACCTCTTTTTACGATCCTGGCAAACCTCTTTAGCTTCGTTTAAATCCATGAATCTTTTCATACATGCTCTTTTATTCTACATACTTCGGTCGCCTGCCTTAAGTTTAATCGAAGCATTACTATAAAATTTATAAATTTGATCATCGTGCAGTGATCAAATCAAGTACTTAAATTTGGTTGGTTTGCGACTTAAGGTAAGGCCGCTCTTTTGAATGCAACATTTAAAAACTGCGTTGCAGAGTTCAATACGCAATTTAGGATAAATAGGACAAGTAGTTGAAGAAAACACAGGAAGTGTCACTGAGGTTCGAAAAAGATGTCAAGGGCTGATGTTATGCAGGAATTGTACTTCTTACTTATGCTGTTTCTTGGTTTATATAATAAGCGTTAAGGCATCTAACGGATGATATGAGAAAACTATTAAACTGTTGTTAAATTTGTAAATTCTTTAATTATTACGAAACTTGTATAAATTAAGTTTATTTTAAAGAAATGCTGTGATGTTTTCATCACAAGAATCGATCCACGGAGTTACGGTTCAAATTATTTTATAGTCTCTTTTTCATTTAGATTAGAATGAAATTCTAATACTCCAGCTTCGAATCCAGTGTTGGCTGTCAGAATTGGTGATATTTGCATTTTGAAAATTATCCTAATATTAATTTGGTATTTAATATAAAATACATTTATCCATTATTTAAAAGACACTTACCAACCATATGGTTTGCCATTTTGTAAAAGTCAGCCATGCTTTGTACTTTTTGCTTTTCTATAATAAAAAAAATGTGACTAGTAGTTTTACCAACTCAAACGTTCACGCCGTATATCCGCGAAGAGGTTGGCAGAGTTACTTATTTCTGAACGTCACGTGACATTGTCACCTGGTGTTCAGAGTACCCACGTTTTGTTTAAACTGTTTGCTCACGCGATAAAGTAAAATTTTGCTATGTGGGTTTCCTTACGATGTTTTTCTCACCGTTAACAATTATAATAAATTAACCACACATATTTAGAAAAGACAAATTTATCGTCTGCACAATAAGCAGTGTTCTATTCACTGAGCTATTACAGTTGCATATCATAGTATTTATAGCAATTTATATTTTCAGACTTTTCCATTACTTACCAGCTGATACACCGAGATAATACACAACTAACAGAATGTTCACAAATTTCATTGTAACATATAAAGCAATAATTCAAAATATTACTGATTTGAAATAAATTGTGCTACATACAATTTTATCAGTGGATTTTATTTCGTAACATAAAGTATACAATGTTATTTTCTTTGAATTCATAGAAAAATAAGAATATGGGTCTGAATAACCCGCGTAAATAAATATTCAGTGTAAACTATTACATTTATTGTTTATAATTTTAAACAAGTATATTATCTTTTTAATATCATTCATCTAAAACTGAATCCCGTATATCCCCAGACGGGTGACAGAGGCATTTATACTACTGAACATCCCGTGACATTCTAACCAGCTTTTTAACTAGATATCGCGTAGTATAAAACAGCTATCTTTTACGTATCTCATTTAAACCGATGTCGAGACGATAAAAAAGCGCTCGTGCTAGGCTTCCTGGTGTTCAGAGTACCCACGTTTGCTTGAACAGTGTATGTATTATTATTATTATTAGATGATGGGCGGTAAACGCCACGGGTTTCCGCGCTGAGCCCGGCATGGCAGGCCATTGTGCGTGGACCAAGTGGTCATTTAGTTCTCCCAACCTAATTCCGTCCAGAAGGCGAGTAGTTTATCCATGTCAGCTTAGACCTCTGGGAGCGACTTTATGGATCCTAACGTATTATAGCGGAAATGGGCTACTACTGTGCATTCCTGGAGCACGTGAGCGACCATTTCGTCAGCTTCCATGCACGCGCGGCACATGGCACTGTCGGTGATGCCTATAGTGCATAAGTGTTTATTTAGTGTGGTATGTCCTGTGAGTACTCCAGTCACTGTCCGCAGATCTTTCCTGCTTAGTCGCAGGGCGCGTCCGCTCAGCTTCCTGTCAAGGGTTGGCATGATTTCCTTCGACTGTCTGCAACCGGGCTCTTCGTGCCAGTGTAACTTGGAGAGGGAGTGAGTGCGTTCTCTTAGCAATGCGCGTAGCTGACCGCAGGGCAGGGGTATGATCGGTTCAGGACCATGCAGGTCCCTTGCCGAACCCCCCCCTGGCCAGCAGCGTCGTTACCCAAGGAGCCGCTGTGGCCCCTTATCCATTGTAGGGTTATAGTATTATACTGAGCTGCCCCCTCAAGAGCTCTGTGGCACTCCACTACTAGCCCTGAAGTGAATTCACAGCGGTCCAGAGCCTGCAGCACAGATGCACTGTCCGAGATGATTCTGATATGCATATCGGACAGTGCTCGGGCTTTAATTGCCACGGCCGCCTCGGTTATTCCAAGACACTCTGCTTGAAATACCGTGTTGTGGGGACCTAGGCTTTTGGAGTTTTAATATTGAGGTCTTGTGAATATACACCGGCTCCAGGCCCTTGGTTGGTCTTGGAGCCGTCTGTGTATACACGCACCTCTTAAATATATCTCTTTATTTTATGCTGTTCCTCTTCGAGTATAACGGAATATTTGTGTGTGTGGTAATTATAGTTTTAGTTATCTTATCACAGGGCGCAGCAATTAAGGGTTGATATTGGATCGCCGCTGTATGTATACTGGTGTGTGGGATTTTGGAATCGTTTCTAAGGTGCCCTGCATTTTTTAGCCTGAGTGAGGTTATCGCCGTATGTGTAAGTGGAAGGGTGGCAGGTTCAGTAACACCTGAAGAGCTGCCGTCGGTGTGGTTCTCATACAGCCTGTAATGGCCAAGCAGGCAAGCCGTTGCATTTTTTCAAGGTCATTTTGAGCTGTTATTAATTTGGTCCTCGGCCACCAGACTAGTGAGCCGTAGGTTATTACTGGTCTGGTAATGGTGGTATATAGCCAGTGTACGATCTTAGGTTTGAGTCCCCAGTTTTTACCTAGTACTCTGTTGCACTGCCATAGCATAGCGCTGGCTTTTTTAATTGTGTCATCTAGGTGAGATATCCAGCTAAGTTTATCATCTAGGGTTATTCTTAGATATTTAACTGTTTTTGGACAGTGTATGTAAATTACTTTATTGATAAAATAAAAAAAGGTTATCAGCCTTATTCCAGCGGCGGCCATCTTGGATTTAATTTTTTTATAGTACATTGTATTTAACTTTTTGAGCCTTTTCATTTAATACCCATATTGATGGGATAGATACATAAACAAGGTTGTCTGCCATTTACAGTATTATTAAACTAACATAATTGTATTGTCACCAATATTCTAAGTGTAAACTAAATTTCATATTAATCGGTTGACAGGAAAGGGGTGAAATTTAAATGACTAAATTTGACACAAGAATGAAAAACAAACGGGGTAAGCTAAATAAACCCGTTTAAAATACATTGGTGTAGGGTGTAGGACCGGAAAAGGATTCGAACTCACTTCTACTGCATTAGAAGCGGTGTTATTCTCACTGGGCTATCAATAAATATTGCTATCATATTAAAGAATAGTTGCAGAACCGATAGATAAACAATTCCGCTCAAATTATAGGTTTCGTGCATCGCGATATATTTGTATTGAAAACCTACTAATAGGAGCGTATATCTTTAAACATGAGGACAATCGTGAGAGCAAAATGGTAATCAAACCATCTCAGCACGATATTAAAAATATGAGTGCTTAAAATATATTGTACTAAAGGTATTATGTTAGGGCACTCGCTTTTAACACGATACTGGTTCTTAGAAGTCGTCTTATTAAGCAGAAATTAATGAACTGCTTCCGCGGTCTAGTGGTAAACGGTCGGCGCACCTCCGAAGCCCGGGTTTGATAACTAGAGAGTTACGGTTAATCCAAAAATTTCATTTTTGATATTTAACCCAGTTGAGTAGGATATAACTTACTTGAATCACATGATTATCTGAAAATTATGAGGATTCCGAGCCACGGAATCCACATAAAGCCACACAACTTTTGACTCACAAAATATTTCATATTAATTAAATTTGTAAGGTCAAGCCGAATATAACTGAAGGGGTTGGCTGAGGTACTAATATCACATGACTTATTACAAGCCATGTGGGTTTCCTTAAGATGTTTTCCCTAACCGTTAACAACCATGAAAAGTTAATGTTTATAATTAATTAAATTAAATAAGCAGTCTTGACATTCTTTCAGTTGAAAATTGCCCATTAGTTTAGGAAGGAAAGGCTATAAATATTTCATAATTATAATCCAAACGCTTGGTACCCATTTAAAATCGTGGCGGGTACCTTGCTTAAAATAAAGCTACTTCAATTAAAAAGAAAACTCTAAAAACTTGAGAAAGTGACTCTTGAAGTAGCAAATGTTCGTGATACTATAAACTACAAGCACTAATTTAGCAGCAGGTCGGAAGCGGAACAGTAAGTAGCCACCCACGCGTTGTCACGACATCACTGATCTTAATTTCAAGCGTGTCGATGATGATCTTAAATTTTCTGCCTTAAAAGGTCTATAAAGAGTCTCTAAGTGTACGCAATTTATTCGAGATTGCGCCCGACATGTCTAATGTCACGACTTACAACCTAGTTGAAGCATATTTTATTCGAAAAGACATTTTGTTTACTATCTCTTCCGTTTTATCTTTATGTATATTTCACAAAAACTTTGTTGATTTAGATGTTCTAACTTATGTTTACTCAGTCCTTTCATTTTACCAGAGTGGGCAAATACAATAGTCCTCCAATTTGAACAATCCTGTAATTTTTTTCTGGCCACCCTCACCCTTATTAAACATCTTTAATTATTCAAAAAGTATTTTTGACGGTTTTCGGTCAATATTAAGTACAAACTTAACGTAAAGAAGGTTGAAGGGAGAACCAGATAATTTATAGAAATTACATACACACTAACGGATATAAAAGGGTGATCAGATTTTTTGATTAAGAAATACTTTAGCCACTTTTGGAAGATGAGTGGATGAAAGATAGTTAAATAAAAGTTTTTGATGTTGGGTCTCCGACCGCGGCGCTCAAAGAATACTTATAAACCCTTATTCGCTTCTTACGAACACCAACGCGAAGAAATTGTGCAGTGTTATTTTATACCACTCTGGCAAATTGACTATATTATACTATTATTTTTAGAATTATTAACTGGATTTTCCTTAGATCAGTATTTATTTACTACTAGTGGATCGTCCCAGCTTCGCACGGGTAGCGTTGTTTTTTTAAATATCTGAGGTTTCTTTCTTCAGTCCCTGCTTAAGCATTGTGAAATTCAGCGCAATGTTTTAAATTTATTTAATTTACAGCACTCCCTAAACAGTGTAATTTGGTGATTTTGAATGCGCTTTAATGAACGGTTCAGTATTTCCGTTTAATAGCAAATTTTTTAATAAAACGCTATGAAGTATTTATAACAATCTAAAAAATAAATCATTACGTGATTTAGGATGCAACTACTCGCGCCACCTAGTATGTTATATGTAAATTAGTAAAGATTTGGTTTTGGTCACGGGCGCGCTGGCTTATTTTATGTATAATTTCGGTGTTTGTCTACCGATTTCTATGATTCTTTTATTATTGAATAGGTAATAATGTTACCTTTTTTAAATGAGGGATGAGTGAGAGGTTTACAAACGTAAGAGTAAACAAATATAATCAGAATGTTCCGAACTGCTAAGCTATCAGGAATTACACGTGTTATTGTGAGTCAACCGTAAAAGATAGACATAAACTGTTAAGGTTTTTTTTTAGATAATTTTATGCAGAATTTTTCCGTCATACATGATTTTTATGTAAGTTTAACCATTAAGGCTGCACACGCGACGGAAGCTTGAAAAATGGAGTAACTTCTCCCGTTTTCCCAAAATTTCCCAAAATTCCCCTTTACTACTCTGCTGGAAAGTATACAAAAACCTGCGCAGGAGTATGAAAAATAATTGAACTGAGTTTCGTTAGAATCCGTCGAGTTGTTTTTGTTTCCATAAGGAACATACAAACCGACAGACAGACAGACAGACAGAGAGACAAAAATTTTACTGATTGCATTTTTGGCATCAGTATCGATCCCTAATCATCACCTGATAGTTATTTTGAAAATATATTTCATGTACAGAATTGACCTCTCTACAGATTTATTATAAGTATAGACTACGAAAACAATCACGTGCAAATCGACCCCTGGCACTTGGGCATTTTTAATACCCCTTCTTGCACTTTTGCTTCCCTTTTTAACCCTTCTTAATCATTTTTTTCTACGTATTTGCTATTTTTTTTACTAATGAACCAGAGATCATAAGTGTATTCCTTTTTGAGGGTTTTGATTGGAGTATTTTCAAACTGAATATTTTTAAGCCAATCTAATTTCTTAGAGAAAGAATAACCCGATCAAAATGAATCCTCATCATAAAACTTACTAAATACTCGTAGGTCCCCTTTAAAAATACTCAACCTCAAACTTTCACACTGTATATCCCCGAAGGGATCGGCAGAGATATTAATACTTATGAACATACTCTTAACAAAAGGTTTTTTGAGAGTAGTGTTTTAAAGGTGTACCCTCTCGTTTAATGTGTAAGCGTTATACACGGTGGGGGCTACTTTCAGTTGAAATGAAACGCACAAACAAACTTCCGATTCTTCCGTGGTCGTAAGACTATTCAAGATGAGCCCCGTAGCGGCCGGCTTTTGATTTCTTCCATTGAAAAAACACAGAAAAATCATTGTTTAATTATATTTAATCGGATATTGACTGTACAGGACATAGCTAATACTGAAGGTATCTCTTCTAAGGGAACATGTCATATTTATATACCTTTTTTCCTAACTTTATTGGTAGGTGCGACGGTTTCTTCCAGATGGGCAATAACGCATCCATCTGACGACTACCCGCCACTGTTTAGAGTTGTATGGAACTGATGTTATAGTCAATCCGAGTCGATGGAAAATAAGTTTAAATATGGGGGTGTATGTAAAATATATATGAAGATTAAATCATCTTGTTTTACTAAAGGAACATGTCGTAGTGGATGTCATGGAGTTAAGTGTGGTTAGCTAAAAACTTTTTATTGACCCTCCTACATCTTTGCGATCGATTGTCTCTGCCTACCTCAATGAGAACTAGTAGAGTAAGTACGTATGTATGGATGTATTTCATTGTATTATGTAGAATTGTGCCCTAAATAAAGGTTGAGTATAGGAGCATATTTAGTCAAAATCGATAGTTATGAGTGGAGTTAGCACGCAGATGGCATCGCGTCCGACTATGGTCACGTCACGAGCGCGCTATCACTGTTACAACGCAGTAGTTACCGCCGCGATTCCGTCGACACGGACTTGATATGGGGCTGTGGATTTACTGCACTGTCTTGGTACTTCAACTGTTTTATTACAGGCTAATATTTATCTTTTTTTTATCTCTCATCTGGAGGACCTCTTATATCGACTCTATAACGACTAGAATACGATACTAAGTAAGTGCGAAAGGAGGGGTGTTTTAAACCACGCAATAACTAGTTTTAGCACTGCTCGTACTAGTTATGCTGATGGGCTTTATATTTTGGTTATTTTACACAGCAACTCTTATTTCAACAACTGGAATTTTATCTGGTGTGACTTGAAGGAGCGGTGAATGAAATAAAAAAATAATAAATATTCTAAAGAGGTTGTGGGATACACCTACACATTTATAATTAATTTAAATATATTGTATACAATACTTCATTATGAATATTCGTAAGTATTCCATTTCCGATATAATTCAGCTAGCTCTTTTCATTTATAGCAGGCAGGCACTAATTATAACTTTTTAAATATTATTTAAGTAAGTGGTCAGTTCTGGATACATAAAAATGCAGCCCTTGTGTTCAGACTGCTAAAGTCTAATAGTTTATAATTGGTAAGCAGTTATTGAAAAAACCTAAGCTATTTTGAAAATAACGTTACACGTGCCAAGTTATAGCGGTCCACTGGAAATTTGTATTTCAATACATAGCTTGTTACGTTTGTTTCAAGTTTGAACTCAACGTTGACGTCCTATATCTCCGAAGGCATTGTCTTTGAGATTTAGCTTCAGCGGTCGTGAATGAACTGACTTTATATCTTCTTTATAGAGAACTTAGGTTAACTGTACATGTAAAAAACTGTAATAAACTGGCCTTTTCTGTAATAAAGAAATATTTCATTTTTTAATAATTAAAAAATCAAACTTAAATACTAATACTTCTGTTTGCACAGTTTACTCATGCCGTTTAAAATCAAGTTTAAACATTTAATAATTGTTATATATAATAACAAGGCACCGGTACAAGTATCAAGTCCTTGCAGATTTAGTATACAGAAGTAAGTGCAGCGATTGTGGCTTGCTTCAGATAAGGCAAATAGCTCATACAATTGTTAAAATAGGATAGTCAGAGCCTCTTTGTGAGGAAGTGAAGCGTAATGGGCGAACGTGGCCACTGGCAAGACCTACATGGTGTCAATTGCTATTCGGTTTAAGGCTAAAATGGTTTGTCTATAGCCTACTCGAACTTTCAAAGTACTACCTCATTTGCATCTGATTTATAACTAGACTTTTATACTTCTCAATGTTCTATGTAATGTATATTTTTATATTCTGCATGTAGAATGCTTCCCGAATTTTGAGACTACTATGGATAAAGAAGTTTGAAATTATTGATAAATACATTTATTCCAAAATTGTTATTTTGAATGATAAACTATATGGGTAGAAAGGGGTAGTGACATTGTAAGCCGGGCACATATATAGTTCGGATATATTTAGTATATTATGTACCCCATTATTGATACAGTTAGATAAATCTTTTGAAGTTCTTTCAGGATCAGTAACTAGTTTCTCGATATCTTGCATAGTTAAGAAATAATGAATCAACAATTCCATTTCCAACCTGTATTTTTGTATGTAAGTTTAATTAATAAGTTAAAAAAAGTTACTACTCATACATTTGTTATTACATAAAAAAAAAAAGATCTTTATAATATAGACTTTTATCATGTGTTGTGACAATGACAGTCTTATCGGGCCTTAACTTAAAATATTCAATTATTTCAAATAAAAAGATAACTATATTTTAGCAGATGCTTACAGTGAGTCTGCTAGTATTTACTAGCGGTTTAAATATTCAACCGTGATAGCCCAGTGGGTAGAACACTCGGTTATCGTGCAAACGACTAGTGTTCAAATCCTGGGTCGGGCCTACACCAATTTGTCTTTTCTAAAGACATATGTGTGGTTAATTTATCATGGTTGTTAACGGTGAGGGAAAACATCGTGAGGAAACCCACATGGCTGAGTTGTACTTAGTCATGTGACAGTGTATTCGTACAAAACGGCGATAGGCCTGCCCCCTATCACGTGAGTACACTGTCCATGCAAAACGTGGGTACTCTGAACACCAGGTGACAAAGTCACGTGATGTTCAGAAGTATTAGTACCTCTGCCAACCCCTTCGGGGATATTCGGCGTGAACGTTTATGTTATGTTTATTATGTATGTTAAATATTCAGTTAGAACTTTTTTAAATCAGTTCAATCCAGTTAAAAACGTTTATGTTTTCACAGTTAGATTAACGCTGCCACTCAATAAGGATATTATGACGAAAATTCATGTGCATTATTTTTCATTCAATCGTGCCACTGTTAAGAGTACATTTCAGGTAGAAATAGGTGATTCTGAATATTATCACAGCCTGCAAAGGTCTTGAAAAAATTAAGTGATTATACTAGAACGCTGCAGTAACCAGTTTTATTATAATACTAATGACTTACCAGACAATTTTATTTATATAATGCATTGTTTAACCTGATCGATACACAGTCCCGGATAGATAAAATGTTAAGAAGTTGAGACATTTCCTTATTTTCCATTATATAACATACATCCATATACTCAAGTCGTTGGGGGTAGGCAGAGATTATCTTCGCACTTTCTGCATTTTTATCTTGCACAACCTTCCTGTACTTTATCAACACATTTGCGCCATATATTTCTTCCACTTAGCAAACATACATCTTCTATTTCCCCAACCTATTATAATACTTCTCTAAATTTTATTTTTGTTATATGGTAAACGAAATAATTCTTTACTGTATGTTTCAAGTATAAAACCGGCCGATACGGGACATAAACAAACAAAGGTCGCGTTGCTGCGACACCTTTACTAATGCTAGTGATGAATCCTTCAGATTGTGTTGTTAGTACTGTCATTTATATGTAGGGCTGCCACTATACATTTAAACCTAAAATAGATACATAATATACTTATATTAAGAAAATTGTTCAGCCACTTTTGGAAGTTAAGTGGGGAAAAATTAAGGATTGAAAATTAAATGTTTTTGGTGATGGTACTCCAACCGCATCACCCATTACCTAACGAGCCCCAACACCCTTAGTGGCTTCTTGCGATCACCCATGGGAAGAAATAGGGTGGTGCTATTCTAAGCCGACACACACAGCATTAGTAAAAATAAATATGGTCACATTATATGAACTACTCCCCTAAACTTCCAAAGAGGCTAAGTAACTCCTAATTCTGAATATCTAGCTGGAAAGCTATCCCTTTCTGGGACTTGGAATTTATTGCCTGGAGTATATGTATGTATGTATACGAATTTATACGGGCAAAACAAGACCACTTGTTGTATGGATTTTTTGGGTGTGCGCATTTTAGCAGAATTTTCATTAGCTGATGATATTAACAATGAAGTAACAAGTGTTTAGTTCTGAATTCACTTAGAAATTCTGTAACAAAGTTCATAAGCGAAGTATTCTACACACGTAGTATACAAATACTTGGGATAAAAAGCTTAATCCTGAAGGTTGAATATGTTTGAAGGTTTTTTTATACCATATATCTTGTTGATGGATGATAATGATAGTATAAACAATGCAAAAAGAATGTGTCTATATCAAAGTTAGTAACCATTTATAAATATACGTAGTAAACATAATAGATAATGAGTATGCATTCACGGCTTTTAATCTCAAAAAAAGGTAACTAGAGCTTCAGAATTGTACATGAATTGAATTTTAGCGGGGAAATTGTCGAAATTACTGTGTAGTGTCGGGTTAGAATAGCACTACCCCATTTCTTCCTGTGGGTGTACGTAAGAGGCGACTAACGGTATTGGGGCTTTTAAGGGACTTTTGGAGACCATCACCAACAAACTTTATTTTGCCATATTTTTCCGACTTACATTTCCAAAAGTAGCTGAGGAATTTCTAATTTCTTAGGTCTGGCTATCCCTTCTAGGGATTTATAGCCGGGAGTATATGTATGTATGTTAAATATCTAAACTAAAATGATAGTAATGCGTCCAGCGAAATCACCCAAATTTATCGAAAAGCCCAAAAACCTGAGAAACCTATTACGACACCCGCGGAAAAGAATTAGTCCATTTCTAAACCGAATTTACACTAAAAGTAAATAATTCTTAACTAAGAAATCTCTCATAGTAAATTTATAAAAAAAACCAGTAAATAAAAAGAGTGTATATACTTATGTGCTCTTATTTCAGTACAACCTTAATTCTGCTCTTCGACCCTAATTTGCATGCAGAGGCGTGAGCGCAGTAATTTGTGCACGCGACTCCGAGCATGTTAATGTAAATAAACGATCGAGTACTCTCCATGCATGTTTGGATTCTATAAATCTGATACGACGCTGTACTTTGCTGCAACTACAAATAAACTCACTCTTTCACCAGAAACGATCGGACAATGCTGCCAGAATGTTAAAGAGTGAAGTCATTACAATTTTTGAATATCAACCGTTTTATTAATGTACATACATACATACTTAAAAACTCAAAATCAGCTAGCTGGTATAGAATACGACATTCAGTTGCCTTTTTTGGAAGTTTCGTGGGGAATCGATAGCAAAATATAGGATATGGGTCTCCACAGTGTAGGGGTTAATCACTTAAAAAACCCCAAAACTCTAAATCGCCTGTTATGACACCCATGGAAAGATTTGGGTTCCAGCTAGTCAAAGCCGCGAAATTTGCGATTCATGTTTTATTCGTAAATATTATTCTGATTTGGATTAAATTAGATAAAATGTAAATAACCGCATTAATTTACATGTCTCATTAAACTAATGTTTACAATAATATAAAAAATACTTACTTTTACCCTATTCGTTTTGATTTGTTAACCACGAAGAAAAATTTCGTGGGTGAACGCATATAGTTAAGTTATTCTTAGTCATTGCAAGTGTATCCATGCAATGCGAGTGTAAGTGTAAATACTCTCCTCTATAATATGTTTGTGGACATAAACTTGTGAAGTTTTTATTTTTACAACATAACTTTCCTCAACATGTCAGCCAAAGATACCAACAGCAGGACACAATCATTCATAAGTGAATCATTCAGTTTCCTGCAACCGTCGCCAGATTTTTAAACCACCTTAAGTTATGTCTAGCTATAAATACGCCCGGTACATACTCCACGCAAAACGACTGAAACTTTACAAGTTCCGGGCCCCAAAGCTCATGCATCGGCTCTACGCGTAATTAGCCTTGCCCATTGCCAATCAAGTTTCTAAAACAGTTTTGGTTACCCCGATATTTGTACGGGAGATCCATATTCTTCGTGGTTTGATCTTACAGGACACCCCTAACGAAACAGAAAGCTGAAATATGATAGACAACTGTTACTGGTTTGTTTGATTGTAATTCGGTCTATAGGACCTATTGAATCAGACCATACCTTTACCCTCGTTCCATTCAGCGAAACTTGCTGAACTCAATATACACTGAGTTGAGTATATCTGACGTAATTAAGATTAAATGTAACTAAACCAAACATGAAACGTAGTTAGCAGCAGAGGAGCAATAGATGTATATGCATGCAGTGAAGGGCGCAGGCGCAGGGCGAACCTGTCAGCAGCGACGTTCGATTTTAATTTGTGAGCCACTTCCCGCCATTAGCCGCGTCCGTGGCAAATACACTCGGCAAGACAAACTATTTAAGAAAAACAATTTTTTTCTTTGTATTTGATTATTTATTTATTATAAAATTTAATACTTTTCAGAACCAATTTTGATTTGGCTAATTGATTAGAATTGTTCTATTAAAATTCAGTAGATTTCTTGACAAATTAGAATGAGTGAAGTAGCAAACTGTTGTAATAGGCTGAAGACATTATTTTATAAAGTATATATGAGCGATTTTTTCTAATATCCTTATAAATATTCTTTTTTGCATTTTCATGTTTCTTATTTATCAAAAAATTTATCTTTCACCTCAAAAATGTGGAATGCAGATTTAATATAAAATTTTAACCTTTTGTTCACAGTTTATCATATATTTTACTCTGACTTAATAGGGTTGACTGCTCTTACCTGTACCATACGTGTATGTAACAGGAGCGCCCGTTAAGCTAGTGTAGTCTTGTCAGTCGCTCTTCGTAAGCAAAGCTTCCTGCACTCAATACATTGATATATTCCACGATAGAGCCTCCGTTCAAATAATGAAGATAACAAGATATAAATTCAATTACGGTATACACGATTCACATTCGCTTATACTGCCTTTACGTACTCGTATGTACTATGGAATGTGAGTTACTGTTTTTTGATGGTATTAGTTTCAAGATCCTATTTTACATATTGTACTAGTAGTTTTGTTGGTAGCATAGTTCAGATGTTTATAGCTACGCAAAAAATACATACATATATATATACTCGTATATATATACTCACGGCTATTAATCCCAAAAGGGGGTAGCCAGAACTTTAGAGCTAGAAACCACGTAAAAGCTCCATACCATTCCCTTAGCCGCCTCTTACGACACCCGTGGGTAGAAAGGAGTAGCGACATTCTAAGCCGGTATTACATGGAAAAATTAAAAGTAATATATGATAAGCAGCATCCTGCAATGAGATTACTAATATAACATGATTGAAAAGAATGGTAAATGTAAGAAAAGCGAGAGTAGTTTGGCAGAATCGTTCAAAATTACAAAACTAGGTACTACACTCTAATACCTACACCAATGGGAGTTACCAGCGTGAGTAGAAGTAATATAATCTTAAATATCTCATTATTAATATTTGACTCAATCGGATCATGTAATACAACACACTTAATTAATCTGAGAACTAATAGTTTTCAATTTTAAACATACGGCTATACAGGGTGATTTCGGGGTCGTGATCCCAACCATTTTTTTCTGACTCAGTAAATGATTGCGATGCTACCTGTATTTATTTTAATTGAAACAAAGATGATTCGTTATTTACTTATTTTTATTTACTGACTCTAAATGCGTGGTTACCCTACTTTTTATATTACACCTTATTAGAAAACAAACTCTTTGTTAGAATACTTAATAATATATGAGTAATAATGTGACAACACGTCAAAGTCAACAAACGATAACAATAAATAATAACGAAACAAAGATTTAAGATAAAATAAATTAATTATGCCTCCGCCGAACCCATTTTCTAATATCGAGCGATCAGTTATGGTTATGTTTTACTATCAAACACACAACACTACCAGAGCAAGTGAGATGTTTCAGCAGCGAGATCCCAATTTGCCAATACCAACTAGACGTTTGATTAATACAATGGTGCATAATCTTCGAGAATACGGGCAGTTCAGCGTTCCAACCCACGCCCAAGCACGAGGTGGCGACAGGCCAGCAAGGCGAGGCAATCTCGAGAACCTGGATCAACGCATACTCAGATATTTTCTCCGAGATCCGCAACGCAGTACCCGACAGGCTGCTAGAAGGTACAATGTCAGCCAAAATTGACATTGTACATGAAAAAAAATACACTTGACAAAAAAAATCTTGGGAAATAGTAGGGTGACCATGATCTCGAATAGTCGCAGTTTTTTTTTGTAAACTTAAATAAGTCGCTGGTGTACTGTTAGTTTATGTTCCGTACTGGAACAAATTAGTTTATAATTTTCTTTATTAGGTGTGCACAAGACAACAAAACATAGTTTACATACTTTTTAATTCACGTTAGAAATAGATTTATTTCATGTGGCTTATTTTCTCTAACACTACCTCGTTGATGCGGGAAACTGGCAACATTGACGTCTGACGTCTTCCAACTACATCCGTTTCCGCAAGTTAGTCTCTTTTTTCTCAACACGCCGATGTGAGCACACACGTTCATATAAAAGTTACCAAATAAATTCCGAATCAAGTCTATTTCCCGAACAAAGTGAAAAAGGACTGAACCACATTTATCTATGGACCTATGGTGAAAAGTGTAAGCCTGTGCTGTGATTCATCAATAAACCCTCGAGAGTTCGAACGCCACCCCTGCCAGCCACGTGCCTGGTAAGTGTTTAAAGTTTAAATAAGTCACACGCGGCTACATAAATTATTTTGGTCCTTCGAGCCGGATCCGATTTCATCTTTTGTTTTGTTGTCTTGTGTTGTGCAGTACTACGTACTCAGTAATTTCAAATTCATTTCAATCGTTTGAGTCGCCATCTTTGTTACGCAAAATGGCCGAGAACGATCATGTTTGTGAACAAGACATATTCGAAAGGGACTTGATTCTCGAAGAACTTAGGCGTACATTACAGTTTGCAACTACCGATGAGCAGCAATTTCGTTCGCGAACTATAGACATTTCAGCTCATCAGAGAAAGTTTACGAAAGTCCAGTGTAAAATAGAAAAAATATTGTTTAAACATAAGTGCTTTGATAAAGATGAACAAATAACTATTCGGAATGAATTTAACGATTTGTATTATGGCATCTTAGCTCATCTTAACGACCTTAAGCAAAAGGAGGAACGTGTCCGTCGCTCAAGTCGTATTTTTCTTTCATCATCTGAGGCTCCTCAGCAGTGTCATCACAGTAAAACTTTGCCTACTTTACCATTGCCCTCGTTTAGTGGCGATCCTACGGATTGGCCATCATACATTGATTTATTTAAGTCGTTAGTGCATAGCAACAGTGCCTACACGGATGCCGAGAAGCTTAGGTACTTAATACTTACTGTAAAGAACGAACCTTTTAATCTTATAAAATCCTTGCCGATTTCCGAAGATAATTACGCCATCGCTTTAGAAATATTAATTTCTCGTTATGAAAATAAGCGAGTCATCGCGTCAAAACATCTCGATCGAATTCTCGACATCGAAAATTGCAGTGATAAATCGGTTCATAGCCTGCGTCGGCTACTTAACGTCTACCAAGAAAATATTAAGGCACTTGAAGCTATGCAGTTTCCCGTGGGCCAATGGAATTTCATACTTTTAAACATTTTACTACGTAAAATTCCAGTTGGTACTAGGAAGTGTTTTGAAAGATCGCTAGTGAAACCATCTTCTATTCCCGATGTAAACACATTGATCACATTTCTTGAAAAAGAAATTTCCGCTGACGAAATCATAAACATTTCCGTTGGTGGGCAGTCCATTTCACAACAAAATACAAAAGTGGGTAGTTCGCTATCAAGCCGCACTATCACGCAGCAGCGATCATTCAATGCATTAGCTGCAAACAATGTCGGCCTTCCTACTCGTCAAACAGACGAAAATCAACGTAGTTACAACGTAATTAAGAAGCAAACTTGTATATGCTGTGAAGCTCAACATTCGTTGACAAAATGTTCGAAGTTTTTAAATCTTACACCTCACGCGAGGTACAATTTAATTCAAAATAAAAATATTTGTTATAATTGTTTAAATGTAGGTCACAATGTTATCAATTGCAAATCGAGTTATGTGTGTCGCTCGTGTCACAAAAGGCATCACAGTTTAATTCATTTGTCTAATCAAGCCTCGCCGGTAGTCAGTGACTCCGCTGTTATCACCCTCCCCCCTGCCAAGGTATACCCAGTGCCGCCAACTCAGTCCGAGTCGAATTCTATTCATAATAATTGCGCTTCGAATTCCAATGCTCCTTCTATGCGAACTAGCACGGTGCTACTCTCGACCGCGCTCATCGATGTATGTGTTGGCTCTTCTATACTATCGACCGTTAGGTGTGTTGTGGACTCGGGAAGCCAGGCTTCCTTTATAACTGAGTCGTGCGCGCAAAGGTTAGGTTTAAATCGTAAGAAAATAAACATTCCAGTATATGGTATTGGTGATAGCGAACCAGTTAAACCAAAGGGTGTAATTTCGTGTTTAGTCAAACCCAAGGGTAAACAAAACCCTATAATTCAAGTAGAAGCTTTAATTCTACCAAAGTTGATGTCTCACATGCCGAGCGTACCACTTCCCCAGAAAGGGTGGACACATTTAACCAATTTGACCTTAGCTGACCCCGATTTTCGTACTCCACAACCCGTGGAAATGTTGTTAGGAGCGGATATACTATCCCATGTGTTATTAGGTAATATCGTTTCCGGTTTGCCTGGTTCTCCGATCGCTGTAAACAGTGTATTCGGTTATTTATTATTGGGTAAATTAAACTTAGATCCCGTGGTTTCGACTCCACCCCATGTGTGTTTTAGCTCATTCGACAATGACAATTTGCAAAGGTTCTGGGAGCTGGAGTCCCTTCCTGAGAAACGGAGTTACACTCCTGATGAAGAGTTATGTGAATCCCTTTTTCAAAGGACGCATACTCGCGATGGTATTACCGGCCGCTACGTCGTTTCTCTTCCGTTTAAACCCGATGCTCCGCCCCTCGGCGAGTCGCGGCAGACAGTCCTCGCGAGGCTTCATAAGCTCGAGTATAGGCTCGAACGTAATCCAACCCTCAAACGTGACTACCACGCGTGTATCCAAGAATATTTAGATTTAAACCACATGGAGCCCGTGACTAGTGATGCCGCCCTGGGCGCACACTATTATATTCCGCACCACTGCGTGGTTAAAGAGTCCAGTGAGACCACACGTACCCGCGTAGTATTTGATGCAGGGTGTAAATCATCCAACGGAGTATCCCTGAATCAAGTGCTACTCACTGGACCCAAGCTTCATCCCGACATTGTGGATATCCTTCTTAAGTTTCGTATTCATCTCATAGGGTTCACATCAGATTGTAAACAAATGTATAGAAATATAGGTATGTGTAAAGATCATCTGGATTACCAACGTATCCTCTGGCGGAGTTCACCTGCGGAACCTGTACAGGATTTTCGTCTTCGTACAGTCACCTTCGGAGTTAGCTCGTCCCCGTTCCTCGCTCTGCGTACTATTCAACAGTTAGCTCATGATGAAAGTCACCGGTTCCCGTTGGCTGCACCTGTACTCTTGGAATCTATATTTGTAGATGACGTGGTCGCGGGGGCCAATTCCGAGTCCGATGCCCTAGCGTTACAGCGTGAGCTTATTGGTATTTGCTCCTCGGCTGGGTTTGAATTAAGAAAGTGGCACAGCAACTCGCCGGCGATACTTGCCGCGGTTGAGTCGTCATCTCCTCATGGTGGGCGGCAGGAAACCGTCTCCGTTGCGCATCTCGAGAAGGATACACACACTAAAGTCCTAGGGTTACATTGGGATCCGCGAACTGATTGTTTTAAGTTTAATGTTCAGGTCAATTCTGAAAAATACACTAAACGGGCAATCCTTTCTGAAATAGCTAGGATTTACGATCCGCTAGGATTTTTGTCCCCTCTGACCTTATACGCAAAACATTTAATTCAATTGCTATGGGTAGCTAATATTGGTTGGGACGAAACCCCACCTATTGATATTATTAATTCATGGAGACTTTTTATTCAAGAGCTACCGATAATAAAATGTATTTCTTTTCCGCGTCACATTTTAGATAATACTTGTACCGTACAGGTGCATGGATTCGCTGACGCGAGTGAAACCGCGTATGCCGGTTGTGTTTATATTCGCTTAACAAGTAGTGACGGAGAAATTCGTACTTACCTCGTTATAGCTAAAACTCGTGTGGCCCCTTTACGGGTTCGTCTAACAATACCCCGCCTCGAATTAATGGCTGCCTTATTATTATCAAAATTAATAGACAAAGTTCTTTCAATCTACGGCAATCGGGTCGATATGGATAACGTGTATGCATGGTCTGATGCGTCGATCGTGCTAGCTTGGTTACACCAACCACCTCATACTTGGAAGACCTTCGTCTCCAACCGCACCAGTGATATCTTGTCTGTTGTGCCCGCATCTCGTTGGCGCCATGTCCGTTCTGCTGACAACCCCGCGGACGTGGCCTCGCGCGGTGCACTGCCCCACGCGCTACGCGCACACCCCCTGTGGTATCACGGCCCAGCTTGGTTACAACGACCTTCTCATGCATGGCCTTCTTTCAATGAACAATTTGATACCAATGAAGAGAAGCTTATTGTTTCATCAAACGCGTCTACGACGATTAATACAGATATTGAGATTATACAGCGTTATTCTTCGCTAGGTAAATTAGTACGAATCACCGCTTGGATAATTCGTTTCTACAAAAAATGCAAACATTTAACTAACCACCACTCAGATTATATAACGGTTCCAGAATATAATGAATCCTTGAAAAAACTCGTTCTTTTAGTGCAACAATCGGTTTTTACCGAAGATATAAATAAGATTTCAAAAGGGAATTTGCCTTCTCAATCATTAAGGCGTATTACACCATTTCTTCATAGTGACGGTTTGTTACGAGTCGGTGGTAGGATTCATAAGTCACTCTTATCTTATGATAGTAAACATCAAATGATTTTACCAAAGAAACATACATTAACTAACCTAATCATAGATGATGCTCATGTGTGTTATCTACATGCCGGACCTCAGACCGTTCAGTACCTGCTCTCGCAAAAGTACTGGATAATCTCGTGTCGCGATATCGTGCGGCAACGTATACATCGCTGCGTTCGTTGCTTCAGCGCGCGTCCGACACCAGTGCAACCGCGCATGGGACCTCTCCCCGCTACTCGTCTGCGGCCCGCGCGACCATTTATTAAAACAGCTGTAGATTATGCCGGCCCTTTCTTTGTTCGCGCCAATAAGGTGCGTAATGCCAAAGTTATAAAATGTTACGTTTCAGTATTTGTTTGCATGAGTGTCAAAGCTATTCATCTCGAAATCGTTTCCGAGCTTTCCACTGAAGGTTTTCTTGCTGCGTTACGACGTTTCACTTCCCGTCGTGGATTATGTACCGATATATTTTCCGACTGTGGTACAAACTTTGTGGGTTGTGACAAATACTTGAAAGAGCTTTATGCCTTTTTAGGTAATGATTCAGTTCAAAGAAATTTACAAAAGGAAACTCTTCAACAGTGTATAACTTGGCATTTCCAACCAAGCCATGCAAGCCATTTCGGGGGTCTTTTTGAAGCTGGGGTGAAAAGTTTTAAGCACCACTTACGTAGAGTACTTGGAACTCGTACCCAAACGTACGATGAAATGCACACACTTCTGTGTCAAATCGAAGCGGTTCTTAATTCGCGTCCTCTGTCCGTGATGAGTTCGTCAGCTTCAGATCCGCTTCCCCTCACACCCTCTCATTTCTTGATAGGTGAACCGCTTACGGCCCTACCCGACGTTTCCTTGGTAGACGTTAATCCTAACAGACTTACGCGCTGGCGATGGGTTCAGCAATCCGTCCAACATTTCTGGAAGCGATGGAGTAGGGAATATCTTCACGAAATTCAACAAAGTCAAAAGTGGCTTCAAGACCGAGGCCCTTCTATTAGTGAAGGCACTGTTGTTATTGTACGCGACGACCACCTGCCGCCGCTGCAGTGGAAGCTGGCTCGCGTGCACGCGCTCCATCCCGGGACTGACAACGTCACCCGTGTGGTTACGCTCAAAATGAATAACAAATTTTTTAAGCGGCCAGTGGTTAAACTGTGTCCGCTACCTATTGAATAGAGTACTTTATACATATTTAAATCATAGTCATAGGTTAGGTTATATTTTCTTTTATTTTGTTAAAAGTTATATACTTTTAAGGTGAGCGGGTTTATGTTCCGTACTGGAACAAATTAGTTTATAATTTTCTTTATTAGGTGTGCACAAGACAACAAAACATAGTTTACATACTTTTTAATTCACGTTAGAAATAGATTTATTTCATGTGGCTTATTTTCTCTAACACTACCTCGTTGATGCGGGAAACTGGCAACATTGACGTCTGACGTCTTCCAACTACATCCGTTTCCGCAAGTTAGTCTCTTTTTTCTCAACACGCCGATGTGAGCACACACGTTCATATAAAAGTTACCAAATAAATTCCGAATCAAGTCTATTTCCCGAACAAAGTGAAAAAGGACTGAACCACATTTATCTATGGACCTATGGTGAAAAGTGTAAGCCTGTGCTGTGATTCATCAATAAACCCTCGAGAGTTCGAACGCCACCCCTGCCAGCCACGTGCCTGGTAAGTGTTTAAAGTTTAAATAAGTCACACGCGGCTACAGTACCAACCTATCGTGATGCTTAGGAGAAAGTAAGTTAAATGCTTCTTTCTTGCTCCACGACCCCGTAATCACCCTGTATACGTATGAGCTTAGCATTTAAGTTTATGAGTTAATTCGGGAAAACCCTTTTTTCTACGAATGAAGACAGATCGTCAAAAGGTTAGCAAATTAAATAATAAATCTGTGCTTTTAAAAGTTTTAGTGTCAGCTTGAAATAGCATCAACCATTGTTTGACGACGTCCGTGGCCGAGCAGCTAGGCGATTAGCTTTTCGGTCCGAAGTTTGCGGGTTCGATCCCCGCTGAGAGCAACATTTATGTGATGAGTTAAATTATTGTTACTTATTTGTTGGATGTTATTGATAAGTGTATTATATATTATTTTAAATATCGTTCAGTCAGTATCCCATAATTCAAGTTCTACTTAGTTTGGGCTTGATCGTTGCATATTATTATATTATTTATGTCTCCCACGAATGTCAAAAGAGGCGACCTAGGGTTTAATGACTTTTCAAGTAATCCTTATCTTTATTTTACAATCTTTTCCCCACTTCAGCTTTTCAAATGTTGAGGCTATAGCTACGCTTTTTTTGGATTTACAACCGTGGCTTTATGTACGTATAAAATACTCGTATTTCATAACAAACGGTAAATTGTCTTCTTTTGTAAACCCTGACAAGGGTTATCGCAATAAGTTTGGAGTAAATAATCTAACACTATTTTCATGGTTTGAGGTGTTAAACGGCTGTAAACAAATCGACTATAAATTCTTAGCGCTTTCGCCGGCGGGCATGTACGGTCAGCACATAAAAACGGAAAAGCGAATCCTCAATGTTTATTTCGCGCGATGGGGAATCGAACCGCGGGCTATATGGTTGCAGCGCCATCTACAATAGTCGCAACTTTACATCGCGCACTAAACAAGGAGAATTATGAAATATCGGAGAAGCTAACCTATTTAAGTGGGAAGTCCACCTTATCTTATGAAAGTATATTCGTACAAAACGGCGATAGGCTTGCCCAGTATCACGTGAATGCACAAACATTACCCCAGCAATACGTACAAACTCTTAACACCGGTTGACAAAAGTGTCACGTGATTCAGAGAATTAAAACCTTCGGAGAATCATGTCATTAGCAATGTGTTTCCAATTAAGCATAACATCTACGAGTACTTACCTATTCTTACGAGTTCTACCGTTGTACCAAAAACGAGTATACTAATTAGTAGAACTAACTAGCATGAGAATCAACAACTTCTTAAAGAAGAGAAAATATCTAAAAGAGATCTGGTGATAGGTTTCTAACTGCATCACCCAATAATCAGTTTACGAGTCCTTTATCTTTAGTCACCTTGTATATCATATACTTCACGTTACGAGGCGAAATCTAAATCGACGCGAGTTGAACTTATTTTCTGTGTGCTTCCAACCATATATGCTTTTTAGATTCTACTAGACCATTGCTTCGATATTCAAATTAATTATTTGGTTTAACTTATTTTAATTTGTCTATAATTTATTTGCAGTCTACTTTTGATCGAATTATAATAATTTAACAAGAACACTTACTGTTTGAAGATTTAGCCCAGGAATGCTATAATATTCATCTAATAAAATTGTTCAGGGCTATTTTTGTATGACTCCGGGTTCACACTAGTTCGTATATATTTTATAAATGCAATAATTTAATACAGAGATGGGAGAAAAAGCTTATATTTGATTACATAGTTGACTAGAAATAATCAGGAATAGAGTTTTATAATATAATAGCATAATTCGGACGTAAGGTTTCGACAGGACAGTGTTTTATTCGTCGAAAAGCGGCATGAGTTTTGTAGTGTAAATGCTAACAAAAAAATGGGTACTTAGAGCAACCTACGAGAAAATAGCTCTATATTTTTTAGAGTTACAAGTGACTACGAATCTTCTCCGAGGGTAAATGGTATTGCTCAGTCATGCAGCTTATTCTCTGTTTTGCACAAATGATTACAGACTAATTTAGTAACAGAAAAACAATAAAATACACTACCCAGAATAGCGGAAATATATATTTTTTTACCATCATCAGAAGTAGATTAAAATAAGAAGGTACTGTACCACCACACTATCCATGAACAGTACGCTCGAACCAAATAATAATTTGTAAGTTGGAGTGTGGAGGGAGTTAATGATGGTAGACAAAATATGTTAGATAACTATAGCAGGTTGATGGAAATTATATGCTATTATACATTGAGTCATATTATTCTAATACTAAAAGCGACATGATAGTCCAGTGGGTAAGAACACCCGCCCGAAAAACAGAAGGGCGTGAGTTCCAATCCTGGGACGGGCCTACACCAATTTGTCTTTTCTAAAGTCATATGTGTGGTTAATTTATCATGGTTGCTAACGGTGAGGGAAAACATCGTGAGGAAACCCACATGGCTGAGTTGTACTTAGTCATGTGACAGTGTATTCGTACAAAACGGCGATAGGCCTGCCCCCTATCACGTGAGTACACTGTCTAAGCAAAACGTGGGTACCTTCTCTGGAAACTAGATGGCGCTTGCCATGTGAGTTCAGGAGTATTGGTACCTCTGCCAACCCCTTCGGGGATAAAAAAAACGGCGTGAACGTTTATGTTATGTTATGTAATATTAATAAATTTCTTCGCTTAATTCCGCTAAATAATACCTGCAGTCTTCATGCAACATGAGTCTCGGTGTAGTCTCGGTGTAGTAGTACTCGGTGGTCAACTGCCGAACTGTCTACTAACTGCTCGTCAATGACTCGTGTTGAGTCGAAACGCGTCACATGTTTGTGGTTGCCTGTGGTTTTCGCTTGCGGGTGTGTGTGTGGTGCATTGTCTGCTTTTCGATTTCTTGTGAGTGGAAAGGCGGGCGGTGCACAGTGCATGTTGCATGAAGACTGCAGGTATTATTTAGCGGAATTAAGCGAAGAAATTTATTAATATTAGTATTGCTATGGATTTCCGCAAAGTAACGCCTGATTCAATCCAATATCATATTATTCTACAATAAACGATACTTTATATGAGTAAATTAAATAAATACTAAATTTATGCCAAATATGCTCAAAAGCCAAATTAGCTGAGGTAGCGACATGTTAGTTCGCCCTCTGAAAAGAAAACCTCTGAAAAGAACTGTTTAAGTGATTACTATCCTATATTACCTTTATTTTACAATCTTTTTCTAACTCAACTTCAAAAAATGACTAAGAATTTTTAATTTTCAAGCTTTGGCTACTTCTTTTTATGATTTATAGCCGTAATCATATTGAAAGCTAAACATTAAACAATTAATTAAACATACACATATTCAAATAATACTAACTCAAAAAATCTAGAAAAATATAAACCATGGAAACTCCAAAACATCGAACATCGAGGTAACCAATGCACAATGACTCAGTACCAGTCGAGCTGATCGCTCAGATTCGGAGAGCATTAGCGCGAACCAGCCCCGAGCCCAAAGATACCAAGTGCTGCATTTGCATCCAACTTAATTATCCATTCCGACTTCAGCCAACTGGAGTGATCCGCGATACCCGCTTTCTATGTTCGGTTCCGAGAAACACATTGTTACTCTATTTTGCATAAAGCGTTTTGTGTCAATGATTTGTCGATGCATTGTTGAGTGGTGATAGTCAAATTGAATGTCACTTTGGTATATTTTATTGGGTTGGCTCAGAATAAGTTACGCTCTAAGTTTTTGTTGTAGATGAGTAGTGTTGTCATTAAAAAGCACTAACGCATTTCTTTTTTGCGTGTTTCTAAAAAGATGACTTAGGGTTTTGGTAATGTACTTTTGAGCGATTAGGCTTGGGTATAATCACCATCTATTATCTCATCTCATTTAAAACTTTACTCAATTTCCAAAAATGAGTGAAGAATTTAATTATTTTGTAGTTAGCGCCGTTTTCTAGGGATGTATAGCAGTGAATTTATGTATGTAAGTTCTAAAAAAAATACTAACTAAAGTAAAGTCCAAAGTCTTGTTAGTAAATAATATTTAATCATTAGCTCAAGGGTATACGCCCCGGCGCTCTGCTACTGAGCTATGGTGCCAAGGAACCACTGATGTGAATTTGTCCTTCCTTGCTTCTTTACACCTTACTGGACTTAACATCGTAATTATTTTTCTCCTTAATTGATTGGTAAATAATCCCCCACATGAGGTTGTTATGCACAAACAAGTATAATCAGGTGTATTAAACTTTATCTAACCATCTTTTCCCCACTTAACTTTCAAAAGTGGCTGAGGAATTTCTAATTTCTTATCTCTGTCTACCCCTTCTAGAAATCTATAGACCTGAGCCGTATGTATGTATCAAAGTTAAAAAGAATTATAAATAACAAATTGATAAAATAATATCCAACACTAAAATTCTAAACGCAACAGTCATTTAACAGCCATTCAATTAAACCAACAAAGAAGATTCCATTATCTCACCAAATAAACAGCACTAGCAACACATCCCAGATAAAATTGTAATAGAAATGCAGATAGCGCCTAACAATCTAACGTGTCGTACGCCCTAGTACATTTGCACAGTCTTCCCAAGTATGTGAGTTGCGTGTAGCCACCCACACCTCGGGCCGACTGGACTATGCAATCGTCTGACATATCAGCATTACATTAAATGCATAGAAGATTTCTGATTTTCTACAATGTGTTGCTTGGAAGTCCTACAGTATTTGTGAATAATGGGCGAGTGTTGAACGTGCTTAGTAACGATAAAAATATGGTAAAGAAGCGTTAGTTTATTGATATGTTGCACAAAAAAATGGTTTAAAATATTGAAAATAAATCACTCTTATTTTAAGTGATGCGACACTACACAAAATGTTTGACACCAACATATTAAGGGCTGTAACAAGTTTTATGGTAATAGAAATAAAAGAAACTTATTTATATTCACAGCATTAAAACCTATCAAAATTTTCGTGTACCATGTCCTTCCTTTTTAATATCTGGTCTTAAATTTCCTAAGCTTAAACTTCCTAGGTGGTTTTTCTCTATTAACCGTTTCATCCGTACTGACTCTTTATATCTTTTACCATTATTTTTTTCACCTTTACGTATCATCTAGCCGACCCAACGTAATATTTCCTTTTTAGGGTGCCTTTCCACCAGAGATGTGATGTGTGAGAAATTCATCTTTCAGACCTTAAATAAATCTAAATAATAGGTATACTACATCAGTTTCATACGGGGATAAGAAAAAGATCAAAGTCAAAGGTTGGCTACTAATAAAAATGAAGGCATTCGCCAATTAGCAGTTAAAATACGAATTCTTCCTGGAACCACTACTAAACCCTTCCTAAATCAAGATGTTGATATTTTCACCTACTGCCTAACACTTATAAATAAGATCTTAACACAATTACACTGCATGGGTGATGCGAGATCACTTGCCGATATCCGATACAGTTGGATCATCTGTCGCTGACGGTACTTCACAAATCCTTGGATTGCATTCACAGAACACTCTCATGCGTGTCACAAGTATTAGTTTACAAATATTTGAAAGGATGTGAAGATCAACTTATAGAAAATAGAGCTTAGACTATACAGTCCAACTAAGTTTACACGGACTTTACACATGTATATGAATTAAATAAAAATGCATATTATTATGCAAATGAAGGCTAAACATTCCTGTAACTTTGTGATTTAATTTCAATATCTTTATGTATCCTCATAATTTTTTCCATTATGTTAGCTTTAAAACTTCAACAATTTGTTCTTTTTGTTTTTGATTAGCATTATTAGTAAATTATCATTTCATCACCAAACTTACTATCCATCAAAGCGTTATATATACCTCTACATATTTCACCGCATTGGCTTTGTGCATATTGGTAGATCAAAGTCACCTGTCGACAAAAATAAACGGTAAAAATGACTTTTTTTGCATCCCAAAGCTTGATTTTTTTAATTATCAGGTGACATAGTCTGCAATTTCTAAACATAAGCAGAAATTATCATTAATTGTAATTTGGGACTGCACTCTACAGTATTCAAACCCGATACCTGCGAGTCTTAAATACCAACGCTACAATTGTTATACCATAAAGGCACTCAGCTATTTACTCAAGACAAAATCCAAAAAAGGATACCAAGATTTTAGAAATCCACAATTGATCATGCTGATTTTTTTCAACGGTTACTTTCCAAAGATATCATTTCAACGATTTAAAATTGGACGTATACCAGATGACGGAAACATTTCAAATAAGTCTCTTGAAATGGCTGCTTAAAATCGGGTTGCTGTGTTGTGTCGACCAAAAATAGCACTTACCTATTTCTTCCTACGGTTGTCGTAAGGGTGACTTAGGGTTTCTTTCGTTAAGCGATGCGGTTGGAGACCCATCCCCAACAACCTTTATTTAATAATCCATTCCAAACTCAACTTCCAAAAGCGGCTGAAGATTTTCTAATTCTAATACTTAGGCCTCTTGACTGCCTCTGTGGTCTCGCGGTTAAGCACTTGGTTTCAAGTACAGAGGTCTCGGGTTCGATCCCTTATTTTTTTGGAGACAGCCAATATTGTACATTGATCTATTAAGTTAACCTCATTTCGAACTACCTACATATGTCGTGGCCATATCGTAGATTCTAACACATCGTGAAATGATCGATCATTTCATAAAATAGTCACATTTCATGATGTGGCCAACTTAATTTGACCAGATCATAAAATCGACTACTTTTAACGATTTTGTCATCCACGATTGGCCAGATCGTAGAAATAGGGTGACCCGTGAAATTTATGTGATTTAAACTCTACTGCTCAGTTTTTTCGTAATTTGCAAAGTACTCGTCGAAAACGCTTTTTTTATCACTTTCTTCCTCTCTTAATAACGAATTACTAACTTTTTTACTGCGAGAAACAACACTTTTGCCAGCGCCGCCATCTTCACACATAAACAAAGCGTTTTCAGCGCCTCTACCGGTAATTAAGGCCGCGCGTTTAGTTGCTCATATCGTGAAACGATTTCTTATCGTTGATCTGCCCAAACCACATCACGATGTGGCCAATTAACAGTTGAACATTTCATGAAATACGACTATTTCATGAAATACGACTATTTCATGAAATACGACTATTTCATGAAATTATCGATTATTTCACGATGTGTTCAAACTTCCGATATGGCCACGATACATACATATAGCCACGCCGCCAGTTCCTATTTCGGTAGGCAGAGACTACCGATCCCCACTTTATTCAATCCTGGAAAATCCTTCTAACTTCACTCACATCCATCGTTTCAAACTAATCAGGACATATCCACAAAAAAAATATTTTAGGCAAACGTCTTCATGTTTGGTAAATCATCATTTCATCACCAAACTTAGCACTTGGCACTCCAGGCACCCCAGAAACACGTGCGCATTATGAAACGTATGCTTGTTAATAAAATTCACAATATATTAGTTAATAGTAATTCAATAAATATTTAATAACAACGGAGTGCGTTACTAATATCAGGTTTGTTTCCTTTTAATGTTATGGGAACGCATATCAAATGATGCCTGCGGGTTAACATTTGTATTTCTGTAATATCTGAGCGCCTGCGCCGGCGCACCTTTGTTTTAGTACTTACAAATTTAGCACCTTTGGGTGCTTTATTCTAAACTAAAATCTGATATCCAACTTTCAAAGCATTTGGCGAATATTATTTGGTAAGAAAATTACTATCCTATGTTATCCCGAGATTGTCTTACGAACGTATAGAATTATGATCAATTGGTAATGCAGATGGTATCTATTGCCGAAAATCCGTTTTTAACCAGCTTTTTCCTTTTATTAATAACAACAATAGCTCAAAATTCAAGAGCCCTAAAACTGTGAATACTTAAAACTTATGCGTGTTATACTTATAAATTAGTTTTTAGCAGTATACGTATGCATATCAAAGTGGCAAAATAAATACAATGATTTGTTTTTGTCTAACAAAAAAAAATACTTAGAATCTATTCAAAACAACATGAATTTTTATGGAAATAACACCTGAGTGAAACGAATAAAATACTACATAACAATTATCTAAATCAGTAAAACGTCAATTAAAATAATAAAATAACTTATAACACTACTATAGCGAAGTTGTAACACGTTGAATGCAGCCATTGTAATTGACTTATCATCCCACTCGAGGCAACACGGAAGCTGTATGAAGTGAAGTCGGTTGACGAGCAAATATAAACAAGCTGGTAAGCGGAAAAAATATAACGTATCTATAAGTTATACTAACTTCATGACTTACACTACGTCATGACTTTAATAGGACTAGTTTTAACATTTGTTGTGGGTGTTTTAATAGTTTTATATTAATTGGTGGCAGTATTTAGGAATCATTTATTATTAATGCTGTCGTGTAGTGTCGGCTTAGAATAGCACTACCCCATTTCTACCAGTGGGTGTACGTAAGAGGCGACTAACAGAATTGGGGCTTTTTAAGGGATTTTTGGGCGATGCGGTTGGAGACCCATCACCAACAACCTTTATTCTACATCTTTTCCCCATTCAACTTCCAAAAGTGGCTCAGGAATTTCTAATTTCTCAGCTCTGGCTACCTCTTTTAGGGATTTATAGCCGTTAGTATATGTATGTATGTATGTATATTATTAAATTAAACTTAGAATGTCACTACCCCTTTCTACGCACTAAGAGGCAACTTAACTTAGGCAAATTAAGTGGTTTTTGGGCGATGTGGTTGGTGACCCATGACCAACGATATTATATTTCTACCATCTTGCCCCTATCAACTTGCAATTGTGGCTGAGGAATTTCTAGCTCTGAGGCTCTGGCTACCCCTTTTTAAGATTTATGGCCGTGAGTATAAGTATGTAAGGTATTAATGAATAGTATAGAATTGTAAGTCAAACTTATATGGCCGCTTATTCTAGAATAGCTGTGTGTCGGCTTAATAGCACTACCATATTTCTTTCCGTAAGTGTCAAAAGAAGCGGCTAAGGGTATTGGGTTTTTTTAAGTATTTCTGGGCGATTTGGTTGAAGACCCATCACCAAAAACCATTATCTTACTGCCTTTTCCCTATTCAACTTCCAACAGCGGCAGAGTTTTTTTTATTCTTAAGCTCTGGCTACCTCTTCCAGGGATTTATAGCTTTGAGCAGTTTTTTTAAATGACTGATATGTCCGAATGATATAATCTAGGGAAGAAAAAGTGGACTGAGGTTATTTTTTTAAAGAATTTATGGATAATGACAGTTCTCGACTTTTTGAGAGACTTATTGGATTTGCAATGGACGATTATTTTTGAAAAGTTTGTTGGTAAGAATGTTCAATTATGTAGCCAAAAACAATTTAAAAAAAGAGTTGTATAAAATACCCAATGTAAAGATATTTTATTTTATAATATTCTTCCATCATTCGAAATGGTACCCAAACGGTAGGAAATATGTTAGAGTTATGAGCTGACTAATCTAATTATCGTTTCCTTTCTTTGCAGAATATTTATTCATATTATCTTAATTACTAAGGTAAAAAACCACTTACATGAGTATAAATGAAAAATCAGCAATGCTTAATACAAATGCTACTGAATTTATGTCTATGAGCTTGATATTTTTAATCTTTTTCAATAGAAATAGGAATATTAAGGTGGTTTGGTACAGAAATCAGATGAATGAAAATAGACTGGTGAAGGAATAGCGGCCGAGTGAAACGTATGAAAACCAGATCGAAAGTCATTGCAAAAGCGAAAGTTCGAAGTGAAAAGAATACAAGAGCATGTATGAGAAAAATAATGAATATGAGGAAAGCAAGAGGGATTTGTCCGAATCTTACCAAATGGCGATGGATAGTCACTGGCTATCCCTTGAGAAAAATGGGCATGAATATAAGTAAGTAAGTTGGCGTATTTAAGAACAAATATTATTTATTTTCAAAATGGTTCATACATTGTAATAGTTTTCTCCACACTACGCGAGTACCATGTAAATTGGCGGCCAAAAATGATTAACAGTCAATGTTTTCGTGGGGCATGCGAATAGTTGGTTTAAATTTAATTTTACTTAACTTTAATATTTTTATATAAATTTAATATACTTAGCTATTTAAGCTGTGTAGTGTTGGCTTAGAATAGTACTACCCCATTTCTTCCGGTGGGTGTACGTAAGAGGTGATGCGATGCGATGCGGTTGGAGACCCAGCACCAACAACCATCTTTTCCCCACTCAACTTCCAAAAGTGACTGAGGAATTTCTAATTTCTCAGCTCTGGCTACCCCTTTTAGGGATTTATAGCCGTGAGTATATGTGCGTGTCCATGCAAAACGTGGGTACTCTGAACACCAGATGACAAAGTCACGTGATGTTCAGAAGTATTAGTACCTCTGCCAACCCCTTCGGGGATATGCGGCGTGAACGTTTATGCTTATGCTTATGCTTTATGCTTATTATATGTATGTATGTTAATTATAATGTAAAAAATCTAAAATTAACATTTTTAAAATAAGGTTGAATAGTACAAGGGCCTATCTAACGTACTTATAAAGGAAGTTAAATATTCTGTGTTTTCGGTAGCGCGATAATTGTATGTTTTATAACAATTAATGTGTGTGTGGTGGTGTATGAGTATGTGTATGTGGCGTCGCGTAACAATATGTGTTTATGTTTGTTTAAATTATAAATCGTAAAGAAGTCTTATGTATGTAAGTATGTCAATATTAAACGTAAATTAGAGACGTTACATTACAATAGTATACTAATCAAGTCTATGAATTTTTGAGAAATAATTGAATTTATTTCAAACTTTATAGGGACTTGAAGAGGCAGTAGCCATTGCCAGCCACTATAACTCTGTTAAGGTTTTTAGAGTATTTTCTATTAAAAATGCATATTTATTAAAACCATAACTTATATTTATTACACTTTTTTATTATTTATAGCTGTGATTAGACAATTAAAATAAAACTATTTTATATCATTACATGAATCATCGTACAATCATGAAGTATTACAAAATTGAATAAAATAGCAACAATCACATTTTACAATATCCTCTATAATTAACTAAGGCATTAGAGGTATAGTCGCAAGTCGTTGGTGATAACGGAGCCAACGTTATCACCACCCGTCCAGCTGCTTTGCTTGTTACAATTGCACATTCACTAACATTCATAATAGTGTACGGTGACTTGATACTTGTAATAATGTGTTTAGAGAAACTGTTGGATTAATTTCAATGAGTTTTTTTATGCCGTGTAGTGCCAGCTTAGAATGTCACTACCACTTTCTACCCACGGGTGTCGTAAGAGGGCTTTTTTAAGTGGCTTTTGGGCGATGCAGTTTGAGACTCATCAACTACGATACTTCATTTCTTCCATCTTGTCCCCTATCAACTTCTAAATGTGGCTGAGGAGTTTCCAGCTCTAAAGCTCTGGCTACCCCTTTTTGGGATTTATGGCCGTTAGAATATGTATGTTTGTATGTAGTTTTTTTTATATTTTTATATATTTTACAATACTGGCATTAGGTTATATTAGTTAAGGGGAAAAGAAGGGGAAGTTCAAAACGCTCCTGCACCATTTAAAATAGTTTTTCAGTTGGAAGATGCTTACTAGTGCTATCTGGTCATTCGACATTTAGTTGACGGCTCAGTTAATATGGCTTTTTAAAACATGCTTTTTATATTAAGATAAAATCTGGAAATAATTTTAAGCTGAAAGCATAATGATTTACCCAAGCAAATAATGTACCTATCATACACCTACTTTCAATGGTTTATACCCAATGATGAATATGTGAAGTTTTTCGAGTATCACGATATGCCATTTCATATTGGAGTTTAAATTAAATAATATATATTTTTATCGTAATATTAAGATTAAATAGCATCTTTAGAAGTTTATTTTTTTAGTCCATAAAATTTAGTCAAATACAATTTGACAACTTGTTATTTATAAAATTGTCGTGTCACAGTATTTGTCACCAAACACTTCCGAAACGGCTGAACCGATTTAAATGAAATTTTACATACATATTCAGTAGGTCTGAGAATAGTTTTTTTTAATTTAAAAGTAATACGGGTTGTCAACCCCTAACATTATATTTTATTTTATTGACTAGAAAACAACAATATAATCATATATATTTATTTTCGCCCAGTTAAACTACAGATGTCTCAAGTCAAACACAACATCTTGAAAATAGCAAAACCATAATCACGCTAAAAAAATCAGATAATAAACTCCCAAATATCAAGTCGGCACGAACTACTCTTAGCTCGAGATCATGCGATGCTTGACGCTAGAGTCAAGGAGAGCGACCGGCACCGACCACGCCTTAGCCCTCTCCCCCCCCCCCTCCCTCGCCATGCAAATAGTAAGTACCATCGATATTAGATTCGATTTATTAACCTAGCTTTTATTGTATCCTGGTAGCTGTGGTCATTTGAATTATAATTAATTCCGTGCCTTGGTCATTGTAAAAGCATACCATCCGTTTGTGAGTTAAGATTTGTTAGATAATTAACAACTGATTCCATGGTCTAGCGGTACAGCATTAAACTCACAGTCTGAAGGTCTTGGGTTTGATTCCCAGTGGCAAATTTACAAATTAACTAACAAGATTTCACCTAGTTGAGAAGGATATTGCAGGCTTGAATTACCACATTATTTAAAAATTCTTTTAGAAGAGCTTTATTGAGAATGCTAAGCCATCGGTCCGGGATTTTATCGGGGTAGTAGTCGTTAACAACCTGCATGATTTCACCTTATTCACCCTTTGGGGTAGGTAGAGAACGTTTATATCCACTTTATAAATCCTAGCTAAGATAAAACATAGTGCCACAATAGGTGAAGGTTATTCATTAAGTTAGTGCTTCGTTGCCTGTTTTTCTTCTGACAGATTAAATACAATCAATAATGTTTGCAAAAAAAAATATACAATATGCGATACTGTCGCATGCCGATATGCATTATCCAGTACTTATTCACTCCAGAACCTTTGAGCCTTACTAACTAACAGTCATAAAACTTACCCGTAGCTCAGTATCCTGTTGTCCAATATCAGAAGGAGAATCTATTACTTTGTAATATAAGGATATAAGCAAGTTTTATCTGGATTTGAGTAATGGGCGCATCGACAGGAGAGTGACAAGCGTAACCTGCGCCCGCCCTCGCCTTTTACAAGCCAGAGCGAAGCTTCAAGACGCTTATTAATATTCACTCTTTAATTATTCATTATTATTAATTAATTATTCATAATGGATGCGGGTTGTAATGTTTATGCCGTTATTAGAATTTTAGGATGTCATTTCATGTAGTGAACTTAATATTCTTTGATTTTATGTTCTACATACATACATACACATACTCACGGCTATAAATCCCTAGAAGGGGTAGCCAGAGCTAAGGGAAAAAATTCCTCAGCAACTTTTGGAAAATTGAGTGGGGAAAAGATGGTAAAGTAAAGGTTGTTGGTGATGGGTCTCCAACCGATTTGCCCAAAAATCCCTTAAAAGCCCCAATACCGTTAGTCGCCTCTTACGTACACCCATCGGTAGAAACGGGGTAGTGCTATTCTAAGCCGACACTACACGGCGTAAACATACATAACATAAACATAAACGTTCACGCCAAATATCCCCGAAGGGGTTGGCAGAGGGAGATAGGGACAGGCCTATCGCTGTTTTGTACGAACACACTGTCATATAACTAAGTACAACTCAGCCATGTGGGTTTCCTCACGATGTTTTCCCTCACAGTTAGACCATGATAAATTAACCACCATGATAAATTAACCACACATATCGTCGTTATCGTTACTTTTAAATAACTACTATTACAATTAGAAAATATTCTTAGTTTACTTTTTTGGAAAGGAGCAGGGTTTAATTATAAATCCGATACCATTGAGAAAACTCGAGCCAGATAACTTGTATAAAATCAATATAAACGGATTGATTAAAATAAATATATGTCACATTAAAATTTCCTGCAAAATAAACCATTCGGACAAACAATAAAATTAGCGGTAACCGCAAACGGATCTAATGATTACTAATTAATTATTTATATGTCCGGTTAAAGATAACTAATTACAATACTCGCTCACTTTGTTATTTCGTAGAACTAAACTAGAACGAAAATTTGCAATCATAATGATAGTTAGTCAAAAAAACAAATTTGCGGATTAAACATTTTTTCCAGTTTGTTGATCCGTGTAGTGCCGGCCTCGAATGCCACTACCCCTTTTTATCCACGAGTGTCGTAAGAGGCGTCTAAGGGTAAGAGGTTTTTTGAGTGGTTTTTGGGGGATACGGTTGGAGACCCATCAAGAACGATACTTTATTTTAACCATCTTCTCCACCGTCAACTTCCAAATGTGGCTGCGGAGTTTCAAGCTTTAAAGCTCTGGCTACCCTTTTTTGGGATTTATGGCCGTGAGTATATGTATGTATGTCCTAAAGGCATTTTCCTTTAATTTTAATACATTAATCAGAATTTCAATGTACTACATCAAAACTTACGAAAACAAATATTGCGCGATAGTATAAGATATCCACAAAAATTGTTAAATATTTTTTAATTATTATTTTTTACACTGTTGTTTTAATTAATTTGATGCTGTGTAGTGCCGGCTATGCTGTGTAGTGCCGGCTTAGAATAGCACTACCCCATTTCTTCCGGTGGGTGTACGTAAGAGGCGACTAACGGTATTGGGGGCTTTTAAGGGATTTTTGGTCGGTACACATACAAATACTCACGGCTATAAATCCATAGAAGGGGTAGCCAGAGCTAAGGAATTAGATATACCTCAGCCACTTTTGGAAGTTGCGTGGGGAAAAGATGTTGAAATAAAGGTTGTCGTTGTTGAATGAAAACGTGAGTTTTCTCACCTTTAAATAAACAGACATTGGATTAAAGCTGTTAAACTTATATTTACTTTAATATACTAGGGATTCTAGAATAAAAGCTATTGATTACAACTCCTATCTATTAGAGACTGTATCACTATATGTAAAAAATATTTAGTGCATCAATTGTACGAATGTGATTATCTGAATTTGATAAACACCCTGGTGAGGCGCATAGGCGACGCTCTGCTTGAATTTAATTTCAGAGTATGTACTACCCCGTTTTTATGTATTATTTATGAGACATTTTAAGTGCCATAATAATCTGTTCTTGAAATAAAATATGATAATCAACTCGAAGAAACTCGGCCATGCAAAGCGGGAATAATAAGCTAAAATTACTAAGATCATTTTCATCGCATTCGCGGTACTAAATAAACAATTAGTTTTAAACTTCAGTTTTTCTGCGACAACCACGGCTACATGAAGACGAAAATTGCTTCGCCGAATAAAATTAAGCTATAAAAGTTAACGATACGATCTCTGTAAAGTAAGCGGGTAAACGTTTTGAGACGAACTGGCAACATGGTAACCATAAATTATCTTATTAAAATTTATTTGGAGCACCGCGGACAACTTGTCGAAAGGGACAATCTGTAGTGATCGATATTTCGTGCGTCAAAAAGGCGCACTTTGCTCTGTCGGTATTGGACATTGAAAAGTTGAATTTCAGAGTGACCTTTTCTCTAAAACATGTTTCGGCGTATTATCTGGTCCATTCCAGCGGAGAGTGCTACATCCGCTCTGTGAGTGGCCACGCCTTGAATACCGTCCTGCAATCTGGCCATGAAGCTCTATTCACTCCACTTTGTGTTTAATTTTACGAGCCCTCTATCATTTACGGCTCTAAAGTCACATTCCTTTACTGTGTTTCATATTTGATAGCTCTTAATAGCTCGGCGATTTTGTGTTATAGGAAAATGTGATTATTCGGTAGCCACTATGAATCTCAACTGTAGTTATGTAGCATCAATGATTTCCAACAGAGAGTATCATTTTTATCACTGAATAATCTTAAAGGCTCTATATCCAACGCAAGCGGGTAAAACTGGACCCTATTACTAAGGGTTCCATGTCTATCTATCCTGCTGTTACCAGGCTATATCGGATGAACCGTGATAGTTAGTCAGTTGAAATTATTACATTTGATATATTTCTGTGGTCGCCAAAAAAATAAATGCTCAAAGTTTGAATCATATAAATATTTAAAGAGGATTGGCCCGGACCATACTACAGACGTTATGTTTTGCCCTTATTTGCTACATATTGCTAACAACAGATTAACGATTGATATATATCCACAGAATACTATTTATATATTACAAAAAAAAATACATAACATAAAAGCCTTAAACATAACTAATTTCGTATTTTTTACAACATTCGTCTCTTTGTGATGTCTTCATTTGTTATCAATTGTGATGTCTCAACTTTGAGTGATACCGAATGAGGAGCCAGTCATTAAAAGCTTGGACCACTTGTGCAATGAAAATAGTATTTTTTATACATTAGCTATCCCTTCATGAAAACTTAGAAATAAGAGGCATACTTTTCAATATTTCTATCTCTCTGTTACTGTGTTAAAATGAATAGAAATATATTTAATCCATTACTCTAAAAGACTTACAGTAAAGCAAACTTGACCTGTTTCCACAAATTGCTCAATACCGAGCAGGTCTGAAACGCGCCAACATACATTAATTAAACCGCCATTTTAACCGATGTATGCACAATGAAAAATTACTACCTCAGTGTATTCAGCAGTAATGAGCCGACTGTCGCAATGCATTTTACACTTTACCCGCTAAAATGCTTGGTAATTTCTGACAAAAATCGATTAAGATCTTTTGAAATTTTATTGCTTTTTAATATGTTTCTTTTGGCAAGACTCGAAAAAGGTAGATGTACAGGACTTGTTAGCTGCAGGCAAATCAAATTACAGTTTCGTCTTTCCAATATGAAATACGTTGCGCTCGCCAATTTAACAAGCAATTATACAACAAACTAAATGTTTGATATGATCATCATTTATTTAAATATGAAGTTCGTTTTCAATTTATTTAGAGATTACGTAATATTTTTATTGTTATTTGGTCTTGAATTTGTTAAAAAGCTTAACGTTTGTGTTATGTGACGGAATAGATTGCATTGCCATGTTTACCCCAATAGGAATAAAAATAAATATGCTGGAAAAAATATAATTATTCTAAAAAACTTAACTAAATATTAATAAGTTTTTGCCTACCTACCATTGGAATGTCGGCATGAGTATAAGTAAGTAATAACATAGTTATGTGTATGTTTGATTCTGCAATAGTTCAACCGCCTTTGCAATTACTATATCTATTTATGCTATTTGTAATAAAAATAGTTATTGTAAACCACATAATTCAACATATAAATATAAAAAATAGATTAAATTTAAATACAACTGAGCAAGAGATTATACAAAATCATAAATAAAGGCAATGGATAGCGTCTGCCTTTTTGTCAAGATTTATACCCTAACTAAACAAACGTGTTTAATTATTAAAATAGTTTAACTTACCAATCTCATCACTAAAAGCAATTTTGCCAAAAAAGTGTACACAAACTCAAAAAACGATGTATTGCGGATGTAATGTGGATGATTTTGAAAGAAGGGGCGGCCACGCTATACATAAAGACCAGATGTTATTTTTTACAAGGCGGGAGTCCGAAATTAATAAAAATTAAAGGGGGAAAAGTAATGACCATAACCTAATGATCATAGTGGCCGGTTCCTTAGTTTTATTATTTGCTCCCTATTCTTAAGACAAAATTATTATAAATGTGTAGGTTAAGTTCTACTCCTTAACTTGCACTACTTAAGTTAAACTAGTTTTATTTGTTCTTTTTTTGTTAAGGTGCGTTATTTATTAGTGTTATAGCACTACCCCATTTCTTCCGGTCGCTGTGTAGTTTCGGCTTAGAATAGCACTACCCTATTTCTTTCGGTGGGTGAACGTAAAAGGCGACTAACGGTATTGGGGCTTTCAAGGGGTTTTTGGGCGAAGTGGTTGGAGACCCATCACCAACAACCTTAACTTTACCATCTTTTCCCCACTCAATGTTTCAAAAGTGGCTGAGGAATTTGTAATTCCTTAGCTCTGGCTACCCCTTCTAGGGATTTATAGCCGTGAGTGTATGTATGTATTTTTGTTATTTAAAGCCGACTTAGTCCTAGGATGTATGGCTTATAAAATAAATGAGATTATAAAAAAAAGTAAGAAACATTTGTCAGAATCTTGCAAAGTGTCGATCGATAGTATCTGCCTACCCCAATGGTAATAATTAGCGTAAGTATAATTAAGTAAGTACACAAAATTTTAATAATAAACGTAACTATATATTTGTGATAACTTGCCGGTCTAAAAACCACATTATACATGAACTGTATAATATTAAATCTTACAACAAGAACGTTTTTGAAACTGAACCCAAATACTCATTCGAAATTATAGCCGCTCGCTGATTGATCAAAACTCAAATTGCTCAAAGCAAATTTTGTACGCTAACTTGCGGCTACCTCGAACAATATCTTATCTCATATCTGCTGACCGCCTGAAAGACATTTTAGATTGAAGATAATTTTGTGCACAGATAGTTTATGAAACTATTTTAATAAGCTCGTAACAGTGGTTCAAAGTCACATAAAACATGCATTTATCTTGAAACCGATCTGGCAATTTAAAACTGTGTTTATTATATCGATATTATTACTGTTGTTTTTTAATATTTTACTGGTAAATATCAATTCGTAATTATAGCTTGCTTTCCCAAATTATCGTACGTTTCTCATATTCAATTGAGTTTCATATTTAAGATCCATGCAAACGGGATAAAACGCTTTTTTAGTATGTATATTGGTATTGTGAAGGGGTTATCCATCTAAAAAATAAGAATAAACGCATGAATCAAAAAGTTAGAATGTTATCAGCTGTTATGATAAACCCCATACCTATCTGCCAGTACTCATGGCTGAATGAAACCCCAAGAAAGGTGATAAGGTTCCTACAATCAAAATTGATTTATCCACTTTTATAAATTAAGAAGATATACCTAGTAAAATAAAAGTTGAATTGAAAATAAAATATTTAAGTTTTCTTCATATCAACTATGAAGCACCATATTTCTGAAAGGATCCTACTTGCGACAAATGCTTGTGACATTGCTGAAAAGGTGACAATTGGCTGTTTATTAAAAAAACTACAAAATTACCTTAAAAGAACGTTTCAATGACTTAGTGTTCTGTAACATATTTTTCTTAATATATCCTTGTTAATTAAAATGAATATTATATAATCAGTTAAATGAGAATTGTAATACGTATGAGCGCGTTTAATCTAACCAATAGAGTCTATTTATTTATTTATTTGTGGAAAACAACAGCTTTTACAAAAAATAATAATATTAAATAAAATGTATACATTTCGAAGCCTTTAGTTTTTACCAATTTACTAACAAACCTTTTTTGTTTTGTAGAGTTAACTAATGTTTATAAACTTAAATAAATGTAAATAGATAAATGTACACATAAAAATGAAAGTATATAATGTCTAACGAGTTTTTGAATTTTGTGTAATAATATTCGTCCTCGTTTTTCACGAATAAATACCAAAGTACTACGCAATATTTAAAGTATATCATACAAAAAAATCTGAACTATTAATTGGTTTTAAAAACAATAATTTAAAAATTTATACGAAGACTCTACAAAATTTAATTTGAAAAACAAGGTTGCTCCAATCACTGTTTATGTTCAATGCATACATTAGACATAAACGGCTGGTTACACTTAATAAGTAAAGAAAAAAAACTAACTGTTACACATTTTCATCTTTAGCATACAACAAATTACGCAAGTGAACCAGTAAGGTTTATGCGCAACAACCTCCAAGTGCGTGCCATAACAAGCCGCGCTTGCGACTGTCTCGCTGCTATCGTTCAAAGTGCGCGCGCACGCCTCTCCTGTACCGTTAGACAGAGAGAAGGCAAGGGTGCGAGCAGTACAGCCTACCACCCCGTCCGAGCCATCCGGAAGCCTCTGAAACTGGACCGTTTTCTTTTCTTGTTATTGAGATGGTTGTTGTCGCACAGCGCTCGCTAGCTGATAACGCGATGCCGCGCCGACCTGCGCACGCGACTTTACTCTCCGGAGCTTACAGCAAAAAGCTCGCGTAAACTTTGTTAATAAGTGATGGCATGGATATTTTTAAATAACTGTGTTCAGTGATTTTTTATTAAACAATTACTAACTTTTATGTGAAATATCAAAAAGCTTTTGTATTTTTATACCTATTAGTGTTATCGTAACGAAAGTGAAACTTCAAGATAATCAAACTTTGTGTTGGAGTACGACTTTAAGTGGCAAAAGCTTTTCTTTATTACCAAGTACTGTAACAACATCAGTGTATTAAATTTGTTAATTGAAGAGGATTATTTTTCCAATATCAGGTAAATATTGAGACTGTTCTTTTTAAACTATTTTTACTCCGTCACGTCTTTTTTGCAAATGTATTCAAAGACGCAAACTTTGGATTTAAAAAAAAAACTAGATCAATCTTTCGATGATTATTGAATGTAATAATAAAATATTCAAATCTCTTATTTATTAGTTTCGAGGCTAAATTTCTCTCAGATTTTCACTAACCGCAAAGCATCGGCAGAAAAACAACGAAATAAGATTAACCGACCTAGTAAACCAGAAAGTTACTAACACTCAGTTAAAATTGGCCGACGGCAACCGCACTCTTGTCCCTTGAGATATTACACCGATTTACTTGACCGAGCAGCAATCACATCTGAATGTGATTTTAAAGTATTCAATAAAATTTCATACCGCAGATATAAATAAAATTAAAGATATAGGTTGCTAAAAAATACTATTTGTTTATGTTGCCAAATGTTCTTTGCTTAAACTTAACATATCGATATTATTAAAAATCTCATAATTAAATATAAATGCGTCACAATTTACGTTTAATTTGTTTCAAAGTATAAAAATAAATATAAACTAATTTTTATTTCTTTAAAGAATAAAATATGTGAAAAAGAACCATAAAGTAATCGTGCTACAAAGATGGTTTCAAAAAATCGTAAAGCACGTAAAGTATGAGAATGCTAAAGAAATGTGTGCGATAAGCGAAAAGAATGTCAAAAAGGCCGCAAATGAACGCGATCTTTACCATTTCGTCGGAGAGCTTCCTCGCAAATCGTTAAAGATAAACACACCACATTACAACCGTATGAAATACTTTACAATTTATAAAGAACGCAATGCACTCTGATAAGCTAAAGTTGCTCCCACTTAACGGTGTAACAAATGTTATTTAGCTTCCACATATTATTTCGATTTTATTATTATTACTTACAAAATAAATACTTTTATTACTTAACATATTGTTTTGAAAAATTATAAATTAAAGAGCGCCGCGCCACCATACAAATAATATTTAAATAAATTTTATGTATATTTTATATATTATATGCTTTAAAATAACATGTAAAACATTATCATTAGTTGGTGATAAAATAGTTCATTTCCACTAAATATCGGTGTTTTTATTTATATTTTTATTTGCTCTGCTTTTGATTTAACGAGTAAGTTTAATTATTAAACTTCAGGCTTGTTATTTTTAGACGAAGTTATTTTAAAAACCGTAAGTAATAGAAGTCGCTCGGACCCTGGCCAATAAAAAAACATCCGCTCATAGAATAGCCGAGTCATCATTGTTATTGGCAGTAAAAAGTTTGTAATAATTAGAGTTTTCACTTTCACTGCGTCTACGTGCGTAGAGTTAGATAACGGGCAGAACGGTCCACTTTTTCTGCTTGATTGGCTACAAGATTTTAGTAGTCCACGTTTTTGGAGCACTCAATTGTATTCTTATCAATGGACCATGATTTTTATGTAAATTACAATAATAAATTAGTAATGGATAATATTTAAGAAAAAAATAAAATTAGATAATTTTAACGCAGTTGCCACAATAATGTCATATGTAAACTAAAAATATGTATACTTCTCCAATTGTAAATTTTATCAATTCATTAAATTTTATGTTTTCAAAGGATTTCGCAGTCAATGAGAAATAAATTTAACTTAAATCTAACTTAATATAAAAAAATATTTCTGCTAAACTATTAAATGCAATTGATGAAATAAAATTATAACAAAATGTTAACTAAAAAAATATCATACTAGTAATAAAAGATAAAAATGCATAGTAAATATATATATTAACGAAGCTAGAGAGGTTTGTCAGGATCGTGCGAAGTGGCGATCAATAGTCTCTGCCTACCCCAATGGGAACTAATGGCGTGAGTATATGTATGTATGTATGTATAAATATATACATTATCAAATAATTACAGCAGCGGTTAACAAACTCTCGCGCCCAAACCAATCCCAAAACAAACTATGAAATAAGCTCCTGCATTTAAAAGCATCTCGACACAATAACTTATTAGAATAGTTACGAAAGCTCATGTAAGTCTCGTCACCAATTCCTCTAATGGCTTCGGTACACATTGTCACTCGTATTCCGAGTAGGTGTGACTAGTAACGCATAGTTAACCGACGCGACTTACCTCGTCGTATTTGCATGTAATTACACATCCCATCTTAATATCTGTGGCGAAGTCTTCTATATTGTATATGGATATTTTATTATTCCTAGTTGTTGTACCGGTTTAGTAAACTAGAGCATGTTCTTAATCTATACGTGTACCAATATTCGCTTAGGTGCAATATTTTATTTTAATTAGAGCAGAATAGTGCTACAATATATATTTTTTTCTCCTATATTACTGTTACATAGGATTTGCACTTTCTCAACCAGTCTCATGAGCTAATATTTTTTTGCATTTATTGAATATATTTTTAAGTAAGTCTCTTTAATGCGGATTTTATATGAATTCATACAGAAACAAATAAAAAAGAAACTAATAAACCTGTTTAAAAAAGTTGAATACAAGTAGAAAATTCAATATTGTAATAAAGAAAACATTTTCCAAGGTTACCTTGCTTTGCCATTCACTTGTAAAGTATTTCGAAAAAGAACATTGCTTTGTACACAAAAAAAACGAACAAAAATATTCATAAACCTAATTTTCTAATTATAATTAACAAATACTACCAACAATAGAAAATACTAAATAGTTAAAACATAAAGAACGGGATTATATACCATACGTACATAAATATACTAACAGCTATAAAATCCAAATAGGGGAAAGATTGAAAAAATTTTATTTTTTATCAAAATTTTAAAATAACGCGGGAAAAATAGAATAAATAAAAGTCGTTGATAATGGGTCTCCAACCGATTCGCTCAAAATCCCTTAAAAAGTCCCGAAACTCTTAGTCTTCTTTAACGACATCCATGTAAAGAAATTGATTAGTGCTGTTTAAAACCAAAATTACACACCCAATATATTTCACATTGCACCAATTATGGATGACACATTCTAGATTTCAGTCGAAGAATTGCAAATACGACCAGACGGCATCATTCTTATTTAAATAATAAATCGTTTTTGTCTGGTGCAGTGGATCATCTATCTCGATGCAGATTTAAATTGAATTAGGTTACAAATATAAATTTTTAACATCTTGCATCACCCAACCATTTTTATCATCAAACTCTATCATACGTAGTTAGGAACAAACCAACAATAGAAATAGGAGCAACTGGTTGACGGCTGATGGCTATGACTTATAATTTTGTTCTTTTAGAAGAGAAGATACACCTATTTTTGCTATGGAAAACAACGATGACTGAACTTTTATTATTGTATGAAGAATAAAAGAGCATGTATTAGAACACTGATGGATATAAACGAAACTAGAGAGGTTTTTCAGGATCGTATAAAGTGGCGATCGATAGTCTCTGCTTACCCAAATGGGAACTATTGGCGTGTGTATATGTGTGTATGTAATTTTTTAATTTTATGTAGCACCGGCGAATGCGTGTACTGTCGTGTTTAAAAAAACTTTTTTTTTATATACGATTTGAATGCTACGTTAAAACGGAACGTATAAAGTAAGATCTTGATTATATTGGAACATGTTAATTAATAACTATACCATATGGGAATACTGTCTCTCACACTACGGGCAACCCTTTTGAGAGACAGGTTCATAATATATTATTTTTTTTATACATGCAAGACCTTACGGATTAATACCAAATTGTCACTATACCAAACGAAACAAACGAAGATCACTGATAAAAATTCAAGGAGCATTACTCTACCTGAAATTTAAATTACAAAAAAACTGCACAGACGGTCTTCAGAATTGCTTGTATAATTTTTAGATTTATTTTCATAATCTGCAGTTGAAACGCTCAAATTACTCGTAAATTAGCATAGTAAAATTTTAAAAGGCTAGTTATAATTCGTTTCTTACTAAAATAAATTTTAATAATTGCCAAATATTACTCTTTGTTAGAGGGGAATGTGAGGTAGAATTAGTTTGTGTCTCCGCTTATAGCTTTATTAGTAAGATATAGTTTTATGGATTCCAAAATCATTTAAACTGTATTTCACATAGTATATTTTCTAGACCATTAAATTTTGGTGTAAATTTCATTTTGATGCACTTATACACGCCTTAATAAGGCCAATGGCCTTACAATTCTAGTTATCTTTAACTTCTCATACGCAAAAACAATAAGCAAATTTGGACAAATGGATAACTTGGTGCTTAAACATATCCCTCATATATATTATAGATGTTTTCTAAATCACTTTAGATTAACAAGACTTCAAATTTGGTAGAGAATAGCAAATGTATTTTTCTTAAGTAAAACAGTTTCATTATTTTTCAATAGGGTGAAAGGGTTCAAACTTTTAAAATAAAAGTATAGAAGGTATACAGTGAGAAAGTTTTACATCATTAACAAACAATAACCTAAAATGATTAATCAAAAAACGTTTAGTACATAATATCGCTTCTTATTAACGGACACACAATCACATGTTCGTATTTGTTCATTGAAACAGATCAAACTTTCTCTACGCGCTGCGGACATCCGTCGAACCGCACCGGCTAAGGATGCCAATGCCTCAAGCACCAAGCATTAATATGTTATTAAGAAGAAGCGATTCAATGATAGATTAAGTGGTAATTTTGTGGTGCAAAGATGAAAAATCTTGTGTGTATTGCTCGAGGCAAAAGCCCTGATGATTTTACGCTTATTTGATGTCTACAGACACATCGCGCACACTTGATTTATTATGATTACGACGTAACATTCGTCGATTGGACCGTTAAATAGTTTATCTATAAAACACCTCGTTTTAATGTGCTTCGAACACTATTAATCTTATTGTTGTTCCAATGAAGATATTTTTATTTCTATGTTGGGAGTAATTGAGCTACGAAGTTGGAGCTTCTAAAAATGGTTTAAAAACATCTAATTTTAAAGATTTTTATAGTTAGATAAATAGTCCAAGATTATCAAATGTTGTTAATTAAATCACATAACATATAACATAACATAAACGTTCACGCCAAATATCCCCGAAGGGGTTGGCAGAGGTACTAATACTTCTGAACATCACGTGACTTTGTCACCTGGTGTTCAGAGTACCCACGTTTTGCATGGACAGTGTACTCACGTGATAGGGGGCAAGCCTATCGCCGTTTTGTACGAATACACTGTCACATGACTAAGTACAACTCAGCCATGTGGGTTTCCTCACGATGTTTTCCCTCACCGTTAACAACCATGATAAATCAACCACACATATGTCTTTAGAAAAGACAAATTGGTGTAGGCCCGACCCAGGATTTGAACACTAGTCGTTTGCACGATAACCGAGTGTTCTACCCACTGGGCTATCACGGTTGTATCATATTGAATAAAATCATATTAATAAAATCATATTGAATAAAATTTGTTTGTACATTTGGGTAAATTAATATATAGATTTATTACCTCCTATGACTCGCGATAAAGCTTTAGTCTCGAAGATTACTCGTGAAATGTTGTTATGATTTCTACCAAATAACTGCCTGATGTCCCACGGTCTACAGAAATATTTTTTCTATTATCTAAAAAACATAATATAAATAATAAAATAGAAAAGAAATCCTCTTTAATACTTATCACAACACAAACCATTTACAAACAAAATAGAAATCTTTTACAAAAAAGTATTATTGATAATAAATTTATAAAACTAGACCCTTAAACAGTATGACTACACCTTAACAGAGCTTAAGATATAGTTGATGATAGGAAAGAGAAAACGACGCTCGTCCGCTCCGAAGATCACAGGATATCAATGAATGCTTATCAAATTTGTTCCACTTAGAATGTAAATCTACCTATATATATTTATGCAACTATCACAAACTGATAATTTTTGAAATCAAACTTATTTCTTTTAAATAAAGGAGCATTACCGAATTAATTTTATATTGCCGAAATATTGTAATTGTACACGAAAATTTATTTATTAGTTTTCATGTTATGTTTGTTGTTAAGTGATTTTTGGGCGATGTGGTTGGAGACCCGTCACCAAAAACATTTATTATTAACATCTTTTCCCCAATTAACTTCCAAAAGTAGCTGAGGAATTTTTCATTCCAAAGCTCTGGCTACCCCGTTAAGGGATTTATAGCCGTGAGTATATGTATGTATGTATGTTTGTTGTTAATCTTTCGAACAGAATAAAATAAAAATGATCAAACACTTGAAAACATAAAATATTGTGCATCAAAGAACAACTAACTCTTAACCTTAGTAATAAGTATTGATATATGTGTCAAAATATACAAAATTCGAGATCCAATGCACAGTAATTTATTTTCGAACGTTTCAAGATCAAAATTGAATGAAGATGAAAATGCAGGTCATCTGTTTTTTGTCATTTTAAAATCAATACAATACGAAGATGATGCGTAAAAAATCATTTAATACATTATTCAATTCGTTTTGTTGTTGCTGACCTGAGGAGATAACAGAGAACTAAACACTTTTAAGAGAACTAAGCACAATTAAAAATAGCATACCAAATAATATTAATAGAAAAAAATTAAATCATTTCTAATAAAAAAAATACTTATAAAAACCACTTGCTTTCGCTACAACCATAACAACATATCATAATTACTCATGTCTATACAAGTACAATTCCACAACGCAATATTTCATAGCAGATACAAATAAGACAAAAAAGTAGTGTATCTCATTCCAATTATCATGCAAGTATTACTCCAGTCGCCATATAGTTCGTTTCGCACAGTTTTTCAGATAGCAAGATCTAGTTTGAGTCCTACGTCTGCCATACGACTTGCGCAACATGAGATGGCAATCGGGTGCATGGGAACTCTATTGTTTATTACTGCCTCGCATTCGTGCGTTCACACATAGCTTTTATAGTATTAGCCGTAAATGCAGCTGTTGAATTGATTTGTTGCAATGTCATAAATTACTCTGTCGTATCACTGTTTAAAGTGATTTGGCTATCTTTTTTTCATTTGTTACATGTATTCTCGTTGTTTGTGGTTGGTTGATTGTTCATATGTGTGCCATTACATTTAAATGTAAACTATATCGCAATCCATCGTCAAAGAATACCTATTAAAATATAGTGAAATCAAAACTATTACTTAAAAACGTAAGACCATCAGACACCTATTAAAAAATGACAAAATCATGTTTATTGCAAGTTCTGAAAAGATTTCCGTCACGGTGAAGTTGCCTTACCTAATTCTGTTGCGTGCTTATATTTTTTCTTCAAAAGCGTGAATAATAACAACAATCATTCACTTTCGGTTTCATCGAGACGAAATCGATTTTGCAATCGTGATACTAAACAATAACATCGATTAATTACTGCACGTATTACATTTCTGATATAATACCCGATGCTGTAATGTAACAAGTTCTATTTAAATTATCAAATTTAATTGCGGACAGGTGATTCATGACATTACATTAATCTCAATTAATTATGAGTAGATGAAAAAAACTGAAGTTGACATTACCAATTTAATTTAACCTTTAAGAAATTACTTTAATGAAAGGAAAAATTTTGCTGTGATGTAAATGAAAAGACATGTAATATATTATTTTAAATTCTCAACCTTAAGATTTTTCTAGCAGTATCTTCAAACATTTTCTTCTGCGCAGAAACATGAGTTACTGAGATTTTAATTAAGAATGCCAAATCAAAAATATGTCAATAACAAAATATCTATAAATTAATGCCTGATATTAAAATCAATAACTTTTGAGCGCATGTTCTAAAGATAAGAACCATGTTTTTTTACGCATAATTAAATCTCAAACGGCTATTCGGCTCAACATCTGTCTTTAAATTGTGACATATCCGTTTCCGTCCAAAACTTGTCAATACTAATAGAGTGATGAATAACTACACTACAATATACGCCTAATTATTTCAATGTTAAACTTATTTATGATATTAGATGTCGTATACATCCTCTCATAAAATCTGTTTACAAATACATCACCTTGACAACATTTGAAATAAATTATGGAAGATATTGTCATTCATTGTAAATCGCTTTTAAAAAAATAAAATTCCTTTAAGCTGAACCCATGCAGGCGCTATACAAGCACTGCAATGAAGTTTCTGTGATATGCCCGATACCTGAGTCATGTTTATTTTAGTAGGCAGCACATAGTCCCCCGTAATTTAACGTGAAAAACCGATGGTAGAAGCCGGGAACGACGGCTTCAAGACCGTCTAATTCACTCAATTGACTTACACAATCAATTGTGAGAAAGGCTCTGCAAAGTCGTAACAAAACTGCCAAAAAATCTTCTTTTACTAGTAAACTTCACCCATTATTTTATAGAGTACAATAATTATTATTTTAAATCTCATACTCGCTCTAACACTTTACCACAAAAGAACTATCAAACATAAAAACTTTGTTATTTAAATCAAATGTCAACAAGTAATTTATTTAATAAATTTCTAGTAAAAAAACTCATACTAAATTTATTTCATGTACCATTGATGATAGTAATCATATCCAAAAACGGTTAAGTGTAGCATTAACTCTTGTTACTCATATGAAGGTCCTCGATCTACGGAATGCACTTATCAAATCTTAACAATGGTCTTCCACAAAAATGATCCCACGGCACATAATAATGAATAGTTAACGGCGAAAACTAGGTGAATCTTTGTGCAATAGTGGCAGTGTCTTTGAAAAGAAATATGATCATTTTCAATTTCATAACTATTCCCACACATGTTTGAATGAATGAGCTGACAGAATGACGGCAAATAGGTGTAATTTCAAAGAAATTTTGTCATTTGGCTGGCTTGTTACGTTATCGGGACCGCAGAAGCCGTACTTTGACTCTATTTAAATTCAATCATCATCATCTTTTTGAAAAACTGTAAGACAATAGAAATTAGTCACAACAAAGATAAAATACAGTTTCAAGTAATCAGAGCATTTTTTCTTATACTTATTTTATTAAATGCAGTGACATTTAATATAAGACTTTTTTAAAAGTTACTCGTTTCTTTCTATAAATAATGAGAATTTACCTATTAAGGATACGAAAGTGAAGAAAATAAAGTTGCAAAAGCTTATAGCTATAAAAGCCATTAACACAAGAAAACTTGTGTTACAGAAATCTGAAATGGAATTTTCAAACACCATTGTATAGTATGTATAGAAATAGTTCTTATTTCTATTAACTTCATCTTTACGGCTAATAAATCGTGTTGTTTATTTATTTGCTTTGTGTAAATAAGTCAAGTGCTTTCACTTTTTCTTTCAACTAATAATATAAATCTGCTAAAGCTGTTTTCTTGTTTAAAAGATCTTAATTTTGTGAAGATGTATCTTTCTTGTATAAGTGCTAACTGTAAGTTATCTTTTGAAATTTAGTAGCATTTTCATAAATAAATCAAAGTTAAATTGACCTACTAAAGTCGAGATTTTCAACGTCGTCAAAATGAAAAAAAAATATTATTTGGACATAAACATTATGCTCACATTATTGATTTCATCTTCTCCTGATATTTTGTTAAAGGACCATAAATGCTTAATAAACTTATCTGCATCTAGACTAAGCTGCAAGTTTCTATGCTAAATTATAATTGCTTATATCCGAAGACTCCGGTGTAATAGGCTTAGCAAAATAAAGAGTCAATTTAATCCGACATTCGATTAGAATGCCACTAATCATAAAGTAACGAATAATCTCCGGAGAATTTCATTAATTAATTTCGACAACTTATTTTAAGAAGAATATGATTCTAAAAATATTTGTCACTAACTGAATTATCAACATCAAATATGGAATTCTGATAAAAAAAAATACTTTAATCATATTTTAAACAACATAAACTTTTAACCTGTTCTATAATAATTATATTTTGCATGCAACCTATAATGAATACATGAATGTAATACAGTACATCAGAATGTAGTACATCACCTATGATAAGTGTTTTATTCCTATGAGTAATTTAGAGTAAAGGATGTTAATATAAGCTGTCCAGCTGTGATGCTAAACTCAAGGCTAAACGAGTTGTCAATTAGTCCATAACTCTCATAAATATTAAAACTATATTATAGAGCATAAAATCACTGACACGTAGGTTGAACCCCGTTTATATTTATGTAAGAATCACGAAAGCAATCAGTGAAGGCGTGTCCGCGGTAATTATTTTTAACACTATGGCTACTGAGATCTTGCTGCTAGGTATTTCCTTAATGTTATTAGTTTCTAGGAAACAGGGTGCCTATTATAGCCGTTTTATTTAAGTACATTGTTCTTCTTTAGAAAGGCTAAAAGTTCAATTTGTAGCCGTTTCAAAGAGTAATTGTTACAAAGAATTTGAGTTCAAGTGTTGTCATGATGAGGTATGAAGTGGCGGCGGGCTATACATTTTAATAGGTAGAATATTTGTAAATAAAAAGTGTCATACGCAATACGCTAGTAAGATGACTGTGGTTATAAGTTCATTTTTATCATGTAATTATGCACAAGACATTTGATGTCATTATTGAACACCGTTTTGTACAATCATGAGATTTTTTTCTTGTTTTATAAATATTTTTACTTCGATTAAAAATCTTTACAATAAATTCTTAGGACATTAAGGCTAAATATAATTCTATTATCCTACTCTCTTAGTAATTTCAATTTACAAAAATATTTTTTATCGAATTTATACAGAAAATTACGAAACTATACTTTATAATATAACATCCAGAAGTATTTCTAATCCTCGTGCCTATTTTTGTTTTGTTTTTCATTACTTAACTTAAACTGACTCAAAATTTATAAAACAATTCTTTTAAAATAAGCAAAAACTCTAATAGTTTTCTTAAATGCCATATCAAAGATAGATTGTGGAAAGGTGAAGTAAGAGTGTCAATGTAAATATTTAAAATATCTATTAAAAATAGAGTTTTCTAAAAATGGAACCAAAGAAAGGCACCTTAGTTACGTTACATAAGACGACACCCAATAATGACAGAGAACAGCCGTAAATCAATTAGATATAAAATCACACTTTTTGAATTATTATAGGTTGAATTAAAAGACCGATATAAATATTATGCAAACTAATAAAATATTAATGTTCGAAGTGGGAGGAATACACAATATTTATAAGGGTCATAAATTGCAAGCGTTTGATACTACATTTCTATGACACCTCATAAAGGTGTTGGATTCATGGCTTTATAAATGTGGACAGGTGTGATCATCTCTTTATGTTTATCTTATTGAAGTTATTCATCATTCGTTCGCAACTTGTAGTATTAGTTATAATAATATAAATTTATTTAATAAATATACGCATCAAATGGTGTAGAGGCCGAAAGTCACCACAAATATGTTAGTAAACTTATGCCGCTGATTGACATCAGAAATATGCACTTCTCAAAATTTGCATTCTTACTAGGGCTCTATCAAACTAACATCTTATCATAAAAATATTTTTTGAAATAATTCAACAATACTTGTAAAATCACAATTATGTACAGATAAATTGAGGTTAATGTAAAATCAATTTCACTTAAAGTTATACTACAGAAACACAAATAGAAAGAAACTCAATTGTATTTTAATAGGTTTTCCATCATTTACTAATTTAGTTTTAGGTAATTCTAGGCCCTTTTCTATTGTATTCAATATATTGCTTATATACGAAATTAAGTGTATTTGTATGACATCAAATTCTACTCTCTAAATATATGTATTAATGTTATTAGTACATTGTGTTTTTATATCACTAGATTTACATTGGTAAACAGATAAAAAATTGTTTTGTTATTCGTTATCAAATTAAGTTTTAAAATATATATCTTTGTTTATTGTTAGCTATTGTTAGTTAGTTATTAGCTTTTCCAATTAAAATGTTGCGACTTTATAAAAGTTTTTGTAAAGTATGTCTTTTGTTCACAAATAATTATAACTTTTTTTTCATAGTATATAAAAGTGACTAAATTTAAGTAAGTATGAAATGCTTCCGAGAAAGTTTCAATCTAAAAAAGCCGACTGTCTATCTTGTTCTTAATCAAATATTTTATTAATAGGATACTGGCATTAGCCGATCGAAAGCAATAAACTTAGTCCAAATCAATCAAGTTTTAATGTTGTGATGATTTCTTGACGTTCATCCTATCGATACACACATGACAACGCGCTCCGAGTTCCCACACATAGCCCACGGATGTGACCATTACTGTGAGAATATCATCACTGGTTTGACAGCCGGTTTGACATGCAGCCGATCGACGCACTAACTTGAAAAAAGAGAGTAGCTACATTAAAAATACCGCGAGCTCCTACTGTGGACCTAATTAGGAAACGATGAACTTAATTTAAAAGATTTCGCAACTTTACGATCAAATCAAAAAGCAATTTAAATCGGTCCCATGTGTTCTTTCAAAATTGCAATAGCTCGTCATTATCGAGGCTGAAGTGTCACAGAACAATGCTAGATACGAATACCTCTCGAACTATTGTCGCAGAACGTTCGAAGGCCGTACGTGATCACATTTCCACCTGATATTACCTATAAAAACGGTCACGCAACTCTTAACAAACATACCCAGCTTTAATAAGTACACGAGTGCTTGTACAATAAACAAATAATCGATCGCTCGATGAAACTGCACTTATTTTTGATATGACTAATATATTCTCAGATTGGTTTCATAAAAACGAATCAATGCCTTGCATAAGCTGTCCTCGAAACCACAATTGATCTATATCAATGGCCGCGAGCCTTCAATAACCTCATCACCTAATATCAGATTCAATAACCGCTGGAACAATGCAGTCGTGTTGTTTAGAAGCAACATCTAATAGAGGCACTACCTATTACAACACGATGAGCGTTAGCTTTCGCTGAGCCAATGAGCGTCGAGGAGGACCCAGCACGTGTCGGCTGGGGTCAGAGGTGACTTGCAGCGGCCCCGCGGCCCCGCGACTGCGGCAGCGCGTGCGCACCTATTGTTAGCTTGCTGATGAAACCGGCCCCCTGTCTCGAACATTACAAACAAGGCTAACTGAACAATGATGTGTAAGCCGCTTGACCATCCGAACCCTTTGAGCAGTATGACTCGACGGAAATCGTGATGGCACTCGAATCAATAGGTTTCTTTTGTATCAACATTGAGCTTTGTAAGTAATTACAGGTAGTGGATTATTCATTCTAAACGCATATAGGTACGGCCTTTAGAGAGGAAATGCTTGAAAAAGGTTTTTTTTTTCGTCTTCATCACAATACACACTGTTTTACACTGAGACACAGGAAGCGATCCACAAAATATCATAATTCTTTAAACTAAATTTAGGAAAAAAAATATTAATTCGTTGTTAAACTTCATTTTATACTATTTTAGTTCAAACATTAAGACGTTCAAAAGTAAAATATACTAATTATTAATTTCACTAATTTACTTGGTAATCGATGGAAGCATTAAATGTATAAAATAATTGTCTTTCTAGAACAAATCCAATTATATAAGCTTGAATACAATATATCGTTGAAACATTGTAGTGGAGATAGTGGAAAAGCATTTAATTCCGTCAGTTTGTCGTCCCGACAGCGTGAGTGGTGTGGCTCGCGAGACGGTCCAACGGCCATTCGGAGATCACTTTCTATGAACGAACTGGACACTTTGATGCTGTATAGGAATATACAATCTTGTTTGGAATTCATCATCTTGAAAAGAGATAAGATAATATATGATAAATTATTGGAGGTAGTGAACTATTTACTTTCCTGCCTTTGATTTTACACATAACTAACGACACTGCTCAATATTTTTTTCTTTTTATGCTTAGACACATTTTAGACATCAATAACTATATTATCATAATATTTTGGATCAACCCAACGCTGCGAAAAGGGCAACAGCACTTATACACGTTAAATAAAAATAAATAAATAAAAATAAAATGCATTTATTTACAAGAAATATGAGTAGAAAAAAACGAAACAAACAAACATTTAATTCACATGCTTTGTCAATAAGTATAAATAATAAAAAGAGGATATCATTAATAAAATGTCTTTTTTTAAATGTCACAATATTTAAGAAGTCATTCACTTTATAAAAACAAATTTCAATCAGATAATTAAATAGTCTATTTTTAAATCTTCTCAGCGTCATATTTTTCATGTCATCACTTAGGGCATTATACAATTTTAATGCCATGTTGTAACAATTCCAATTGTATCGCACATGTACATAGTGGTTGCCACGTTGAGGTCTGTTAGTTGGAACTTTTAGTTTTAATAGTGAAAGATTTTTATTCACAAATATTAAAATTTTGTTGTTTTTTTAAAACAAATTTAACGTAATACTTCAATGAGCATATACGGAAGACTGATAAATGAGAAATTTTGAAAAGAAGTCGAAGATAATCTATAACTTATTGCTTCTGAAGTCTGTTTTGAGTCATCGAAAATGTCTTGTAATATCTACGCTTCACTAACATCTTTCATCACTTTGTCAACAAATCTTTCAAAATAATTTAATTACCAATCTACTGTAACGTTCTACAATCTAAATTAGTTAATTCAAAGATTTATAATGCTTGACTTTGTCAGTGTTAATCACTATGAATATGTATAGGTGATGTTTTCTTCCCAGTTGTACGTTGACACCTACTAATAAATTGGTGTTGGCGTCGCAAGCCCGAGATGAAATGCCCGCTTAACATACAATGAGTGTTGCTCTGTGGCAACAAGTCTTGATACCATTACATACTGCATAGCAAGCAGATGTGCTTTTGAATATTTATATCAAATTTATGTATCGTTGTAATTAAAGCTTTTGTAATAGACAAAATTGTTTGTGGTGTTTATTTGTGATGGCTTTTTGTCAACTCTTACGTTTTTTTATTAACATTCGTTTTAGCGTCTCATAGCTAGAATTATGATAACAGACATTAGATATTGGCTTCATTTTCATTTTCATTCATTTTGCCGTGTAGTCTTACCGGCTTACAATGTCGCTACCCCTTTCTAACCACGGTTGTCGTAAGAGGTGACTAAGGGTAATGGGGCTTTTTATTGGATTTTAGGACGATGCGGCTGGAGACCCATCACCAAAAACCTTTATTTTACCGCCTTTATCCCACTCAACTCCCAAAAGTGGCTGAGGAATTGATAATTCCTTGGCTCTGGCTACCCCTTCTAGAAATATAGCCGTGAGTATAATAATAATATAATAATCAAACTCTTTATTGCACATTACAAAAAAACAACAATTACAAAAAAAAGATCGGTACAAAAGCCAAAGTACAACTGGCGGTCTTATCACTAAGAGCGATCTCTTCCAGACAACCCATGAATGGAAAGATTATATGTATATGTATGTATGTTTGATAAAAGATAATGATACTGATTGCATTTATTTAAATTTAAAAAAAGTTCTAAATGCTTAAGAACGAAGTTAAAGTTAATAGTTTACAATAACGTTAAATATTACTCTCAACCAAATCCTTTTTTAACGTTTATATATAGGTATATATGTTTTATCAATTTAAATTCACATTGAATTGGAGAAAATTAATGTGTGTTTAATTTCATTAATAGAAAAGACGGTAAATATATTCCTCGAACTACGTAGGCAATGTAGCGGTCAGCTGATTTGAGGCTGCGACGCACCGACTTTAGAAACGACGGATATTTATTGTGCGAAATTACTAGTTATAATTTATACAAACCATTCGATTGCAGATTAGTGTGGCGGCTTTATGATATATTGAATGCGATGTTACGTCTTGTTTTGTATAGAGTCCTGAGCTTAAATTAAATAACCATGCTCTTTCTTGTGTTACTTTTTAAGTGATATCTCATTTCCAAATTTGATCAATCAGCCAACTTTTTGGTTTTTAACAATAAAATTTTAAAACGATTATTCTGGGGCTTTTTATGAAGTATCATATTTCTTTAATTTATTTTACCAATCGCAAGTAAATTTTTGCAACAACTCTCAAATTGAGGCATATATTTAATTAGGCAAAGAACATGTTACTTTAATCAATTAAATGCCTAGTTTGAAACAGTTTATATGTTAATATCTAAACATGCTAAAGCCAGACCAATTAATTTCGATACAGAAGGACACAAATTATAAACGATGCCTGGTCAGCAGTAGACATGGCGATTGCCAAAGCCCGCATTGTTCAACTCCGTATTGCACGCGAGACAAATGATGGAAGCTATAAAAAGTATCTATCAAGCAAACAAAACTAATTAATCTGAACGCCTTACCAAACGCCCAGAGCAGTGCACAAAACCAATTACAGTTGTCAAAACATCACCTTGAAAGCTCGTGGAGAACTATGTGAGGTACAATGGTCGCTTCAATTTGCAATAATAGCTCCATTGTTGCATAAAATTGTTGATCTGGTCCCAGATAGCGGTGTCATGCGAAAATGTAAATTACCTTTGTTTTAATTATATCATTAACATACTAGTCTCTTACTAGTATTGGCCTGTGTCTAAGAACCATCTTTAGTGAGTTGAGCTCGATAATAATTATCTGGCTGATTTAATCACTAGCTGTGTAGTGTCGGTTTTAAAAAAGCACTAATTCATATCTTCCCTCGGTTGACGTATAAGGCGACTAAGGGTATGGGACATTTTAAGTTATTTACTTGTTGTAAAGAGATAATTTATGATTAAATACGTTTGAAAAAAATGTAATAAATAGAAAAAAAATATTAATTGAACTATTGTCTTGCAGATAGATAGAATAGATAAATTGTAGATTTTTCTAGAAAGAAAAACATATTTTATAACATAAACGTTCACGCCGAATATCCCCGAAGGGGTTGGCAGAGGTACTAATACTTCTGAACATCACGTGACATTGTCACCTGGCGTTCAGAGTACCCACGTTTTGCATGGACAGTGTACTCACGTGATAGGGGGCAGGCCTATCGCCGTTTTGTACGAATACACGGTCACATGACTAAGTACAACTCAGCCATGTGGGTTTCCTCACGATGTTTTCCCTCACCGTTAACAACCGTGATAAATTAACCACACATATGTCTTTATAAAAGACAAATTGGTGTAGGCCCGACCCGGGATTTGAACACTAGTCGCTTGCACGTTAACCGGTGTTCTACCCATTGAGCTATCACGTCGTCCATGAATGAATCCTGTATTGAAAATAAGTATAATTTAACATTTATCATATAACATATAAATTATATGCAATAAAATAAATTATTCATAAGTTAAATTTAATTAAACACATGTTATTGACAAAATGCTATAAAAATACGTAAAAAGTTCAACAAGCGGCATCTCAAGTAAAAGATCGCGAAATAAATTTCAAAGTTACAAAATCTCCGACCACGATGTTATAAAAGAGAATAAAAAATACATTAAAATAACAAGATTCGAATTACGATTTGGATTGGAAGTAGCGAAATAATGAGTGGTTCAGCGATGGCAGCGATAAGGCATTTTCGTAACGCCCCTATCGAAGACCTCAATTTTATCGAATTGATGAGCAAAGAAACACGGCCCTTCTCTTCATTTTCAATTACATTTTTTCATCAATGATTTGATAGAGTTTACTACTTTTACTTGGTTAGATGAGTATGATTTAAATTTAAACATGAGATCACAGTTGAGTGCTAAAAGTTACTTGATTTTAGTACTTACTCCATTAGATTTAATGATTTAGGATTTTTACTTCGTACGATCCTTGCAAGCTTATCTCATTTTATTTCTCGAAATTTAACTTTTTTAAGATAACGGATTTAATTGTGAAAATCTGGTTATTATGAATGCAAAAATTCACAAATTTACAATAACAATTTTATTACAAGATAGAGAAAAAAAACCTTCATTGCTATCATTTTTCTGCTTTTCCCAAAGGTGACTTTAATAATTTTTGTCCTCTATGTGTGATTTGTAAGAGATAAAAACCATCAGAGGTCTATCATCGGAGCGTCTAGGGGCTTGAAGAAGTACAACAGCAAAAATACGTAAAATAAAATCTAACACCACTGACACATCCCTTGTAAGTTAGAAGTTGTAAACAAATACTTTTATACGCTTTTTATTTTATCTCAAAAAAGGTTGATTAAGTTGAAGAGTTATTTTGTCTGTACACTAACCAGCAAATAATCTACAAAAAATTATATGCCGTAAGTTAAAACCCGTCAAACTCACTTTCTATCCATCACGAATCGGTTGTGACAACAATGACAACTCGCAACATGGAAGGCCATCAATTCATCGATTACTTTCGATTGTTATTACTATCGATAATAAGTCGACTACTAAATGAGTCATTGGTACCCGAAGGTTTGCAAGTTTCGACAAACAATTTCAATCATAATTACAATTGTGTCGATTGATCCATATCAAGATCGGACGTCGAAAGCAAGGCTGGTTGGTCAAGGGCTGCTATGATCTTGCCTTGATGAGTAACTAATCATTGTTCCTATGTCCAGCGACATGCATTGCGACACTACAAGTAATTATAACTTGTAAGTCATCGGTAAAATGGCGATTGTATCAATGAATGGCGGGCAATCGGTGGTTCTGCTAGAGTTCGAACTATCTAATAAAATAACTTGGTTACAATACAATACAATCATCAATCGAAAAGCATGGCAGCTAGAGTTTTAATATTAAATAACTCTCACCACTTTTTGACAATAAATAGGATAAAATACAACAATGAGGTTTACTGGTGGAATTCTGTGTCAATCGACCAAAATATCAGGTCCATAATAACAGTTCGAAAATGTTTTATTTAATTAGTTTGGTCAAAATAAACAGCATTACACATTTATTTATAATATTGTAACACGGTTTACATTGTACGCTAAGGACAGTAAAGAACTAAAATGATAATGCAAATCGACGCAAGCATTCAACTTATTTACATACATAATTAGTTACTTTGAGTCAACGAAGAATCTTCACAACGACGAACGTCTGAATGGTGGCAGCTAAAAGATGTAAAATTAATTTTGTGGGATGATGCTGCAAAAAATAACAAACAATCATCTTTTTTGGATTTAAATATAAATGAAGTAGGTTTGAAAAGCTCAGAGGGCGGTCCGAATGTACATCTAGGTCAGGAGCAAAATCGCGTTCGATTTCATCGGCCAGTCAGCTGTTATCTGATCAATGTTGTAACGGCGCTCACGCATCTCTATCATCAAAAATACAATAACGAACCGACCTTGCTGCTGGGCCCAAGATTACTGCCTAGATTTACCCCTTGCATTGACCAACTAACTACTAACACACAAACAGTAAAATTATATGTATGCTAAACGAGTATCTATATCGAAAATAAGCAAGCCCAAAAGATTCAAACCAATGATTAGGTTGTATTACAAATACTTATATGATTGATTGACTGGAATGTTTTTATCAATATTGTGATCTCTGTTTTATTTTCTAATTTATTCGATGTACTATACTCCTGCAGAATATTGCACTTAGCTAAAATTATGACCATAATGATGAATAACTTGACATTTTTATTATCAACCACCTTGATAGCTAAGTGGAGACACCACGGCTTCTTATGCAGGAGACGTGAGTAGAAATCCGTAGTTGTTATCCGTCACTAAGGTTTTTTTGCTTAATTCATATGTGTGATTAATTTATGTTAGCGGTGAGGGAAAACATACATACATGCATACATATACTCACGCCATTAGTTCCCATTGGGGTAGGCAGAGACTATTGATCGCCACTTCGTACGATCCTGATAAACCTCTCTAGCTTCGTTTACATCCATCAATCTTTTCATACATGCTCTTTTATTCTTCATACTTCGGACGCCAGCCTTTTTGAGCACACTCTCAATTTGGTCCAAGTGTGTTCTCCGTGGTCGTCCTCTACTAACAATACCATCCACACCAGCTCTATAGATCCCTTTTACCAATTTTCTATCATCCATCCTCTCTATGTGCCCAAACCATCTCAACATTCCATCATGATGAAAACATCATGAGAATACCCACTCGAATAGTTGTAGTTAGTCATGTGACAGTGTATTCGTACAAATATGCAATAGGCCTGCTCCCTATCACGTGGATCCACTGTCTGTGTGGGTACTCCAAAATCTACACATAAAAAAAATCATATAATTTTCAGAAGTATTAGTACTTCTGCCTTCGATTACTACATAAAAGATGAGTTTGGGTTAAATCCTCAATAAAAAAAATATGCTTTAACAAGTAAAACTTCACATATATAGCGTACTATAATTAGACTACATACAAGACAAATAAAATATCGATTGCGATAGAAAAACATCTACAAGCTACGGTAATTACTCGCAACGCAGCGGCTGATTTCACGTCAATATTTCTAGTTGACTTTTATTGGTATATGTATCTTTGCTATAAGCGGATGATGGAAAGTGGACTTACTTTTTGTCATAATCGTGGCATACGGCTCAGCTTTCTTCATTGGAGGCTGTTTATGTACAGTTATGATTTGTGAAATATAAGTTTTCATTTCGCAGAAAAAGCTTTGATAGAGTTTTGATGTCTGGTCGTTTTTGTCTTAATACTGTAGAAGATTTGATAAAGTAAATAAAAAACAAATGTATAGTCTGACTTAGTGCCATCTTTTTTGGAAGTTAGTTAATAACAAAATGTCTCTTGAAAGTTGGTGTAAAAAGAGTTTTAGCCGCTTACTGAATTGAAGTATCTTATACCATAAGTAACTTATCAAAAGTGGCTGAGGAATTTCTAATTCCTTAGCTCTGGCCACCCCTTCTAGGGATTTATAGCCGTGAGTATATGTATGTATACCACAAGTAAAGTCTGATAAAAACTAGTACTAAACTCGCTTTTTAGTCTCTTCATTAAATTTAATGTTTTTGTCGAAACTGAATATATTTCAGTCTGATTTTACTACCTAGACTGAATTAAAGTATGTTTGTTATTTAAATTAATTATTTATATTATTTTCTTTTTCAGGTAGTCCATTTTAATGATTCTTGTAACATCGGCCGTTAAAAGTAGTAAGTGCTTTATTTTAACAAACCAAAAGTAAAAGGTAAAGCGGAATTCTGTGTTTTAACGGTTTAAGTTTCTGACTCACGATCTGGAAGTCTAGGGTTTGATTCCCGTGTGGTACATTAATATAAAATCAATTTGTTAGATTTGACCTAGTTAAAGAGTATATTGAAGACGATTTCATGTTTCGGGGGACACATAAAACCAAATAATACCTGATAGTAATCAAGGTATAAGTTATGAAATTAAAACTGATTTTGGCCAGCGTGGTGGACAATGGCTGAATCACTTTATACAGGATAAGCTCAATTCTTTCGGGGAGTAATGCTACAGATATGATGAAAATCAGTAAAAAATTAACTACATCATATTAAAACAGTACTTTCTTATCATATTTAAATTTAATCAAGTTCAAATACCTTACAACCATTTTCTAATAGAATCTTCCGTAACCAAATACACCGGATCCATTAATAATTAAACATAGACAATAAGCGAAAGCTAAACATTATCTTACGCAAAATTGGCCAGCAATATTAATGCGTGTGACGGACGATCACAAAATGGTAACGTAGATACAAGTTTGTGGTCAGAGTACATCAGTTTGATAATCCAAGCATGTTAATTATGGGATGTTTGACGGGGGACCTCCCAGATAGAGGCCGGCGGCGGCGACTTAAACTGTATCGCATTACAACCACTCGCGAATAATATCTCATTCATTTAGCGTTTTATTTGCTGGAGGTTGTTATTTTTTGAGTTATTGTAGAATTTTTATGAGGAATCCCAGTATTCCCGACAAAAAGATCGGTGATAGATCATTGATGCAGTTTTTATGTGTTTACTGAGCCTAAGAGCTTCTTGATGTACAAATAAATGTATTCTTTTTTAACCATTAATTTAAAAGCGTTTAAATTGACACATATTTATAATTAAATTCGTATAATCATGCATATATGAATAATTTTTCTAACATAAAATGCTTACTTAACAAAAAACTAAACATGTTGAGAATTAGGGTATAAACTAGTGTAATTAATACACCATATATGGCCAACTTTATATTAAAATAGTAGGGAACAATGTGTAAGCAGTTGTGGGCGAGTCCCTACATTCCGCAGTGAGTATCTAGTGCGATAGCTTCATTGTGGTGACCAGCCGGTCCCGTTAGCCGCCCGTGCTCTATATCAAATTGAATCTGCAACCAATACCACCGCGTTCCTAAATAAACTCCGCTATTTAATTAGTTAAGAAAAAATGCTAAATTTTGTTATAGGCTAACGTCTATGGGTTTTGATGATGATATATACGAAGAAAATAGTCGTAATTATGGTTAAAACTAAAAGAAAAATCAAAATTAATTGATGTAAACAATTAATTTGATTGGTAAGCGATATTTTAAATACAAAATATAAGAATATGAACTATCTTTACATTTATATAGATCTTAAAAATATTTAATCAAAACACGCTCATTTCAGATCCTCCCTACTTGAATTCCAGAAACGCTAAGTATAAATATTTTCTCACTCCAGTAAACGACGTCCTCTGTTAAGCAGTATTCACACGTTTGTAACCCAAACACTTAGATATTAATCAAACGCATCAAATGAGGATAATGAAAAGCCGGCCGACCGTATCACGAGCGCATCCATCAGCGAGGAGATCAAAGATTACACAGATTAAACCACTAGAAGGTCAACATACTCCAAATTAATTCCCACAAAAAGATGACACATTTTTCTGTGATTAAGACTCACCGCTGTGACTTGGTTGTATTTGTAATTAAATTTTATTTGAATTATTTCACACAATAATGTACACTGATATAAGTTTTATTGAAAATATGGATTGGAACTTAAAATTATAAATTAGCTACTTTTATGTTTCGTCTGTGTACCTTAATAAACGTATCGTCAATGATTCATTTCTTCACTAAATATTTTAGGATAAATTTTTAAACCATTATTTGAAATCATTTCTTACTTAATGATTGGTAACTTATTTTTTTGCTAAATTGCCTTGTTTTTAATAAATGCTCCCCATCTTTGGTTTTATAAGTCATATTATTTAAATTAAACCATTTTAATAACGTTCAAAATATGGTCACAGAATTAAATCCTCGCAAAGTTTCTCACGAAGCTTACCGGTGACTTTGTCTTTGACAAAATAAATACCGTAATTATGTTGTACTAGCTTACTCAATGCTTTCACTTAACATTTTATACATGATTTGCATATCTGATTTGTCATATTATCGTTTTAAACATTCTTGATTATATTAGTTTTGTTAAACTATTTTATTTTGGTTTGAAATATATCATTAAAATATATATACGCCAATATCTCCTATTGGGGGAGTTCTTATTAATGATAAGCAATATTATCCATTTCAAAGCTTAGTAGGCAGAAGTTTTGCATTTACGAATTTAATATCCGTTATCCAATGAACAGACTATTGTACATTTAAATCGATACCAAAACCGGTACAATAAATTTCCCTGTTTATTGGTTCATTAAATAGTATATTAAATGGCCACTTTTACACTTTGAATAATAAAATCGCAAACAATAAACAAAACGTTAGAAAATGAGGCTGTACTTCTTGTCAGTCGACGACATAATTAATGAACTGCTAGCAATTCAACATAAATTTTATAGGGTTATACTTATGCTACTTTAACACCATTGGTAAATTTACCCCCGTCATTGCCAAATAGATATGCTCCGGTTTGATATTTTACTTATTCTACTACTTACACTCACGGCGATATTACCAAAATAAGTAAACCAGAGCTACATATTACAAAATCAACTGTTATTGTATAATAACCCCATATTAATAAACATATTATTTAAATAAGTATGAAGAATAAAAGAGCATGTATGAGAAGATAGATGGATGTAAACGAAGCTAGAGAGGTTTGTTAGGATCGTACAAAGTGGCGATCGATAGTCTCTGCCTCACCAATGGGAACTAATGGAGTGAGTATATGTATGTATGTATGAATAAATAACCCTAATATCTTTTAGTTGTGTTAATAATTTAATAAACGCAACCCGTCTTGTTGAACTTAAACTCAACTCAAATTCAAACGGTCACATTGCATATCCCCGACAGGGTTGGCAGAAGCACTATCACTTCTGAACATCACGTGACATTGTCACCGGGTGTTGAAAGAACGAAAATACTGTCACATGACGAAGTACAACTCAGCCATGTGGGTTTCCTCAAAATGTTTTCGCTCGCCGTTAATAACCATGATAAATTTACCACGCAGTTCCGAAAAGTAAAATTCAATTTACATTAAAATTTGCTGTGAAGTGGCGGCTTAGAATAGCTCTACCCCGTTTCTTTCAATACCCATTGAAAGAAACGGGGTAAGAGGTGGCTAACGGTATTGGGGCTTTTAACAGAACATTGGGCGATGCAGTAGAAGACCCACCACCACCAACTTTTATTTTATCGTCTTTTCCCCACTTAACTTTCCAAAAGTGGTTGAGGCATTTCTAATTCCTCAGCTCTGGCTGACCCTTCTAGGGATTTATAGCTGTGAGTTAAACAAAAGTCCTGATTCAATTTATGATAAAAAAGACAAAATTGGTTTCTTTGAGGTTTTGATCTGAATTGTAACTAATTCAATATCCTGATGTTTTTTTAGTAGCACACAAGGTTGAGAATCACTGTAGATCAATACTCGTAGCATATGTCGATGAACAGCAGTATGTACACAATATTTTTATAGCTGATACCATGAAATTTTAAATTAAGTTGTATTACCGAAATTAACATTTTGCAATCTAATGTATAACTTTTACGATACTTAGCAAATAAAAACTTTTTTCGAATTTATTTGATACTATTATCTTGTGATGAAAAGATCGGATGGTTTAAAATATAAACATATTAATGTTCTGCTACTAAAAGACTACATCAGTTTTAAAATAAGAAACAAAGTCTCTTAAAACCGACTGTCAAATAAAAATACAAGCCTATTACAACTTGAGTAACACTTTGGATCGACTCTACCATATTGTACTTCTTTTCATTATTTTTTTAAATATACGTGAGAACCAAAGTCACAGGAAATGTATAAATAATTAATGGACAAATTAATGAATTAGCTGGAATTTGAATATTATCATGTGTAACATCTACCGGTTTTACTGGATAATATTGATAATTATCAAATTGAACTTGAAAATATTTCCAAATAAAGCGATAATTGGACTACTATTTCCTGTGCGGGTGGAATTTAACTTGTGAGACAGTTGCAAGCTGCAGACACGAGAATGGGTGTAGTCACACTTATTAAACATAATATAATTTTACGTTGCACGTAAGTATTATACGAGTCATCATTTTGGATTTTGATACATATATACATTCATATGAATTTGATAAACCTCAAAGAAACCAATTTTGTCTTTTGTATCATATATTGAATCAGGACTTTTGTTTCGAAAACACAAAGCCCTTATTTTTGAACTTCAAATAATATCTGCAACTGGTCTTATTATGGTTAGATTATAACTAATCGTATTAACATTGACCGTAACGCCATATTATCCGATTTGCAACTCACGCTCGTTACGCAACTAAAACTCATCCACGCGTTATAACCTCTTGTTCAAACACGATTTTTCAATCACGTTTGATCCCCGTGACCCCAGAATTTGGCTACTGGAAGCACGACTTTCTTCAAATATATATTATAAGTTTATTGAACACTTATGCCTTGTAGATTTAATTGGATTAACTACTGTTTAGCATGTTTGATTTAACTTAAATTATAGTTATGTATATTTTACATTTTCTCTACTATTATTTTCTGGTTAAAACAATTCTAACCAGATTATTTAAGCAAGTGTCTGGTTATAAGTATTAAAAGCCATTTTTGTTAATTATAATAAAACAACTTAGGGATGATTAAGTAATCAAACATAACAGTAAAAATATATAGTTTCCTATCTAAATATAAGTAATAACATTCAAGATAGAGTGGAGTATGATGAAAATTATTTTATAAATATGTTTAGTTGACAACAAATATCTTTTATTTAACCAATACAAATGTTTTTCTTTCTCCAATATTCCTATTTTAGAAGTAACTTAATGATTACCATCCAATTACAATATATTTTCATGAGCATCTTAAAGAATAGCAATTACTCTAAAGTATAGGTCTTCCAACTAAATTATCACCTTGAAAACAAAAGCCTCCGTAATAACACACGCAAATGAGTTCATTAATATTTCGCAAATGCATATTTTAATAACATACGAACATAATATACTATTGAAGTGGAGTAACATCCTGTGAGATGGGAAGTCGTAGTCACTTAAATATGATGATCTGACCTGCTTTCAATATACCAAGTGATCATCTGCAAGGACATTTTTAATGTACTCGTTTTTTTCTACCAGATGACTCACTGCTTACTGGTAGAATATGAATTGATTTCTGTGCGTAAAAAACGCTTTGGTTCTAATTGCGTTATAATTATAACGCATTTAATAGTAAAGTAATAGTCTTTATATTCCTACAAAAATACGGTAAACTACACAAAAATATACCAAAAGCAAAAGAATGCGCTTACATTTTGGTGGAAAAAATATAACAACAATTAATTTTGTGCACATTTCTAAATTACCATAGAATACTACCATACTTTTTCTTGCATAACGTAGATTTTTAGCAAAGATCTGTGTGCCTGTGACAATCCAAAGAAATACTTTTTATAAAGGGGTACTTTTATATTAAAAAAATATATTTTCAAATTCTTTTAATGTTGGACTGCAACGTTAAATATATCTGCGTGATTTGTTGTAGAAATAAAAATGTAATAAATAGAAACAATATTAGAGTGTGCAATCCAGTAACTTTAAAAACATTACAATCTAAAATTAAGCACTCACGTATGGAATGCCCTAGATTTAAAATATTTAGATAAAAATTTTGAGATAATTTTCTTTACGAAAAAAATACTACAAAGCAACTAAAATATTTTATTTATCGTGAGAAAATCTTTATGCCTTATAAATCAATAATTAAAAACCAAGGTCAAGATAAACGGTCCAAGAAAATCAAATCACCATCTAAATTCATAGGAAATAAATGTATTTTACATTCAATTTTCGATATGCAAATCAATTGATTTAGTAACACGTTTTTTCCCACCAAACATGATCTTAAGCGTAAAACAGCGAGAGTGATCGCTCGTTGAACTCTTTTGTATGTAAAATGATCGCTACTGAAATTCACATGACATTGCTTTGTTTCGTAATACGTCGTTATCACCGTAATCTGGTAAATAATACATCAATCGACCCAGTTCTTAATTTTAGTGTTACTCGTATGAGTAGGTCGTAATTCTTTTAATTGCGATTTTATTGTCCATTAAAAATCGAACGAGTGTGCGTATGACTGCATTTTATTAGACTTTTTATTTGTAACAAATTTTTCAAGACCGTTTTTAAAGTACTGATTGAGAAAAACGGTGATATATCTATAAATTTATTTAATTTTTCAATATTTTTTATATGCTATATCTTTTTACCATCTTTTCCCCACGTAACTTTCCAAAAGTGGCTGAGGAATTTCTGATTCCTTAGCTCTGGCTACCCCATCTAGGGATTTATAGCCGTGAGTATATGTATGTATGTATGTAAATCGTGTAGTGTCTACTTATAATAACACTTTTCAGTCGAACCGAGAGTGAACGGTTATTTTTAAGTTATTGGTACCATTATTATCATTTTTGTAATTTTTTGTCATTACAACTTACAAATTTGGCTAGGAAATTTTTCATTCCAAAATTTTAGCCACCTAAGATATAAAAGCTAAGTTTTGTGAACCGTTTGTGTGTAGTGCCGGCTTAGAATGTCATAATTCTTTTCTTACTACGGGTGTCGTAAAAGGTGACTAACGGTATGGGGCTTTTCAAAGTGGTTTTTGGGCGATGCGGTTGGAGACCCATCACTAACGATACTTAATTTCTACCATCTTGTCCCCTATCAACTTCCAAATGTAGCTGAGTAGTTTCTAGCTCGAAGCTCTGGCTATCCCTTTTTAGGATTCGTAGCCACAAGGATATCTTTGTATGTAAGTTATTATTTATAATAATTACTTTATTTTGTGACAAGGATGTTCGCAACACTTTTATGCAAAATTTAACAAATTTTTTAACACATCAAATAAAATCTAAAAAGTACTGAATAGTCTGATAGACCAAATAAAAATATTTTATTTCTAAACCTCTCTGGCTCACCACAAACCATAAAATGTATCATTCTTATAACTCAACTTTATTTATTGAACGTAAAGCTCATAGTAGTAGAAAAAGTAATTTGTTTCTGTTTACAAATATCATAAGTCTAATGATTGTCTTAATTGCTGCTCTTTGTACAGTTACATTCTCCTATAAATTGCATTTTATAGCTTCCTTATGGTTTCATGTTATTTTTTTATTTTATGTCACACTTGTTGTTACATTTTTATGGTGCATATTAGTTCATTGCAAGTATTTTAACATCTATTGGGATTATTACTTCTAGAGATGTTTCATAAACAATGACACTCTAGTGATACACAAGTTTTAGATTCGTCATTAAACATTTTCAGACTTGCGCTTTCGTAAGTGTACAAACACATTTGCAAAGAAATAGATATGTATCTATTATTCTGTGTGTATTCTCATACTTTATCAGGTTTTATATTATATTATGTTATAATTTATCGAATTTAATGAATCGAATCAATATGGGTTATGGGTTTTGTATTTTGTAAGAGTTCCAAAACTTCGCTTTCAAGACGACCCATGCATAACACATAAAATTATTGCACTCCAAAATCAACAGTCATAAAGTCAATTTATTGTATGAAATTAATGTTAATTTCGAATCAATAAAATAAGAGTTGATTTTACGTGAGTTTACTGAAGTTGTACGCGAATGAGGTCGAGTCCTGTCATTAAAATCATCCTCTTGCCTCGACTTGCGTAACGAAATCACTTTCAAAAGTCATAAAAAATTAACCATAAGGCTTTATCTTTCAAATCAAGACCCTTCTCTTTCTTTGACGATCTTGAGTATGAAGAATTACACGGACACATTTAATGGAAGTCTACTTGTATTTTTTAAATTTGATGATTTGCAAAAATTGAATTTATTCTTATAGTGTTTCTTTTAAAGCACACATGTTTATTGGGTATGTAATTGTTTTGATAATTTATGAAAACTTTTGTTTTTATTGTGAAGACCAAAAAATAACATATTAAACAATACTTTACCGAGTTTCTTTTCCACCATTTCATTGTAACAATTGTATAACGAACACAAGCAGTTGCCATCATTATCAATTACAATAGGTGCCTGATTCTCAGATGGGCACCCAATTCCTTTGTAGTTCATACCACGGAGATGGATGCGCCTACATTGCTCAATCAATTTGTCCATATCATTTTATTTTGGACAAAGGTCACGAGATGAAATATTGGACTAATGACAAGCCTGTAATAACAATATGATGTCAATTTATTGAACGAATAACCTTTGCTTTTGTTAGTCAAATGGTTGTGCCTATTGTGTTGGTGTCAGCGCAAGATCTTTGTTGATTAAATGTTTATTGACAAATAATATATACTTGTTATAATATACTTAAATGCATATTATTCCAAAGATTTAGCAGATTGGTTTAGTTACGATATTTCAAAATATTATCTATTTTCCAAATGTTTAAATATGTTTTTCTGGGTGTATTTTTTACATTGCCATTTCTTATTTATTAGTATGCTCTGTAGTGTCGGCTTAGAATAGCACCACCCCAATTCTTCCGGCGGGTGTACGTAAGAGGCGACTAACGGTATTGGGGCTTTAAAGGGATTTTTGGGCGATGCGGTTGGAGACCCATCACCAACACAACCTTTATTTTACCATCTTTTCCCCACTTAACTTTCCAAAAGTGGCTGAGGAATTTCTGATTCCTTAGCTCTGGCTACTTCATCTAGGGATTTATAGCTGTGAGTATATGTATGTATAAAAAAAATATTATTATGAAAAACTAGTCTGAAATAGTTAAAGTAGCATTAAAATTTAGGCCATAAAAGGCAGATTCGTTTACAAAGACGTCTAGAAGTATGGTTAGGCAATAAGAAAAGCAGCCAACCTGTTACCCTGCACATTACCATCTCCCTTTGAATACGGTGAAAGAAATATAACATCAATTACCATCTTGTATGAAATGAAGTGAACTTATGATGGGGACAACAATACGAATTAATAAAATCATATAAACTTACACTTCAATTTTATCAATAACAACTATAATTGCAGAGACTGTTTCATTCGAAACAACGAAGAAATATTACAATTGAAATCCAATAAAACATTGCAAAAGTTTAATTGCGGCAGTGCGCCCGCGTTTGCGACATTCGGGTAATTTGGTGAACAACAAATATGACCCTGTTGTTACTTCGTTCTAGATGAGAATGACTTAATTATTGTTATTTGTGTTACGCCGCTGCCTGGTTGAGCTTGTGTGAGCCTTCTGATGTAAGTATTTCATGCGGCCTAACGAGCTCGCATCTTCAAATGCTTTTATTTTAATTACAAAACTTTTTATTCTTGAATAATACATGTAAACAAGGGTTGAAACTCACTAACAAATTCTATAAAAAACAGTTTGTCGTATACTAATATCGAAAGGTACTGATGTGATATTAAATAGTAAAAAAATCCTCGCCTGCAATATAGTCATAGAAAAGCAATAAATTCATATGCAAATCAAAAGATTTTTAAAAGCCTTTTACACTTTTTACAACTCCGAATAAAATAATGTTAAGGTATTTACCAACTTCAACTCAAGTCAATTATATGTAAATTAATAGGCACATTAAACTGGGCATAAGTTAAAAGAAAACAGTCATAAAAAACTTAACTACTATGAAACTTAATACTATGAAATGTAGTAATTTACACATATTTATATTTGCAAAAGAAGTCATATGAAAATTAACGCAGCTATAGCCAAGATTAATCATAATTTATGTTATAAAGCCCATCAACTCAGAAACATCTATTAACATACTTTATTATTTAGTAATTAATTTTATCTATCCATTAAATCAGCCACTTCTTTTATCAACAAAATATTCCAGTAACGATGCTATTTTACCACCATGTTATCGGCTGCGCACGCGCCGCTCTACGCGTGCCTATTACAGATTACATGCCACATCATAAATAACACACGATTACGAGGAACGCATCCACAATTTCAATTTACTTATTTCGATTCTGATATACTGCTTTTAAAAAAAATACTTAAGTTACGAAAACATATAAGTGTAAAAATAAATTTAAAGCTAGGAATTAATTAGTGAGATTTGATTTTCATAGTAATTATTCTTATCTTTTCATTTAAACAGACACTCAGGGCTAAACATCATGTGCATCAAAATTTTAAAATTAAAAATATTACAGCCACTTTTGGAGGTTCAGGTCGCCCAACAACTCCTAAAAGTGTTCTAGTTCGTTAAGTTGCTTGTAATTTTAATTGGCTTAGTACTATTTTAAACCGACACTAACATTAGTTGTTATTAAATCAATCAAGGAAATGAGATCCTGTCTTTAAAATGCCACTATAGCTTGGGCGAACAATGCTAGGACTATTTATGATACACTAAACTTAAAATTTAAAACATGAGTATTTTCAAAACGACATCTACAGTTCTTGTCATCGTCGTCGTCGACTTTAAAAAGTGTTTTTAACTTGCTTACTTTTTGCTTCTTACTTCATCACAACCTCTATAATGTTCCCCCTAAGGAGCTCAATCCTAACCTAAATAGCCCCTAGCCGACATCGACGGAAATTTCAAATATCATGTGATTCCAGCCTGCCATATTCATATCATATTACATACATACATATACTCACGGCTATAAATCCCTTAACGGGGTAGCCAGAGCTTTAGAATGAGAAATTCCTCAGCCTATTATATTACATATATTAAAAACGGAAAATCCATACAGGAGCGAATATCATTAACATAATCTTTATTGGTTAATGCATAAGCAAATTAATTACATTAAATAAAACATTTAGCAACAATTTACAAGCATTGTTATATCACCAATAAAATTGGAAATGCAGTATAAGTGACAACATAAATTAAATAATATGTTTTTACGATCAAGTCATGTAAGACCTTGTAAATTTTTGAATATAAATAAAACATAATAATTTGAAACCCAAATTTACTACGGGTACTAACAATTTTAATACTTATTTACAGAAACGTAATATTTTCCTGGCTAGTACTGTCAATGGTAATCTAGAACCATAATAGTTTAAGTACTGGTGTTCATAATATTTCTTTTAACATACATACATACTCACGGCTATAAACACCTAGATGAAGTAGCCAGAGCTAAGGAATGAGAAATTCCTGAGCCACTTTTGGAAATATGAGTGGGGAAAAGATGGTTAAATTAAGGTTGTTCGTGATGGGTCTCCAACCTCATCGCCCAAAAATCCCTTAAAAGGCTCAATACCGTTAGTCGCCTCTTACGTACACCCACCGGAAGAAATGGGGTAGTGCTATTCTAAGCCGACACTACACAGCAAAAAAAAACTAACCATCAGCAATATAAGCTTTATTCAATACAAGAACACTTTAAAAAGCCTATTTTTAGAGATTCCCAAATATGTTACATACCACCACTGCCACTTAATAGTTTGGAAGAAATTTTAAATAGGAGATTATTTTAGAAGTACAAGACTGGTTAGGGTCAAGAAATATGTCACAACATCACCAATAAGAACAAACACATCATAGTTTTTGCAATAAATAAGCTCATTGATCACGATCAGTCAATTTATTTCCTGGAGCTTAAACAAAACCTTCTCTTAATTCCTAAACATTTGGAAATAGATCAAAGATCGTGCCATTAATTATCAATAGCTGATTTGTCTCCGGTCGGCTTAGTCCGGGAACGCGTCACGATGTTACCAAATGTTGTGTTTGTTTTGTAATAAAAGTTATTATTGCTTAGTAATAAGTATCTACTTGCGATTGTTGCAACTTCAACAAATATTTGGCGACGATTGTAACCTTGTTGCGTAGCTCTGTATCTGATGCCGTTAAAATTAGATTTTTTGTAATTCAGACGTGATTATTTTATCATTAAGTCTTCAATAAGTTTTTTCTTGTAACCGCAAAACATTTCACCATTGTTTGTCTTCTGATTTAAGTAATAACGAGCAGGGCTATTTTAAATAATATTTTTTGTGTACAGGTATCCATCACGCCGCCAAACTGTCTACCGCAAATGAGCTTCTTCCGAGCTTTCACATCGAAGCGCTTATAGGTGAGTTTTTAATGTTCATTTTCGCTTCTTGTCTCAATTTGTGTTGATCAATTTATCTGGAGCTTTTGTGCTTCAACACAATACAACAATTTTCAAAGTGAAACCGATCAAATATAGATAACACGCTTATTGATAACATCAGACTAGGAATGTTCAAGTAATAGAAACCTACAGTAAACTAAGAGCGATGGTTATCTCGCCGAGATATTATATAATATCAACTAAAAACAATTTAACCTAGCTTCCAGGTAAAAAGGGCGATGGTTTTAGTTTATAACAGCATTTATGCTGGCTTATTATAATAAAACGTGGTGGCCTGCTGGGCCACGCTACACGGTTTGACCCCGGGCATGTCTGATCGCGATTAGTTCTTACTAAAGCTCTCCACTTTAAGCGGGGTACACTCGGAGGGTACGATACTGGACACTCCACATATTAACATTATCGTGTTATCTATACGTCGATTTACTACTACTACTGACTTACTATCCACTTACATCATTCAGTATTAAAAATAATACTTCTTTGTATGTATCATCTAACCGTTGATTAAGAGAAATTTTTGGTTTTTCCAATCCTAGTAACTAATTAGAATAGGTTTTTTGCTGTATAAGTCGGCCTTAATTTAGCTACATTAGAAAATGAAAAAAAAAACATTAAAGTGCATATTGGGGTTCAAAAACGAAGCAATATTATTTTCATATGGAATTTTAATTTTCCATTACGTTCTCAAACTATTACAACAGTTGTAATATTTGACGGTTCATGATGGATAAAAACTTATTTTAAAATCTAACTAATACAAGTACTTATACACATTAGAGCTTAACTTCTGTCTGTGAGTGTACTGGTAGCCGCGTATAAGCCGTACAAGCTCTGCAACGCACAGTTCACGGTACCAGCGCTACTCTATCGCGTGCTACACGACACAATTGGCCGTAATAGGCAAATTTTCTGTATCTTCTTAGAATACTTATGTTACATTTATGTTTAAATGCGGTCATTACAGAAAAGGAGCTTCTATAGCATTAAATGGCAGTAGCAAAGAAGAAAAATCATTTTTATCTTGTTACCAAACCACCTGGATTTATTCGAATTCTCTTTAAGTATATCACATTGCATAGTTAATTGCAATTAAACAAACCTTAACCTTTCACCAAAAAAAGGCTTTAAAGGTAATTTCTCAAAAGCTACGTAACAGTAAGTGCACCAATTTAAACGGAACCTGTCCCTCAAGTAGGTCGTCTCTGAGGAATCAATCTCGACCGCCACCATATTATTTCACTCATTGCCCAGAGGTCAAAAACTAATTTTGACACGCGTCTTCGTAATGTGTACAGCTCACGCGATACCAAACTACTGTGCCATGGAACTATTACTTATAGACGCGGCACTACTTATTATTTTGCCGCCATTACTAGTAACTTTGTAGTAGCCTAGCATTATCAAAAACACTTGCAAATAGACAATTCAATATCTATTTTTTTTGTTTTGCAACCATTGATTCAGAAATGATACCATGATTACGTTGTAAATCAAACACTTTCCAAACTCTTTATTTTTAAATATTTTATACTTATTGCGCAAAGTCTTGTTATACTTAGTATAAAGTTTAAAAATATATCGCATCCATAAGTTATGATTCCAGTGCAAGGCACCAAATGCGTATTTGAGTGATGTCTGCCAGATGTGCCGTAGAAAGATGTGTATTATGTTTTGTTTGTGCTCCGATTACGTCTCATTTGCTAGACAAGAATGACGGCGAGCAGTCGGAAAGCGTCATGTTTGTTTAGACCTTTGTTGTCGAACATTTACTACTTCAATTGTGTATAATGTAATATGCAACACTATCATTTGTCTGGTATAGGTTCAATTATCTTACTAAAGGAAAGTACGAGTAAAAATATTATTTCGCGTTGTATTTGTCATTATTTGTTTCTTTGAATAGTTAAAAACTATATATTTCTGAAGATAATAGTTATTGAACATAGAATCCAAGCCGGCCGTTTATTTGCAGAGGTATGGTAGAAACAAATATTCTTTCAGCATCTTTTTTTTCACCAGATGTACACTTATTAAATGAAAAGTGTTCCTTCATAGTATTTTGATTACATGGACATTATTAATTTATTCATATTGCAACAATATAAACAATTAAAATTCAAACTTCTAAAATATTCGCTGGTTGGGACACTTTCAAAAGTTTTGCAAATAATCGTAAATTGTGTATTTTATATGTACAACGTTATAAAGAAGTGGCTGATTTTTTACGAGGACATCAAGTGAACTTAAGGCATAAAATGTTTCATAATCATTTATTTGTAAGCACAAGGGGCATTATCTTTGAGATTTAGCTTCAGCGGTCGTGAATCAACTCACTTTATGTCTGTATAGAGAACTTTGGTTAACCGTACTAATTAACTGGCAATTAAAAAAGGACAACGTAATATTTCAATTCTTTATTACTTGTTTTAAATATTGTACTAATATAGTACTGTATAATATACCTTATTAAACTACTATGCGATATTTAGAACTTATTTAGATTTAAGTGTCTGCTTCTTGAATAACATATATATTCTTTAATCAAAAATTTAATAGTTTTGTCACAAGACACAAACTAATCAAGGCAGAGTGGTGAATAAGCCAAGCTGGAAGAACCTTTGGAGGAATCTTTAAACAACTTCTTTAATAAAACTTTTTCAATAACAAAAAGTTCGTTACACATAAATACATAGTTGTCATAAGGAAAGAGTTACATAAAATAAAATCAAGAAATAAAACTTTTTTTTGTTACATGTTATATTTTACTAAAAGCTACTTAAACACTGTACAGAAAATCATTACATGTTTTTAAGCCCATTCTGCCATAAATCATGTTCTCCGGGTCACACTCATTACAACGTTTCCAAATTATTGGCTTCACATATTTACTTTCGAACACATACATTACTAAAATCGTTTTCTTGGAAAACTGGCAAGGGAACATGGAGCTTAATTCGTTAAAAGGATCTTTTAATGAAGCAAACGTTTCTCTCTTGGGAACCTTTATTATACAAATGGTCGAAAAAACCTAACTTAGATACTTTGAAAAAATTATAAATTTGTTAAGATTTAGGAAAACAAACAGAACTTACGTAAATTAAAATTTGATTACTGTTATAATGAGTGTCTTAAGTTTTTCATACAAACATACATGTATTCACGGCTATAAATCCTTAGAAGGCATAGCCATACCTACAGAAGAAATTACACAGCTACTTTTGAAAGTTGAGTGAGGAAAAGATAGTGAAAGAAAGATGATGATGGGTCTCCACCCCTCACCCAAAAAACACTTAAAAAGGCCCAATACCCTTAAACGCTTCTGATAAACACCGAAAAGAACAAATGGCTTAGTGTTATTCTAAGCCAATACTACACATTAAGTTAAGGTTTTACAATTTATATTTCTGCCAATGTAACAATTTTTCACTAAACAAATTCATGACAAACATTTTCACAATTGGGTAACTTTTCTTCCATTCGCTCTTATAATAATGCATATGCACATAACTGCACCAACATACTCACACCTTAATACGATCCGAGTGTTTCTCTTCACTCATCCCGCATAATCCGATCCTTGTCACCTAGATTCTCTAATAACATGATACGGATAGAAAGCACTTACGACTGCGATTGCGGTGGCGGCGACTGAGGATTGAATATTTTGCGGTCGCCAGACAATATGCCGACGTGCGAGCCAGCCATTTCTACATAATCAAACATGCCCGCAATTTACATAGCTCAGTTTCATTCAATATGTCTGTTGTGCTGAATCACTTATCAAGTTTATCTTGTAAGTTATTGATGCTGTCTGCTATGTTTTCGAATAGGTCGAGAGGTGGATGAGTGCGGAAAACTAACATCGTCTTCTCGTAAAGTTCTATATTAATTACCTTTTTTTATGTGTTCATCTTTTACGTTAATAGTTCTTTTAAAAAAAACCAACACAGTCGTATCCCTTAAGATACATAATAAATTTGACGACCTTTAACTTTTGCGGACGTCTTTAACTTACTTACTTACTTACTTACTTACGCCCATTGTTCCCATTGGGGTAGGCAGAGACTTTGGATATAAAAAATTAACGCCTTAAACTTGCTTTGGATATAAAAAAAATATAATAGATTCAATTTGTTATGTATCGTAAAGTATCACATACTCGTATCATCATAGGAACGGTCCCCAACGTATTGCGGCGAGAAGCATTCGAGTGAATTGTCAATCGTCGCATAAACTCTGATCAAATGCAAACTAATGCACAAGTATATCTAATACTCACGTAGCTCAATAACATTAACATAAAAAGTGTCTTCATTCTAATAAGTGCAGAAAGCTCGTAGAATTCACAAATAGGAGCATAAAAGTTTACAGCGTCGATTTACGGTAAACGCATTCTCGCTTAGTGAGAATACACATAAACGTTGACTTCGATTTAGAGTTAATAAAATTAATTAAGCCATTAACACTATACAGATAAAAGGACATGAAAGACATTGGAAATGAATTTCATGAACAATATAGCTTCACTTATTAGTCCCAACGCTCCAACCAAGAAATAAAAAGACAAAGAAATAGATATATAAGTCTATTTTGAATAAGAATGTCTATTTTGACTGGACTATATATAATAGACAGGTAACATAATCTCAAATAACTAAAAATATATAACTATATACGGACATTTTTGACAGATCAAGTTACCAACATTTAGTTCAAAATCTGCTTTAACCAAGTTGTTTTACTTATTTCTGTTACGGTTGATTATAAATTGCAATCTATATCGAAATCTGTGCCATAATGTTGATCACTCACGCAGAAAAGAATCTTAGTTGGAAACACTTCGTTGGTTTCCCTTTTTACTTTATTACCATGACAAAACTATCGTGCCCCAGTTTAATAATTAGCGTATGAAATGGGGTAACAAAAATGAACAATTTGTTTTTTTTATAATATCACTTAGAATCCCTTAGTCCGTGGATTGCATTGCTTTCTAATGTAAAAAGCACAGGCAACATATAGGCATGCAAAAGCTCAAGAGTTTTCAAATAACAGTTGATACAATAGCACACGACGTGCTGCAATAGGCTGCTCTCGATTCTCCGAAGCTAGTTTTTATAACACGTTGCGGTATCAGCGTCGTGACTGCGGCGTGTTGCCGGAGGAGCGTCCCGAGTAGCCGCGTCGCGGGGCGGGCGGGGCGGGGCGGGCGGCGACGGGCTAACGGCAGTGAGCGGCACGCGCGCCCCCCGGACCATCAATTACCCACATCGTGATCGCTCCCGCACTACAACCAATATAAGTAAAACTAGCCTCGGCGCACACGCCACCAACGATTCACAATTTCGCAGTGGCGCAATAGTAAAATGCTAGATCCTAAAGGTCCCGGGTTCAAACTGCTTATCTTTATGTCAGAAGTATTCCACTCTCCAAGGTGTAATGTTGCTATTTGATGGATACTCGCTATTATTAGGGAACGCGATGATTACAGGAATTTTATCACAACTAGAACTAGCTGTATGACAATTACGACGTCAAAACCGAGGAGGTAATATGTTGCGAGATAATTTATTCGTTTGTATTTAAGTCGACGCTACTATTACGTTGTTTATCATGAATAAAGACATTCCATATTAAACCTATAAAAATACTCAACATCCATATAAAAAGCTATTAAAACGGCAACAGTATCCTAATGGCTGTGCTATAAATCAACTACCGTCAGGCCGTCAAACGATTGCCCTTTTGATCCCGCAACTATAACTACCGCGTGACAGGCGCATTTAAACCAATTACACTAGTATATAGGCATCTACTGGCTTCACGTCGTTCAGGAATCCCAATTTTATAATAATGTAAGAGTATATCGCGAGTCGTGACTTCGTCAGCGAAGTAGCACGCGTCGGCTGATCATCATGGCGGTGATTACGAAAAAACGTTTAGCCAACGGACCGCGCTGCCGGCCTATTCTTTCGTTTTTCGTGGTTCTTCTGGCCTATTTTCCCTTTCTCAACAATGGCCTCGGTCACGCAGCGTATTGATAAAACCGTATCGATTGATTCGCTTTCGCTTCCTCGCTGATGTCGCCACTGATGTCTACGATTGCTCGTCCAAACCACATTGTAATGACAATTAAATTAAAAATAATAATGAAGTAGCATATTTTTTCAGTTCTCCACAATTGTGTAAAGGTGATTACTTGCACACATATACTAATGCTAATAGTTTTTATTGGGGTAGGCAGAGACAATCGATTGCCACTTTCTACGATCCTGGGACATGGCTTTAGCTTCATTTACATTTATCAATATTTTCATACTACATGCTCTTAGATTTGATCACACTTCGGACCCTTGCCATTTTCTCTCACACATTTCCTATTTTACCTAAATGAGTCCTCCATGGTTGTCCTATACTGGTATTACGATCCAAACTAGCTCTATATATCTGTTTCACTAATTAACTATTATCAAAAGCTGATTATTATAGGTTTGAGATTCATAACAGAGGAACTGTTTAGATCCGTCGTAAGTTTGAGTTTGTCTCATTAAATGTACAATAGAAATGGCCATAAAAATCTGAAGTAAAAAATATACTTGATTGAGGTGAGTAAAAACAAAAAGGGTTCAGATTGCTCAAAAAGTTATCAAATTATATCAGTACTTGCATGTACGAGTGTTAAAAGCAAAATTAATACGTGATAGAGTCATAGCCTGGTAACCTTTAAAATACTTACGTGTGAGTGACCACACTAGTAATTAAATGGTGAACAAATGATGCATCTGCTCTTTCTCACCATTAAATAACGGTAATAAACGTTGTCATTTGAATTTTTATAGACGACTAAGTTGGTAATGTTCTATGAGTCATAATCCACCGTAATCAGAAGTATATATATTTGAGAATATGCCTGTGACAGTTCATTTGAAACAGTTCTCAGGCTTACATTTATTTTTATTCGATGTTTGTCAAGTATAGAAAAAACTTTCAAAGACTTCCAGATTAATATTTTTTACCATAGTTTATCTATAGATGACATAGAGTCTATATAGAGTCACCAGGGATATACAGGCACATGAAATCACTCAAAAACAGTTCTATTAATAGCCATAATTAAAAGCCTTTTTGTAGCTATATCTGAGTCTACTTAAAACTTCAAAATCAATTCCATGTTTCATAAAACTTATGCAAGTTTTTTCCTCCGGAAGCCCACTTAAACAGAATCAACGATTGATTTGAAGGGCCCTAACAAGATGCAATGATAACGATTACATTTTTCTCGAGCAGAAATGGCTTAGCTTTCTTTTAATGATCACTTTCTCGTCTAATGCAGCAGTTTTAAACACGCAAAGTATCATCATAACCTGCAGTGTATAAATAGATGTTAAACGAAGAGCGTTCCATCAACCTCGCATAACCATGTACAGGGGTGAGACCACTTTTCCTCTGTCCGATCGAGTTTTCTCGCAACCAGTCGCATCAGAACTGTCGTTTTCGATGACAGAACCGGAGTGCGACGACACGTCTTATCAAATGACTTCTCTTGTCGGATAGTGAAAATGTTCCCACATTTTCTAAGCACACTGATAGCATAAATCAGGGCGAAATTGTTGGTTGCGAGCAGCTGGGGGCCGCTAATGATTAGCTATTTGAGTTTTCACTGGACGCCCGTTACGCGCCATTGAGCTCACTTGTCTTTGCTATAATTTCAGTGCTCTAGCATTATGCTAGACCACCTTGATGAGTCTGACTTCACTTTTAGTCTTTAGTAGCACTAGGGATTTCACTTTCTTTTTCGATGAGTATGGGGCGATTAGTAAGTTTTAATCATAATAAGACTGTAACACACTTCAGAGATAAGGTGAAATTGCATTACAGTAAATAGCAATATAAGTCAGTCCACAAAAAACCATTCAATAACTTATGTCTGGTCAAACAGTAATTATATAATTTGTAGGCAATCTATTTAAACATAAAGTTTCCGCAACCATAGTTTAATGTGGACATTCAAGTAGTTTCATTTACACGGCTCAAATTACTTTGATATATCATTTTGACGTGTAATCTCTGTTTTCCTACAATTAGTCGTTATAAAACAAAACTTAATATTCATAAAGATGAAACTTAGAACGGGCTCTGTTGTTACAATAAGCTTGGCTAGACATTAAGTTGGTTGCACTACCGATTGAATACTTTTCTTTTGTTTTTTGCAGTTTATTTGTTGTTTGTAGTTTATTTTGAATCATTACTTTTGTGGCAAATTACAACTAATCACATTGATTTATTGAATTTATAATTTGTTTCTTCTATATCTTCTTCCTTTTTATGGAAGAGGCTAATCTATTTACAGATACAACAATAGACAATTGCCAGTTAAGCCATTGATTTGCTAGTTACAAATTTAAGTAATAAAAATATGGTATTACAATGTATCTGGCGCACGAATATTAGCATTTAGCTTCATACAATGTCTTATATAAAAGCTAAGCAAAACCTTTTTACAAAATTGTACTAAATTAATTTGCATTTAAGTATTACTATATATGCATAATAAATCTAATACGTTAGTTTAGGGTTGCACTATGTATTTCATTTATCTAGACCAGTTAAGGAATTTTTCAAATTACTAGGCATTTGTTTAAGATAATGATAAAAATATTTTGTTATTTTAACATAAAATGCCCCTGCGTCATGTATACTGTCAAACTATTCGATATTACGATTTCGGAATGACGGACTTTAAAAAAAGTATTTCCCTTCTAAGCATCATTTTACCAACCATTTCAGATTGTTTGCAGAAATTGTAACAAAAATGATGACGTAATTACATTTGATGGATATGTATATGTAGGTGAAGAATGTTTGTGTGTAATGATAGTTGTGGAAAACGGGACCGAAACCTATTACGCGAGCGACCGCGTTAGCCTGCGGCCAGCGATCAACTGAGGAAGTGCCGCACGCGTACCTTCCTAGGGTTGTCTCCATTTAAAGGTTTCGGATAATAAAGGGATATATTCGTATTAAGATGTTTTTATTATATTTGTAGACGAAGGACTAAAGAAAGTTTTTGCCAATGAAAATCTTTAAAAGTATAAGTTTAATTATATTTTAGTTTCATTATACAATAAGGAAGAAATGGTGTAAAGAAATAGTATTATGAGTAATTATGAGTTTTGTAAATTAACGAGACGTAATATGTACGTCTCAACATTGTTAAATTATTATTAATAATAAAATAAAAATAGCTCTAAGATGTAGAGAAAAAGTAGACGGCAACCAAAAAATGTGTAGATCAGACCAAACTGAAATAGTTTCAAAGGGATGTCTAGAAAAAATGTTTTAGGTGTTGAAAAAATGGATTATTGCTACTGGATTGAGAGTTATAAGATCTACGAAACTGAAAAGTGAATTGAGTAGAATATCGCTACTCATATTATTGGGTAACCTTCCGCCATCCCGTTTTGTCGAAAATATAACATATAATTGTTCTTTTCCTAGTTGATTTCCAGATACACAGCCCTGATTTCTCGAGCAATTTGATGCATAACTCTTGCCTTTAGGTGTCTATAGTCGGAATACGATGTTCGTATTTACACAAAGCGGCCCGCTGCGCTCCGAGCTATAGAATGTCATTACAGTTTGCCATTAATTTTCTACTGCGATTGACAACCCTAGAGCTAGTTGTACAGAGATTAGAAGGCACTCCAAATACAAATACTCCTACTTTGTATTGTACCACGTATGTGTGCGATGGTTTGGAATTAAACTGTTTCGAAATATGTTCCTGTACTTTATTTAGAAATGCTCTTTTATTGGTCATGTAAAGGTGATACGAAAAGCTACTAAGGCGACAAAATAATAGGAGTTATTTTATATTAACAACAAGAATATGGGACATACGAGTATGTTTCTACTTTATGAATGAACTTTGACTATGGTCTATATTTTTATTAGTCAGCGCCATAATAAGGCAACCCAATTAAGAACTAATAATTTATCTGCTATTATTCTCACCCAATCAACGTCATTTACCAACTTTTATTAGTATTATTGGCTACCACCGCTACGTCGCTATTATGTGTATCACAAACACTAAAATATTCTGGTTTTATTAAAGTAACTACGTCCATTATTAAGACGAGGAATCACTATCAATTGCATATCCGATTCCAAGCAGAAACTCGTATTTTACATAAGGATACTAAAACTTTATACCTTCAGTAATCCCGCTCTTCATATAAAAAAGTTATAAAATCAAATAATAATCCTTGCAATATACGAGTAAACGGAACATAAAACAGTAATTGTATTAAAACTTTCGTTGAGGTAATAACGAACACCTCTCATTGCTTTCATTAGCATAATATTCTAAACACCTAAACACAGATAATCTGAATAAATTGAATTCAGTTCGACCCGAGTGACACTGAGACGGTTATCGAACACAGCGCGAACGCCGATTAAGACACCATGAATATTTGATTAAATAATGCAAACATAAGTACTACTCATTGGAAATGAGGACTTGTAAATTATGCACATATTTTTAGGACAACTACAAGTATTTGCTATTAGTTTTGTTGTAAGAATGGATCTGAAATGGATTTATTCTAATATATTATTACTTAAACATTTACTCTGTAGAATACGAAAACGAAAACTGATTTAATTATCGGTTATATGTAGCTAATAGCCAATAGAAAGCTGTGTTTAGTTTAGTTGATACTTATTGGCAGATAAAAACCATTAGGAGTGCCTCTTTATATTTTATATAGAACTTTAAAAATTATGCATAATCAGACATAGAATGAAATACTAGTAAATTCAGCCGAGTTATTTCAGCTTAGTCTGTCTATTGTCGAGGGTTTCCGATGGTGGTTTTTAATTGGTTAACTGGCAAGCAATTTTGGGTGGAGTTACTAACATACGAATATATCACTGACGATCACTTTTTTTGGTATAGTTGAGTAATCAGCTAATCACCGCCAAATATACTTTATATCAATGTCTTTCCTATACTTTATATTTAAAGATAGTGGATAAATGTGTGTTTGATTTGTTTTCGTACTCATAAATTTACTAAGATTATGACTTTTAAAATTTAATTTTGGTATATATGGTTCTTGTTTTTTTAATACATACATACATATACTCACGGCTATTAATCCCTAGAAGGGGTAGCCAGAGCTAAGGCATTAGAAATTCCTCAGCCACTTTTGAATAGTTGTGTGGTGAAAAGATGGTAAAATAAAGGTTGTTGGTGATGGGTCTCCAACCGCATCGTCCAAAAATCCCTTAAAAGCCCCCAATACCGTTAGTTGCCTCTTACGTACACCCACCGGAAGAAATGGGTTAATGCTATTCTAAACCGGCACTACACAGCCAACATTTACATTGTTTTTTAAATAAGTATAATTCTACAATTTTACGCTGACTATGCAGAAGCGAGTTACTGGTTTCGATTAGGCATAAGTTGTTTTATCTCAAAGTATATTAAAACAACCAGATTTTTAAAAACGCCCCTTTCAGGATGAATTCTATAAATACATTGCATAAGTAGTTAAGTAATTTTCTTTATTTATTTCGATCTTCATTCTCACTGTCAAGCTTTTCTACAGATTATAACTTGGAATTTTCTTCTGTTTCCTTTTCCAATATGTCTCAACAAGATAATCTAGAGTTTATAACAATAATTTCTGCATATCTGAGTATTCCTTGAATGCGTCAACTAAATACTAGGAACAGTTAATAAACAACACATTCTATGTTCGATTTTGTGCACTGCCTATATTTTATGTCGTATGCTATCTAAGTGCTCAATAATGCATTAAATGTTCTGCATTAATGCCGCGCGTGGGCACACCGTCCACATTTCTATGATCTATCGGTCGTCCGCTCAACCGAACCATACTAGTTACGAAAATCCCATCAATTTACATACGTGGCTTTGTTTTCTTAGTTTTGTAATCATGGTTTTTCTATTCTTTTAAACTTAAAGTTGTTGGGCACAGGGATCCTAAAAGTTTGAATAGTGAAGCTACTGATTTCTTTCATACAAGCAACTCTTATACAACAACAGTTCTGTTTCTTATAATGATAATAAAAGCAACACGAGTTAAACAGTTTCTTAATCTTAACTTAATCTTCTTCAGATTTTTATGGTAGATAAGTATTATTTCATTGCATTGTTCTTTCCGTTTATGCAATGTAGTAAATATTCTGAACGTAGTACCATTCAAAATGGAACACGGTCCTAAATTTATAACAGGCCATGCTAGGCTATGTATAGGTTGCAAAACATTCGATAGCTGGCTAACATTACGATGTCACTGACGGCGGCGGTAACAAATGGCGGGCGTCATGATGGATAGCAGCGCGCATGCGTGGGATGGAACACGCGCCCAAAACATAACCTAACTTATTGACAGTCTCCGACTAGACCTTTTACTCTTAAAACCCAATAGGCTTTGTTCTTACAATACAACTAATACTACTTCAAAAATTATGTTCTTTATTTCGTAGACTACTCATTCACTTACAACAACAAATTAACATATTTTTTTGCTTTGTTTCAAAGTTGTTTTCAAATGCATTAATGCAGCGCGTGGGTACGCCGTTCACATTTCTATATTCTATCGGTCGTCCGCTCAAAGTGGCGATCGATAGTCTCTGCCTACCCCAATGGGAACTAACGGGGCGTGAGAATATGTATGTATGTATGTTGTTTTCAAATTTAATCCTAATCATTATATTTTCATTCATTCTAAATCATTCAGATTTTCTTAACATAACGAATGTATAGATTATATTCTTCTTAATACTTTAAGTTACTATGATTCCTGAAAGTTAAACAATATATATTGACATAATATAATAAATCAATTCATCTAACAAGAATCATTGGAATGTAGCGCATAAGCCAGATTAAAACTACCATTTCCAGGGTCTCCCAGACGTTTACATTGATGGAAGGCAGCATCTGTTTCAGCTTAGTATAGCCTTAGATTTAGTATTCCATAAATTTCACCACTAAGTAGTGCTCGGGTTGCAGCCAGTGTCCGGACCATTTACGTAACTCTGACCACCTTATAGTTATTTTGAAAACTGTTATAAATATTCCGTTTTTGTTGTTTCTTGTTTTTAAATTAATATAAAAATGAGTTAACTGAGAATGTGTTAAGATGATGTTGATTGGGTTTTGTACACTCAAATAAAAACTTAATATTGCTTTCAGAAGAAATTGATCTGAGTTTTAGTATGATAGATATTCATCATTTTCAGCTATGGAATATAAAAAGAATAATGGTCGATATTACAACTTAACTAAATAGAAACTTGAACCCAGTATCACAGAGACAAGACGCCAATTTCTTAATTGAACATGTATGTGTGTACATAGCTGCTTGTACATATTCTGGCAATCGAAGGTATACATCGTGTGTTTTAAATAGTGTACTTAAAGGCCAAGGTAAATTTAAAAATTGCACCAAACGAGTGATCCGTACATTTGGTCCAGAATATTATAGTCTAAGGGGATAGTTTAATTAAAACTATTTTTTTTGGGATTTATATATAAACTACTATTGCATAGTTTAGAATTAAAATAAGTATAAACGTAACCTAAGTCTTGACCTTATTAATTTAAAAAAAAATAAAATGAAAAGTGTATTAAAAAAATACTTTATTGATGGTAAATGTGTGAACCCATCGCCCTCTACCTCTAAATAAATAAGATATTTTTAATTATTAACTTATTACATCTTGAATCCAGTCCAGTCCAGTAAATATTGTAAAATCTTATATTAGACTCCCTAGGGGCCACAATCTAGTTTATAAGTATAAATTAATACCCCTTTGTATTATAATCTTAAATGTTAAAAACCTCTAAAATAAATAGTTTCAAATTTAAATAATTTTTTTTAACCTTAAATAAAACCACAAATCATTTAAATTTATACAGAAATAATATTCAAACTTAAATAAGCTCCCATCGCCTCCCGTATATGGAATACTAAGGCTTGAAACTTTAAAATATCAGTTACTTTAACTCCAATTACTGTACTGACATATATAAAGTAAACCTAGACCGTGCTCTGAAATAATTTAAAAAAGGAATGCAATCAATTTAGATTTTATTAGCAACAGTTAAAATGGCGTGGCAATGTGATATACAAGCGTAAATTTAATTTAACGCTTCTCATAATTTGTAATCGCGGCGTCATAAAGTGCTATCGACGGCTGTTGCCCGACCGTCGTCCACTGTTGCTAATGGTAACCTAATGCTTATCGAGAATCGACACCATGCCAGATTTGTATTGATAGCTCTGCTCACAGCTCACATACTTTTGTATAGGATACTTATACTTAGTGTTATGGTCATTTTCTTTGGGGTTGAGGTGAATTGTAAAGCTTAGAACGTTTAATTTTCAAATCAAGATTTACGTCAAAAAGGGGTCAGAGCACGCTTCTTTATAGCATTTTTTCTAAAAATAATAGCAAAGAGGGAAAGAACCTTCTAGTTAAGGATTCTGGATTCTGGAAGGAGGTTTACTTTAGTTAAGGATTCATGACAACATTTTAAACTTTTATGTTATATGACTGAAAAGTTAAAATTTTCAGGAGTTTAGTTAAACAAAATAAAAGTAAAACCTCTGTAAATGGCACTTGAAGGTCTCACTTTAACCTTTTAGCTTCTTTACCCCTCACTCTCACATTACCTACATTTATTGGAAATTATTTTTTTGGTTAACCTTACCTTGACATTAATATTAAAGTTGCTTGTTTACAGTCATCACCATTAATGTATCAACAAGTGCAAAATCATTTGTAAGTCTTGTGAGAATACGAGTCCAAAATAATGATAAAAACTCTTGTAGTATTACCGAAAACGTCTCTGGATAATCGATACGTTGTGCCAAGCGATGTTTTGCTGACATTCGACATGCTATGGCGCCGAATACAACATCGATTTGCAATCATTACTGGACGGTTTTCAAATAAGAACTTACTTTTGTTTAAGATGTACGCTAAAAGAGTGTGTATTTTAGTAACAGTGATATCTCTTTTAGCAGTTTTTCTAAAAGGCTTGGGTTAATAGGTGAGCTAGGATCATTGGTCAGATAGGTAGTTTATATGTCTGGAAATAGATGGTGTCATCTTTTCGTAGGAAATATATTCGTATATTCAAAATAGACCTTTGTTTAGTTTCCTAGTATTTTATATTTAAAATTACTTAGTACATACATACACACACTAACGGCTATATATTATATAAAAGTGTAGCCTAAAGATTCCAAATTAGGTATCCCTCTGCCACATTTGAAATTAAGTGGAAAAATATCTTAAAGTAAAAAGTGGTTGGTGATGGGTCTCCACTTGATAAAACCTTAAGTCGCCTCCGAAACACCCACGGGAAGAAATAGATTAGTGCTCTTCAAAATTGACACTACACAGTTATTGTATTTTAAGTATATTTATTTAGGCTCATTATATTGCCGTGTAGTGTCGGCTTAGAATAGCACTACCCCGTTTCTACCAATGGGTGTACGTAAGAGGCGACTAACGGTATTGGGGCTTTTAAGGGATTTTTGGGCGGTGCGGCTGGAGACCCATCACCAACAACCTTTACTTTACCATCCTTTCCCCAATTAATTTTCCAAAAGGGGCTGAGGAATTTCTAATTCCTTAGCTCTGGCTACCCCTTCTAAGGATTTATAGCCGTGAGTATATGTATGTATGCTAATTATACTTATGAGTGTAAAAACTTATGATCAACTCAATATTGTATAAACAAATAAATTGATGTTTCAATGCACGTTGGTATACATTATCCAAAATTAATGTCTTATCTGCATAAAACAAATACATTAAGTTAAATCAAGTAAAGCATTAATATTCTCACCAGTACTGAGAGTCCGACACTTTTTACACGTCGTCTTTAACTAGAGAGAATTTCTCCGCCGCATGATTTATTGGGGTATTCAGTGAGACGTCTTCATTCCTTTTGGACATCGAAGGGCGTGGTTTCGACCAAAAATGACCCAAGATAAATTCAGACACTCTCAAAATCCGATGAAGCAATAAATCATATTCTTTGTAAGCAACTCTTTTAATGCGGCCTTATTGTGGTTCAGACGAAACGCATTTATCATGGCGGCTGGCATTGCAACTTGGTGGGTAAACAGGATTGATGTCTTTTTCGTAACATTCATTGACACGTTACAATGCTTGGGAAATTAATTTCGATTTGCTCATCATTTGATTATAAAAATCTGATATGATAGATCATTCATTGTATTTTATAATCTACTTATTAAGCAGTAGGAAGGCAACCACTTCCAGAATTTTGTACATGATTTGCTGTTATAGGTCGTGTTATGTTGTTTATGACCGGACCGCACAAATAGTATATTTTTCTTTAAATTAGTAGTTTTCAATAACAGCTCTCTCCTTATGAAATTAAGCGTGATGAGAGCTTATTTTGGCTTTAGCCTATTTTTCTTCCGAAAATTATAGGTATTTACTTATACATGAATTAAAGTAATCAATTGCATTGTTTCTGATCTGAGCTATTTCAGTTCGGACAAACATATATTTCCCGTTTATAATGAGTATAGTTGCAAATAGATAAATTAACAACAATATAATTAATAACTTAATGACTTTAATTCCTACAACCAACTACCGAAACAATGTAACATCTCATTTAAAACATTTAAAGTAGTTCAATATTCCCTGATCCGGGTAAACGACGAAGGCGGATCAAATTTGAATATTAATACGAGTAGATATGATTAAGAGGCTTACTTTGTACAAGTCGGCGAGCAGAGCAAGACAAAGTAATGTTACATAAATGTGGCGGTGACTTGAAACATGGTCGTATTGATTGCGATAGCTGTATCGTGTACCTTGTACTCGGGTTAGGAACAGGCGGAAACATCATTAAGTACTTGGCCAAAGTATCGGCAGTGGACGCAGCTCCGCCGGTGTCGTCGAATGCACCGTTGCTGATCCACTTCCATACTTTCACCGCTTTTCAATTCCTGATACATCTATGGGCCTTGTTTAGACACAGGAATCGCAGCCTAATAGAATAGCCCTTTGTAGCCTAAAATAGAACTGCATTGTTCCGAAGCACCGATACTATCAGTTCAAATGGGTTCAATTTCAGCATAAATGGTCAGTGCTATTCATTAATTTACTTTTATGTCCAGTACATTCAAACTGCTGATTTTCTAAACGGCATTCACTAAGAATCTTTATTTGACGTGTAAAAGATAGTATCTTCTAGTGCTAGGATTAAATATTTATGCGTAATGATTTTATTAATGCCACTAATGGTTAATTAAGTGTAAATAAACATTTTATTATTTTCATAAACAGATAACTTGATGTTACTAATAAACTATAAAACGAACTGCGAATACTGTTTTTATTCTCACTTATTAGCTATAAAATTATTATCAGTGTGATCGTTTAATAAGTGAAAGGATATAAATTTTATTGTATCGACTCAGCCAGTTTATGCTAATTTCGCTATCTGTATCTGTTATGGTTTGTCAACAAAATATTCAAGCTAATAACTTTTCTATATTTGCATCAAAAGCAAATTTTAACGCCTTACTGGAATGTCTGAACAAATTAATGCTAATAAGTAAAAATGTAAAACAGGAGTTTATTGCACATCAATTAGATAATAATTTGTGATACGAAGTTTCTCAAGTGCAAGAAACGGTATCCTCGATTTGACTAAATAAATATCAATAAAGAAAATAACATAATGTTTTTTGATAATCGAAACAAAATCTCGAATATCTGTTTATGAGTCGGTTATCACAGTCACAATCAATTTCGAAAGACTGTTAACTACTGCGGTAGCTCGGGGTTGCTACTTCCAAAGTAATTATGGATTGGTTCTCCATTTCAACTCTGTACTTAATTCGGTTACTTTGTAACTTGATATCATGTTACAAAGAATCTGTATGAATAAACTCGAAATGTTTATGGCTCACACATTTTTTTCTTAAATCATGTAATAATTATTCTTAAACAACAGTGGTTTGTACGGAGATTTGTGTTTTAATAAAATATGCGTATTAATGAAAGGAAATATTAAATAAGAAAATTTATTTAACTGAAGTAGCTTCACATGGACTACATAATATTATATGGTTAGTACATACAAGTATGCTGTGTAGTGTCGGCTTAGAATAGCACTACCCCAATTCTTCCGCCGGGTGTACGTAAGAGGCGACTAACGGTATTGGGGCTTTAAAGGGATTTTTGGGCGATGCGGTTGGAGACCCATCACCAACAACCTTTATTCTACCATTTTTCCCCCACTTAACTTTCCAAAAGTGGCTGAGGAATTTCTGATTCCTTAGCTCTGGCTACCCCATCTAGGGATTATAGCCGTGAGTATATGTATGTATGTATGTACATACAAGTCAAAAAGGCATGCGTCCGAAGTATAAAGAATAAAAGAGCATGTATGAGATTGATGGATGTAAACGAAGCTAGAGAGGTTTGCCAGGATTGTAGAAAGTGGCGATCGATAGTATCTACCTAACGCAATAAGAACAAATGGCGTGAGCATATGTGTGTATGTACTATAGGTCTCTTTTTAAAAAATATCCAAACTTATTTCTAAAATGATTTACCTATAACATCTACTTTGTGTGCTGCATAGTGTCGGCTTAAAATAGCACTACCCCATTTCCTCCGGTGGGTGTACGTAAGAGGCGACTAACGGTATTAGAGCTATTAAGGGATTTTTGGGCGATGCGGTTGGAGACCCATCACCAACAACCTTTATTTTACCATCTTATCCCCACTCAACTTTCCAAAAGCGGCTGAGGAACTTCGAGTTCCTTAGTTCTGGCTTCCCCTTCTAGGAATTTACAGCCGTGAGTATCTACATTTTCTAAGGTTTTTCAGGCTAAAGTATTTTTTCTAGAAATAAGGTTTTAGACTCTCAAAATCTCAAAGCAATAACACAACCGTTCTGAATTAATTGTTGATAAATATAAGCTATAAAAATTTATTTGTTTTATTACATTATCAATTTGTCCATAATAAATGTAAGCGAAGCATGCAAGATTAGTTAAGAACAAAAGGAAATCATGAAGCTGTAGCTTGCTTATCGCAATGGGCACTTATATATATGCGTTAAAATATATCATTATTCGATTTTAATTTTTTTAAAACCTTGCATATTTTATTATAAACATTTTGATATCAATGACAAAACAAGTCTGAACCAGCAATCTAAAACCACCTCAAAAAGTGATACTTTATGTTCATAAAATTCGCTCCGCGTAATATCAGACCATAATCCATACGCCAATTTCAATTATCCAACAACGCTTGAAAAGGCAAAGAGTAAATAATCGTTTATCATCAATTTACTTTTAATGAATAATCAAATAAACAAGTGGAATATTTTCGTGTTAAATTTCGCAAGAGGGTTAAGCGGAGCATGTTTTTGTGTTGATGCCGCTTGATGATAACTGGTCCTCTTTTTGAATTATGTATCGTTAAGGCTTCAACTTGAGTCCTATATTTTCTTGTATATTCATTTTTCTTTGGTTGATTGGTTAAGTTGGTTTACTTTGTTGGGTTAGCTTAACTGTATTAAATTTATTAGGTGTCGAAACGAAAATTAAAAAACTGCAACACGTTGCAATGATATAAAAAAATATACTTCAAACAGCAAAGCAAAATTTATTTTTAATAGGATGAAATAAAAACTGATTACAACAAAAAGGTTAGTTAATGATATAATTACATACATACATACATACATATACTCACGGCTATAAATCCCTTAACGGGGTAGCCAGAGCTTTGGAATGAAAAATTCCCCAGCCACTTTTGGAAGTTGATTGGGTAAAGATGGTTATAATAAATGTTTTTGGTGACGGGTCTCAAACCACATCGCCCAAAAATCACTTAAAAAGCCCCCTATACCGTTAGTCGCCTCTTACGATCACCCACGGGTAGAAATAGGGTAGTGTTATTCTAAGCCGACACTACATGGCAAATATGTAATTGATATAATTAGTAGTTGTTTATATGAAACAAAATTTATAAGTAAAGTAAAACTTTCAAATCGATTTTATCATAGCACTATTACTTAAATGAAGATATGGAAATATATATCGGGTACACCATCGATCACTTAACATACTCTAATTAGAGTTTTCACAACTGGATTTAAGTAACATGTAAATAAAGTAAGGGAACAGAAACATAATTCACTGGACTGACTTTGATGGATGCGAAGTGCGAATTGATTCATTTCGGTGAGTTTCTAACATTTCATTGAATTAAAATAGCATAAAAGACAGTGATTGAAAGAGAGCTTTTTAATAGTTAGGTAAACACTCTGGCTGAGGTACTGTACCTTCCAATATTACGTGACATATTTATCATCTTCAGAATAATAGTAGAGAGTTTTTCACTGCTTTGTACGAATACATTGTCACATGAATAAGTAAAACCCAGCCATGTGGGTTTTTTCTCGATGCTTTCCCTCACCTTTAACAACCTTGATAATTTAACCCCATATACGACTTATAAAAATACCCAACAAATTAAATAAATAACTCGATGAAGGTGAGTATAGATTGATTATAAAGTACATTCCGTTACGCAAATATAATGGGTCGGGTCTATCAGCCGTATGAAATATTAGTTGGCAGTAGCGTCCGGTGCAGGCAGGCGCACTCGCACTGTCACCGGATGTGTACTATTGATGGCGCATGCGCTGTGCCAACTCTAATCAAACAACCGCAATTACCACCCGCAATTTGTCCTTCCAAACTAATTAATTTTGATTTAACTCTTTTACGTGATTAAAACAATTTAAATTTATTGTTTTTGTTCTTTGTTTTACAAATAAATCAAATCGTTATGTGCCGTTCAAGAAATATTTGTTTAAAATAGGTTTCCTTTTTTCAAGGCAACCATACTGTTGACTACACGATAAAAAACCATAGCTCAGTAATGACCGCTCATAATATTAAAACGGTATGACCAAACCATGTCAAAAATGCGTCAGAAGCAAATAAAAATAAAATTAATGCTTAAAGAAGCGTGAAGAAAAATTCCCACACATGTTACCAAGCTAATAAAATAAAATAAATTGCGCTCACAAAAAGTCCCCGCGTAAAGCGGTAATACACGAAATCAATCTTATTTTAAGGAGCCCCTTTTATATTGTAATGGAATGTTTGATGTTTCGTTAAAATTCTTTACATTCGGTGGCTGGTAAAGAAGCACAAGTATTCGTAAGAGACACCGCTACAGCCTTTTTCGTTAACGAGACTACCAAGTGCGGAACAATGGGTGGCCACTCTCTGCTCTTTAATTGATATGTACGGAATATCCAATGGCGCACGTGCTTGCTTTTTAGTTGAATTCAAATAAGATTTACTGTACAGCTTTGCGCCTGAGTTTTTGAGTCAAAAGTAAATGGAGTTAAAATACCTTTACGTACAAAAGAAAACTAGTTTTATAAACTTATTTTTCTTTTTAATTGAAACTCTTGGAGATAAACATAGGTAAGCGATTTTTTTGTTTATATTCTTATTTGATGGTTTTTTTGATGGTTTGATAGAAATGTTTATAGAATTTATTTATTTATTTATTTATTTGCATCACACAACAGGCAGTTAACAATACACGTTTGAAAAACATTTTTTTATAAAATATATGAAAACCACCCTACTAGGTGTGTTGAAAACTTGCACAATTATTTAACTTATTACTAAGTCTACCATCGTCTATTTACATGTTACTTAACATACTGAAGAAAATAAATACATACAATATTGTATACATAATAATTATAATAAATAGTAAATAATGAATTATATATTGTACGAGATATGTTTAAGCTTATGTTTGAATTGGGTAAGACTAAGAAAGACATCAAGATCGTGTTGAGATGCGACAGAGTTATATATTCGCTGCATATGAATAATAGGGTTATGATGAGAACGTAAAGTGGGACTAACAGGTAATGTGAATAGATCCTGTTTCTTTCTACGTGATCTATATATTGTATTGAGAGACATATTTGATAAAAGACAAGTATTTAGTGAACCATGAATAATTTTTTGTAAAGTGATAAGAGATATATTAGTACGACGGCGTTCTAGACGCGTCACGTTGAAGTAGCTTAATCGTAGATCATAGTTGCGACATTTATATTTTAAGTTAAACCTAAACGATAACATTCTTAAGAATTTTTCTTGTATATTTTCTATTGACTTAATATGAATTTTGTAATATGGGTTCCAAATAACTGAACAATATTCTAATTTTGATCTAATGAAACTATTATAAAGAAATATACTAGATCGGGGGTTCTTCATACCTTTTGTCACCCGACTGATAAAGCCAAGAATTTTGTTGCAAGACCGGATTAGATAGTCATAATGGGATCGAAATGTTAATTCTTTATCGAAAATAACACCTAAGTCTCTTATAGAGCTGACTGCTTCAAGGGAGTGTCCATCTATCGAATAAATGTAATTTGCACACTGGTCTTGAACTTTATTAAATCTAATAACAAAACATTTTTTCACATTTAAGACCATGCAGTTGTTTTGACACCAGTTATGCAGGGATACAAGGTCATTCTGAAGATTCTCACAGTCAGTTATTGATTGAATCGATTGATAAACTTTTAAATCATCGGCGTATAATAAGTGAATTAATGAGCAACATCAAGTCTCTCGTTGAGATCGCCAATCAAATGTGCATAAAAGATAGAATACCCGTTTTCTTGGACACAGACCACGAAATAAACATAGTGTTTGCACTCAGCTGCTGCTCGATAATTTCCAGATTTATGGCTTTATGGCCAGTTCTAGCGCAGATTGGATTTATCTATGCTTTCATCGCGATGCTAAATTATTAAGATACAAGTGAGAGTACATTTTGAACATTATTATAATTTATTATATCTTATTTTAATTGTAGTACCTATTTTATAAGGCATAAGGGTGTTTAATGTCTGAACATTATTTAATGGTGTATTTGAATGTTCATATTCTTATAAGCTTTTTTTTTAAAAAAAAAACCAAATTCAGGCAAATCATCTGGCGTGGCTGTTTTGACTAAAACTTCCTTTATTTATGTTACTAATTAATAATGTTCGTGGGGTAGTGATTAGGCGACTCGCTATTTAATTCGGGTTCGATTCCCAATAAGGGCATTCGTTTGTGTGCTGAATATAGATGTTTGTTTCTACCCTTGGGCAATATTAAATATGTCGTCGAGTCAGTTAATAACTTACCATAAGTAATTATTGCCCTTTTTGGGGCTTACTAAATCTATGCGCTAAGTCAGTATATTAATATATACCGATTTCGATTATGAAATAAAAATAATTTAATGTGATGACAGGGAAATTTAGTCACTGTGCACATCTGTAGAACTTTTGGTATATTACTATGAAAAACAGCGAGGGTAAATTTACATTACTGCAGATATAATCCATTTTTCTTTTGCCTTGTTTTGTGCATCTACCCAAATAATTAATTTACCGATCTCACCTTCCAAAGGTTGTCTGGAAGAGATCGCTTTTAGCGATAAGACCGCCAATTGTACCTCACTGTAAACTGTTTGATCATATTATTATTTTTGTAAATTTATGTTTGATGTGCAATAAAGAGTTATTCTATTCTATTCTATATAATGTTTGGAAACATATGTTAAACTATATAGGATGGACTGAAGGTTATGCGCTTTGCCCATGGGTATTTAGTTTATGAGCATAATTAGTTTGAATATCAAATATTAAGTAATCCCTTCATAAACTATATAATCCGGTTCAAATGCCAAATGCTTCTTCAAAAACAAAAACCATATACTGTGATTCATCCCTTTGGTTTACTGTATAACGTTGATTCCATATATCTTATACATAAATACGCGACACGTATATTTAAAACATTTTAGCCAGACCCAAAAACTCTTAAGGATTACTCATGGTATTTTAATAGACAACCTACGTACAGCTCAATATGAATGTTTATTAAAACGGTGCTGCCGTAAGACGGAAGGTATAAGAAGGTAAGTGAAAACGCGTGGTAGCGCTCGTCACTAAACAAGAGCGAGGGCCGAGCGGTATCTGAATTCCGAGCGACGCGCTTGCCGCAACGAGAAATCTGACAGGGGATGCAAACATTCTAGAACTTTTATGTTTCCTGTGTTCAATTGAGGTGTTTTTGTTTTAAATGTTTTGTTTTGTACTTGTTTTGTAATGTTTAATTCACAAAGCTGTGTAGTGTCGGCTTAGAATAGCACTACCCCATTTCTATCCGTGGGTGTACGTAAGAGGCGACTAAGGATATTGGGGCTTTTTGAGGGATTTTTGGGCGATGCGGTTGGAGACCCATCACCAATACCTTTATTTTACCATCTTTTCCCTTCTCAACTTCCAAAAGGGGCTGAGGTTTTTTTTATCCCGAAGCTCTGGCTACCCCTTCTAAGGAATTCAAGCCGTGAGTATATGTATGTATGTATATGTAATTCACACAGTAGTTAGGGATATCTAGTTTATAATATTAATTAAATAACAGAACTCAAATCAATTTATCTTTCTTTGGACATTACATACATACATACATATACTCACGCCATTAATTCCCATTGGGGTAGGCAGAGACTATCGATCGCCACTTCGTACGATCCTGACAAACCTCTCTAGCTTCGTTTACATCCATCAATCTTTTCATACATGCTCTTTTATTCTTCATACTTCGGACGCCAGCCTTTGGACATTCTTAATTGGAATAAGAATAAAAAAGACAACGCCTTTAAAATTCGTTGGAGCTGCCATGAACATATAGCTTAGATTTTCAGCTCAGTCATTATATTAGAGTTATGACATCTACCCCATAAATGAAACTCATACAGCTATGTGTCTTTTATGTGTCCTAAAATATATCTTTCTTGGTTCCAGGTAATGCATATTGAAAATCGTCATCAATGTTGTTGTCTTCAGTACATGTCAGGGTAAATAAATAACAATATTTTAAATATATTAAAACAAGCACTCTTAAAAGTTTAATATTAATACCCAAGGCACATTGGTCATGATATTTTTACATATGTAATTATGTAGAAACTAAATGACTGATAAAAACTGTAGCCAAAGTGAAAAGGCCGCTGCCCCGGATGGTTGCGCAGCCCTGGTTGGTTTCTCCTCTGTAACCAGTCCTGCTCGCCAAGTCTCGCCGCGCCAACACATCCATCCTCGCCGCACCAATAATTAACGATTGCTCCTGCGAAATCGAATTATGTCTACTAATTCTATACACAATATCACTAACGTTAACTGTTTCATACTAATACTTCACTTAAAGGTAGGGCCTGTGTAGTAGGTAGGTAGGTGTTAGCACGAAAGTATTAAGAAGGTACTGGTATTTTCGACTTCTCAAACATGTTCTGATATGCATTCTTAGACGCAAAGCAAAGTAGAAACAAGATGTTTTGATACCATTGGATCATTATCATGGTATATACTGATCGAAGATACTCATAAATTACTAAATTTGTCCCTACAACTACAAAACTAAAACTTTATTTAGATTTGTTTTATAACTTCTGGATTATTATTGCAGTGAAAGTGCTAATCTAAATCAAAACTAAACACAGTTAACAAAAGAGTTTCTTTTTCGGAAACACTTTACAAAATTTTATTACTTGCGCAGGGCATGTCAAAACGCCAATCATAATTTTACCCTGCAATGAAGTTCAATATTGGAAAATTGAAATACATCAAAAAGTGATCGAGATAAAAGAAGATTGTACAATATTTTGTTAATGCGACAATAATCATACCCTCGATGCAGCCGGAACTTTTGAGTTCCCTTCAGATACAGACTCGTCCATCTGTGTAATTTCTTGGTACGATACAATCGTTATACTTTCGATATAATATGAAACGCAATATTTTCGGTAAGGAGAGAGTTCTTAAATTAAATATCACGCCTGTAGATCCCAAAAAAGGGTAACCAGAGCTACAGAATTACAAACGCCTTAGGTACTTTTAAGAGAAAATTTTCCAAAAATACATCTTGACTCGAACAAATTTCACGTGTCTTCAATTTCACTACAAAATATACGATTGAACAAAGTTTACCGTTGTCGTAATAAAGCAAAATACAAGGTAATCTGCGATTCCCATTATTTCATACTCAATTGTTCCGTGAATTGCAAAGGATACGTTTTTGTTTGTTCCTTTTGTCGAAAAAAAAATTGTTCATGGTATCAATACACGATAGATATTTTGCAGTTGAGATGAGTTTTCAAAAACTGTTTTACAAATTTATTAATTATTAATGTAACTAATTTGGTTTGAAGTTTAAGAGGAAAAAAACTTACACCTCATGTTCATGAAATAAATTAAATTTAAAATGGCTTAGACTAGGGCTTACCCATTTCTTCCCGAGGTTGATGCGTGGTTGACGTAAAAAGCGACTTAGGATTGGGGCTTTTTAAATTATTGTCGGGCAATTTGGTTAGAATTTAAATATTTTTGTTCATGAAAACCTGATGTGGGGATTATTACTGATAAATAAAGAATAAATAAACAAAAGCGGGGTCGATTCCCGCCTGTGTCGAGGTTTTTCTTTCCTTTATTTATCAATTTGGTTAGAAATCTTTATTTACAATTCTTTCTCAACCCAAATTCCAAAATTGGCTAAAAAGTTCCATTCATAAGCTCTGGGTATCCCTTTTTAGGATTTATAATTATTTAATTATTAGGATATATATATATATGTATAAACTTCAGTTTTAAAACACAAATATAAAATTTCGCATTCATTTTATAATTGTAAAATCATTTCAAGTCAATTAAAGCCGATTAAAGAATCTATCGATGTTGCAACATCATTCATAATCATATAATGATTAGGTTTTGTTTTGAGTAACCTTGCTCTGGAAATATAGTCTAGGTGCTACTTATTCTGCATTTGACTATATATCGGTGCTTATTTAAGACTTTACTAAGCAATAATGTTTTATTGGCCTCGTTAAAACGATTGGATGGTTATAAAGGCGTTATAGCAGTGATAGCCAAAATTTATTGCACTAGTAGCTTATTAGTTTTTACTATTGCTATTCATATATTAATTTTATGATACTTTTATTAGTATGCAAAAAACGGGTTACTTTATAAGATGCTTAAATTCATTGAAAGGTAATTCCGTAGTAGAGACTAGAAAGAAAATGCTACTTAAATAAAATTAAAAAGTGGCTGAAAAACTTTTAGGGATTTACAGTGTATGTGTGTAAAATAAAAATCTCATAACAATCGTTTGTCAAAAAGCAATTATAAAAATACAACTTCTTAGAAGCGGTTTACGTAATTAAGTAAGCGTTTAACAGACATAGGCCTATCCCACGTATTGTTCGCTGTCCAAACTGTAATTATCTATCTATCTATCTATCTAATACGATTGCAGATTTAGCTCCAAACACTGAATAACAAATGTTATATCAATGATTTAATGTAAATCTGAGGTTCTGAAAACTAATGCAATGTTTGTTTTTTACATATTAACCGAATAGAATAGCTGTGTAGTGTCGGCTTAGAATAGCACTACCCCATTTCTTCTGGTGGGTTTACGTAGGAGGCGACTAACGGTATTGGGGCTTTTTAAGGGATTTTTGGGCGATGCGGTTGGAGACCCATCACCAACAACCTTTATTATTACCATCTTTTCCCCAATCAACTTCCAAAAGTGGCTGAGAAATTTCCGATTTCTCAGCTCTGGCTACCCCTTTTAAGGATTTATAGCCGTGAGTATATGTATGTATGTATGTATATTAACCGAAATTTAATAAAGATAAAATAACGAGTCAAGTAAAATATTTCTATACTTCAAAATCAAAAAACAAACGCACAATTATTCATCAGTTAGCTATACATAATGTATATATACGATCGTATACAATTTATATACAATATCTTCGGAAATTAGTTTAGTTATTAGTCCGTCTTTATTACTGTCAATTGCATAAATATTATTAAGAGCACGATGAAATTACTGCAATTTTCATTGCAACTTCGAACGAATGTCCCCTACATGTATCTATTAAAATTAAAATGACTAGTTTACGACGAGGAAGTCAAAACAGGAGCAGCACCCATTAAAACTTAATGAAATAACAGTACGACCCAATCGAGTTTTAAAACATTTTAACATGATTAATACAATTTAAGTCAGGTAATAGAAATATGTTTAATGAATGTGAATCCTAATCAATATACGTAAAATAAGACTAAGTATTTATAACTTCCTCTTGAACAGATCAATTAGAAAACTAATTCTACTACCATGATAGAAAAATAAGTTGCTATTAGACATGTGGTTGTTAGTTATTGTTATGATATGGTTTAATAGGTAAAGATGAAAGGCATAAATATAAAGTTTACTGATAACTTGAATTAATATAGTATTTTGCGGTGTCTATCAAAATTACAGTATGTTTGAAAACAATGGGCTGTACATTAAACTCTTAATTGGTAATAACTTATGATGTATAAGGCAAATTTCTTAATATAAGAATCCTCGGTAATGATATAATATAGATTCAAACATATAAACACAGAAAATTTCGATTACCACTTATTATGATGTTAATCCCCCGATTTCATTCGTCAGTTTCTTCATGCACGTCAATAATAATTTCAAACTTCAGACAAATTGCTATATTTAAAACGCAATATATAGATTTTACAAAATAGAATACTGCATTAAAACATGTTAATCATTTTATATTTAATTGTCATAGAGTATAGAATTTTATTATAACCTTTGTATTTATCTAATCCCAAAATTATACCCGAGTTTTAGCGTTTTTAACTAAATGTAAATTATTTTTGTAAGAAATAATTTGAAAGCAATCATAACCTTGCCGTGACCCCGTCATCTCCAGCTCCACCGAGCTCCAACAATGGCGATCCGCGAGTGACTCTTGCTAATTAAAAACATTCCTATTTAAACGTCGAACTCAAGGCGACCTGGATCCCGTTTTTATTTTACCCTTAATGAGGCCCATACACGGCGCAACTGTTCCAGAATTTGCATTGATCCTCGTAAGTAATTGCGTATGGAGGAAATTGCCTCTTTAGTACTGATACCAATTTGGCTCGTCCATCTGACAAGCGTCTTGTCAACATGAAGAATTGATGGTCTATTATGCGAATGGATATTGCGATACTTGTCCGTTGATCGGCCATAATTTCTTTTTAAATTACTCAACTCCATTCAACTTTCTTTGAGACGAAGTAATGTGACGTTTGCGGACCTAAGCGCTGCTGGTGACGCCTACTTAATAAATTTAAGAACCATAAACTAATGGCTCTATCGGTTGAATCTCTGTAGATATGTTTCAACATTCAATGGTTAATACGTTATAATGGTCCCATAAACAATGATGCGGGCTTGCGTCTATGTTGACGACAAATTACACGTGGGCTGTGTCTCGCCTGAGTAATGCCAAAAGTCATTTCACAATGTGTATCGGCTCCGCTACGATACATACGTAACTCAAACGCGACATATTCAATATGCCTTTCTAAAGGACTATTTACACTATGCTTATTTGAATTGAAATTAAAGAAATATAAAGCAATTTCAAGACAATTAATGAAATTCACAATTATTTAAGCTTCTCCCTTAGTTGAATAATAAAAGAATTTTCACAAGATCCTATTGAACATATTTTATGTACTTTTATTTCAGGTAGGTACTGGGACTAGAAAGTTGTCGCTATATCAAATGACTCTGTTTATCATAAAGAATATATAGTGATACATGGTAATACATATAAACCAATATTTTTATGTTTACGCCCCCTTAGGCCTTAAAGTGATATGAGAGTGAAAGTGACAGTAAAGGGTTCATCCACCATTTCAATATTACTTAAATCATTTATCGATCTGGTGGAAGTGGCCGATGGCTTTTTAATTTTGGCACAATAACCAATATATCAAGAAACGGAATAATGTTCCGGTGATCATTTACCTCTGAAATTCGTGATGGTTCCTCCTAAGTTTTATTTCATGTAAATACTGATTCTCCAAAAGTGCAGACAGAAATTGTTATAAAAAAAAACTTCACAATCTGAGTGAGTATCATACAGCTGCCCGTAATACGTAAGTCAAATACGGTGACAGACATAAATGACAGTCTATGTATCTGATTCTATCAATTGAAAGCTGTCGATCAAGCATAACCATTTAATTTAAACAACATAGGCATGCACCAATCTACTTTTATCTTTGTATTGGTACTACTACTACTAAATCCTCTGAAGTTCGCTATATATAATCATGTTTATGTGTTTAAACTAGGTTCTTGGTATGCTCTGCTCCCATTTCATATTACTTAATATAATTTATTTTAGGGTACATTTGTTAGAATAGACTACTTATAGCCATGGCATAATATATGGCATAAACTATCTTCTCCCCAATCGACTTCCAAAAGTGGCTGAGGAATTTCTCATTCCAAAGCTCTGGCTACCCCGTTAAGGGATTTATAGCCATGAGTATATGTATGTATGCATATTATATGAGCCAATATATATTAGCTACAGTTGATTTCTTATACCTTCTTGATTTAACATACATACATATACTCACGGCTATAAATCCCTAGAAGGGGTAGCCAGAACTAAGGAATTAGAAATTCCTCAGCCACTTTTGGAAATGTGAGTGGGGAAAAGATGGTAAAAATAAAGGTTGTTGGTGATGGGTCTCCAACCGCATTGCCCAACAATCCCTTAAAGGCCCAATACCCTTAGTCACCTCTTTCGTACACCCACCGGAAGAAATGGGGTAGTGCTATTATAAGCCGACACTACACAGTTTCTTGATTTAACTCTATTGAAATTAACTGAAAACCAACTACAGAAGAAAATCATAAAATTTAATTTCCCTGAGTATATTGGATACGTGTCTTATTTGTATCTTCAGTTCATTAAAGAAATTCAATCACATAAGCAAAGATATGAGATTTAAAGCACCGTTAGTCCGAATTTAAACCTGAGCAAAAAAACTATAGCACGTGATCGTTCAGATCGTGTGTCAATCGGAGCGGCACTTATAAACCGTCTGTCAAAACGCGTATCATCCTCAAATCTGTCTGACATTTTACTATGTTAATGCCAGGGACCGAACAAAGTGTGGGCAGATGTGTGTTTTGTATTCTTTATTGTATTCAACTTTTACTACCGCAATGCTTCGCAACATAACATAACATAACATAAACGTTTACGCCGAACATCCCCGAAGGGGTTGGCAGAGGTACTAATACTTATGAACATCACGTGACTTTGTCACCTGGTGTTCAGAGTACCCACGTTTTGCATGGACAGTGTACTCACGTGATAGGGGGCAGGCCTATCGCCGTTTTGTACGAATACACTGTCACATGACTAAGTACAACTCAGCCATGTGGGTTTCCTCACGATGTTTTCCCTCACCGTTAACAACCATGATAAATACTTAAGTAACTACGAATTGTTAAATTGTTGAAATAATTTGATGTATTGATTTTAGACTCTTGCTGTTCTGATTGATTTTAATTAGTAATGACATCCTTATTCTGTCTGGCGTTGTGAAAGAATTGATAAATGTTCACTATTGGTTTTAGGCCTCCTTTAGTATCTGCAGTGGCCGGTCCTGGGGTCTCTGCAATGGGTATTCGAGCCCCAGCATCCATTAGTTCTGCGAACAATATTTACTATCCTTTGCCACGTATGTTCAATCGTGTAGTGAAACTACTATCATAGCTCTCCCCATTGTCTTGCTTGCCTTGCTATAAGGCCTATTGTAAGAGCCTACGACTATGTAGCTTAGGTCATAAGTGGTAATACATGTGGGTGAACATACTTTGATTATGACCTTTGCAAAATTTGAACGAAAATATATCGCATAGTCCAGATTATCAATCAATTAAATTATAATTTAATCACTTCCTTTCAGTTAATTTGAATGATTTGCTGTTTTTATGCTTCAACTTACATTTTGATATAAGGATAACACTTTCTCATGCTATTTAATCATACAGAATAAATTTTAGAGAGTCGTCTTTTCACAAATATATTCCTTACTACCGTTCTCATATTTTGAAGTAGCACATGGGCAAGGTTTGGCAAAAGATGATGATGTATAGATAAACTCAGCTTCAAAGACAAGCGTCTAAAAATTATCTGCCATCAATCAAAATGGAGCAACGCAACGTGAAGATCTTGACCTAAGGCTCTTGCGCTTGCGCACCGCGCGTGCCAGCCGTGCTATTACTCGTATCATTCATTGCAAATGATCTACAGATCGCGTCTAATGTCTGTTCTCTATGAGGCTCTATCTTTGCAATGCACTGGTTCTAATTATTTTTTGTTCTTTGTACAAATAATGTGGATTATACAATAAAAATATATATTGGTATTTTTTTAAAGGTCCATGCAAAACGTGGGTACTCTGAACACCAGGTGACAAAGTCACGTGATGTTCAGAAGTGTTAGTACCTCTGCCAACCCCTTCGGGAATATTCGGCGTGAACGTTTATGTTATGTTATGTTTTTTAAAGATAATTAGTTTTTTTTTGTATGCCGCCGTATTTAAAACAAATGAAGCCTCGTTTTTTAATGTTAATATTGGCACTGCACTTGTATTCATTACATTCTTTTATCACTTAAACTTATTAATATCGGAAAACACACTATCATCAAACCCATTTTCTAAATGTCGATAAAGATATCTCTTAACAAATCCAATATTCTCAAACCACAGTTTGAAAACCTTAGTCCACTAATACGGATCCATTAAAGAAATGCATATGTGCAGCGCCCAGCCGGAGCTGAGCGGCTATTGTCGAGGAAGGCCGATTACTTCTAATGCGAGGACGAATTAACAGTTAGCTGGTAGTGTTATGGTAGCGCTATGATGATCACTGTGGAGATGCCTCATTTGCCTTCTAATCATAGTCGATGCTTTCTACTGCATGGAAAATACTTTAGAATGAAAATTCTAAGCACACGATTTTTATACTTTTTATTTTTTATGCACTTTCCAAGTATTTTTACAGTGTGAACGTAATCCAAAATGGATCTTGTAGGTGAATGTCCTATTTTTTAAGGTATATTTCAAGACGGGTTTAAATGAGATTTAATTTTGAATGGAAAGATTGCAATACGTAAAACTACAGTAAACCGGAAATAATGTAGATTGTTCGTGTTTACATCTTTAAGAAAGATTTAATATTGATGACTAAGTCATGTGACAGTGTATTCGTACAAAACGGCGATAGGCCTGCCCCCTATCACGTGAGTACACTGTCCATGCAAAACGTGGGTACTCTGAACACCAGGTGACAAAGTCACGTGATGTTCAGAAGTATTAGTACCTCTGCCAACCCCTTCGGGGATATTCGGCGTGAACGTTTACGTTTATGTATGTTATGTTATGTTAATATTGATGAAACTCTAATGGTTTTCACAACTAAATTTTTATTAATGTAAAATAACCAACAATCATGGCTGTTGTGCTTACTGCTGGTGTACCTTATTTAAATAAATAAATGAATAAATACTATACCTTCAATATTACCTTTTTATGTAACATAACAGGTGCGTATAAAACTAAGAGTTATATTTGATTTTATTGTCAAAGCCTTATAGTTATACTATAGTATGTATAAAATTACGATAGGAAATTTCAAAGAAATTAGTCTCGCTAATCATAGTTTGCAGAACGAAAGCTGTAACGATTTTCCACGCTCATAAATGTAGTAAGAGAAGCTCTAATAGAGGACAATTATAAAGGCTTAGCAAGATACACGGTGATAAGGCTGACAGTTATCGATCGTTTGTATACCCGATATACGAGTTTAGTTCTTTATTGTTTACGTAATTGGACCTAGAGGCACTATTAAGCCATCCTGAATGAAGTTCCCTGCTGCTGCTGCTAATAAAGGAAGTAGGAAATGGATAGTACGCGCAGAGCTTTTTTCTTATGTTGGCTTCGTGTAAACTAGACATTATTTTGATATTAAACTTTTAAAGTGTACTTTATAGACCTTACTTTATAGATAGGTTTAACAGGCTTGTAATTTAAAAAAATGCCGACCTTATTAAAAACAAATAAAATAGACACAATTTTGAGTCAATGTGTATAAGTTTGCTTATGTGAAAAATAATATAAAACATATTATTAAACATCATGTACGTGCTTGATTTTAAACTATATAAAAAAATTAATATATATTCTCTATTATACCTTTTCCAAATTACATATTATTTGTGAGGAAGAAAACATCACAGTTTAATACCGGCCCTAGATCCAAACGATAACGGTCTCAGGATCACCTGGTTTTGAACAATTATACTTTTTGTACTTTAGATAATATTCTGTTATTAGCTTCTTTACCATATCTATCGTATCAACATATAAGCTACCATCTTATAATGATATCACATGATATAATGATCGGCCATACAGCAGGCGGGGCTAGCAGGCCTTGCTCGAGATCTTGACATAAACGTCGCTTATAATAAAACAGATTAATCTTTAATAGAATATCGAGGTTGATGTGATTATTACCTTTATATGTGACACCATCTCCAGTAGAATCAACACCATAATATTTTGCAAGTGTAAAATTTATGCTTATTTAATTCTAGACTTTTTGGAAGTCCTGTAATGCTAAACGCAGTAAAAAATTTAAATCAATTAAAAATATTTTTGAATATGCAATTTAGTACTTAAATAACTAATGTGTTTTCTTTAAAAATCGTTTATAACATGGCGTTATTATCCTTACGGCTGACATATATAATTTGAAAATCAACATAGCATATATCGCAAGAGTGTTTATTTGTTTCGATAATTAACTATCCGTAGTGCTCTATATATATATATATATACATACATACATATACTCACGGCTATATTTCCCTTGAAGGGGTTACCAGAGCTAAGGAATTATAAATTCCTCAGCCACTTTTGGAAGTTGAGCGGGGAAAAGATGGGGTAAAAATAAAGTTTTTAGGTGATGGATCTCCAACCACATCGCCCAAAAATCCAATAAAAATCCCAATACCCTTAGTCGCCTCTTACGACACCCGTGGGTAGAAAAGGGTAGCGACATTCTAAGCCGGCACTACATGGCAATGCATATATATATATATATATATATATATATGCATTGCCATATATATATATATATATATATATATATATATATATATATATACATAGCAGAGCACTACGGATTTACTATCTTATATTTATATATAATATATCAATATACTACATCAACATTTAACATATAAACAGAGACTGTTACATATAACTCGGTTGTTTATCATGTGACATTGTCCCATAAAATGATCGAGTACGCTGCATAGTGATTATCATATAAAAACAGCCTATATGACTTCACATGATGTCATGTGGCATGGGAAGTACATCGTATTACGTAAGTGATCGGTGCAGAGCAATGTCACTAGAACAGACTCGATATATCGCTTTAGATGTAGGAAAATGGGATTTTACATAGTTTAGTGGTATTTTATATGCATATACTCACGCCACTAGTTCCCATTGGGGTAGGCAGAGACTATCGATCGCCACTTCGTATAATCCTGACAAACTTCTCTAGCTTCGTTTGCATCCATAAATCTTTTCATACATGCTCTTTTATTCATTATACTTCGGACGCATGCCCTTTTGAACACACTCTGAATTTGGTCCAAGTTCTCCGTGGTCGTCTCTCTGTTTTTTTCATAAATCTATACTTATAATAAATCTGTAGAGAGGTCAATTCTGTACATGAAATATATTTTCAAAATAACCATCAGGTGGTGATTAGGGATCGATACTGATGCCAAAAATGCAATCAGTAAAATTTTTGTCTGTCTGTCTGTCTGTCGGTTTGTATGTTCCTTATGGAAACAAAAACTACTCGACGGATTTTAACGAAACTTGGTACAATTATTTTTCATACACTTGCGCAGGTTTTTGTATACTTTTCAGCAGAGTAGTAAAGGGGAATTTTGGGAAATTTTGGGAAAACGGGAGAAGTTACTCCATTTTTTAAGCTTCCGTCGCGTGTGCAGCCTTAATGGTTAAACTTACATAGCAATCATGTGCGACGGGAATATTCTTCATAAAATTATCTAAAAAAAAATCCTCAGCAGTTTATGTCTATCTTTTACAGTTGACTCACAATAACACGTGTAATTCCTGATAGCTTAGCAGTTCGGATCATTCTGATTATATTTGTTTACTTTTACGTTTTTAAACCTCTCACTCATCCCAAATTTAAAAAAGGTAACATTATTACCTACTCAATAAAAAAAGAATCATAGAAATCGGTAGACAAACACCGAAATTATACATAAAATAAGCCATCGCGCCCGTGATCAAAACCAAATCTTTAAAAATTTACATATAACATACTAGATGGCGCCAGTAGTTGCATCCTACATCACGTAATGATTTATTTTTTAGATTGTTATAAATACTTCATAGCGTTTTATTCCAAAATTTGCTATTAAACGGAAATACTGAACCGTTCATCAAAACGCATTTAAAATCACCAAACTACACTGTTTAGGGAGTGCTATAAATTTAATAAATTGAAAACATTGCGCTGAATTTCACAATGCTTGAGCAGTGACTGAAGAAAGAAACCTTAGATATTTAAAAAAACAACGCTACCCGTGCGAAGCTGGGACGATCCACTAGTTTATAATAATTTTGTGTACATAGGAATAACATTTATAAACAGATACTAAAGTCTGTGTTTTCTTAAATTATTGTTGTTTTGATATAGTTTTTGTAATTTGCACAAAAATACACTTTCGCATATCTCGACACGATTATTTATTGTCACAACATAATACATTCAAAGTTTTAGAAAATCTTTTTTAAGAAATGCGTTATGTTCAGAAAAATCAGTACGTCTGCCACCTCCTCAGGGATATGAAACTTTATCGTATCTATGTCTTTTCAACGAACACATACATATAATTCCGCCATCACGGTCTTGTATCATGTCATCTGCAATGTCAACCACATCATTATCATATAAACTGGGGCTGAGCCGATCAACCGACATCACTAACATGTCATTACTCTGTTTTTTAAGTGTTTATTTGATTGCTGTTTGGTACGTTACTATAGCATTCTTATCTTGCTTATCCAGGGGACCAAGATAGATACAAAACTCATTTATTAATGTTGACATAACCCATTAGTACACAAAAAGAAGTAAAAATTACAGCTCCGAAATCATATGAAAACCTATCACTGCGACACTAAAACTTGATACTGGTTCTCTACCATTGCTTAAATTTAATATGAATTCATACATTGCACAGATAACATAATGATTAATTGCACTTAGTAATAAAATTTGCACATTTTAAATGAACGAAGGCTTAGTTGGATTAGCGCTGTGTTAACTGTCAGGTTCTATTAAATAAAAAGTAAAACAAAACGGGTATGTTAGAATAATTTTCCATTTCCTTGTATAACTGTTATTTTTTTCATGCAAACTTTAGAAATCCATATATAGTTTTGGTCTATAATTTAAATAAATAAACAAGGGAACAATTTTAATAACGAACAATTCCATACAATAAATAGGCGTATAACATTCAAAGGAGCCGAAAGCGTTTATGAAACAGTATTTAACGCAAAAACCTTCCAAATTCCAGGCTCATTAAATTACTGAAAGGCCTTCAAAAGATGAACGACATCACGAATATCAAAAGGTGGACTAAAGGCGTGTCAGAAAAAACCTGTCAAGGTTATTTTCTTGTAGGAATAATGTCATGAAAATTTGGAGTTTGTCAACATACATATACTCACGGCTATAAATCCCTAGAAGAGGTAGCCATGCCTTCAGAAAAAGAAATTCCTGAGCCACTTTTGGAATTTAAGTGGGGAAAAGAGTGTAAACTAAAGGTTTTTGGGGATGGATATAAAACCACATCGCCCAATAACTTCTTTAAAAGCCCCAAAACCCATAGTCGCCTCCCATGAACACCCACGGGTAGATATGGCATATTGCTATTCTAAGCCGACACTACACAGCAAGGAGTTTGTCAACTCTAAATATAACAGTTATCTTGTATACAATATAATTATCAATATTTTTGGTAAGCAATAATTTATTTATCTATTCAGGTGCAACTCCACCGAAGATGTTCCTGTAATAATTATTCATGTTGGTGATTATTATCCACATGTGTATGCGTACAATAAAAAATAGACTCATCGATTTTCAATCTGTATTCAACGAAGAAGTTTTTAAAAATCCAATAATTTCTCTGTCACCTGAGCTATGATTACGACAAACCACAAACGTACATTTCATAAGTCATCCAATTAACCATATCTATTTATAAGTATGAACATCTGAGCTAATTTTGGTCTTACTCCAAAGCCGCAGGCGTTGTCATATTACCTAATTATCAATGTAAATATCGTTTACAACTACTGATTTGGTCCATCCAATGACAAGTTGCCCAAGGGCATGTCTGCTGGCCCAAGAATATAGACAGGCCACTTTTGAAATCGATAAAGTAAATACCAAGTAATGCATGTTACCACATCACTATTATGTGATTATAATCCTACACGTACTAATTATGTACCAAAAATAAGTGAAAATATTTTATGATTTCTTCAAGTCTTTTTTAAGACATTAATTTAGCAATTGATAGCTTAACGATTTGTAATTTTTAAATAGAGCATTTTTGCGACTGTTTCTTACTTCATTAACAAAACTTATATGCACGTCTCGACATTCATACTAATACATCGACTTACTTCTATACAATACAAAAAAAGATACTGCTACTGCGTTCATGATTTTTTATTGTTTCTTCAAGTTGATTAGATAAGTGATTACTTGTGTTTTTTTTTACAAAGGGCTGGTATCTTCATACAAAAGTATGTTTTACTTGCGGACGATATAATACCAAATCGATTCTTCATGTCGTGACTTATCTTTAACAATGTTTACTACTGTTTACCATATTAATCCTCCATTTATACATAAGATATACATTTATGCATTTTGTATTCATAGTCATGTTTTTTCGGATTATTAAAAATTCATTGAACATGTCATCGGTATCATTATGCCAAGTATAATGTGTGGTTTGTCATATGACCTGAATAAAACAAACACACTTATGACGTAACGCATCCGGAATGATCCGGTTAAGTTGTAATTCGTTGAGATTAAATTGTATCAGCGTACGCGCATATAATTTTATACTTTTTTCAATTAGCATATATTGCGTAATGAAACTCACATCGTATGAAGAGTATTGGAGATATGCAATTGAAATACGGATTCGATTCGTACAAGTTAATTATACGTCACAGCTCATAAAAATATGTACTTAGTTATTTTTGCTACTCCAATGTAGAAGGCAGTCATTTAAATTGAACTGATTAGCATGTTTTACATACTTTGATAAATATATGGTATGCAATTGGAAATTTGGCGCGATACGAATTTTACGTAGCCAACTGATCGTTTTCTAGTTACCTTGTTTGGATAAGCGCTGCAATCAGCATCTTCAATTCATCTTGTTGGTTTGGAGAACAGTTCAAAACTAATAGGGCACTTATGTTTAAAGTAAATATCATTAACTAATTACTTTTATAATACCTTAATAAAATAAACAAAGATAAAAAACGAGCGTGGTGTATCTTTTCCATAAAATGATTAATTAGTGTTGCGATATGGGACCTGGGTCCCACACAAAGAAATTTCCAATCAACGCTGCTCTAAAGCTTCAAAACACCGATTGCTATATGCTATATGCATATGAACACTAGCTGTAAATTTGTTTCTGTGTATTCAACTAACACTTTTATAAGTTCAATAAGTTTCAATTCTATAAATGTGTCAAAATATCTCCTACACGCCGTTTAAATTCCGCTATTATAGAAAACACAAGTTTGCATTAAAATATTCTTAAAACAGCAGACTATCTGCAATGCAGTCCCGTAGATTCGTGTCAGATTGTGCATTATTTATTATGAGGAACGCACAAATGTCTATGGGTGTCTAATAAAACGGAATGGTCTTACAGCATCTCGGGGTGTGATAAAGGCGTGACCACCTACGTGAGAGTGGAGCTAGGAGAATAGCGAATATTTCGATTTCAGAAAATATATATTTATAGTGGGTACTTATAAGACCAATGGCCATATGCATGCGTAATTGAAACACGCCCATAAATCCCAAAAAGGGTAGCCAGAGCGTCAGAATTAGTAATTTATCGGCCACTTTTAAAATTTAAATAGATAAAATGTTGTAAAACAAAAGTGATGAATGATGAAAAAAGTGATTCCGGGCTGGGAAGGGAAAACGTCTTTCACTAACACTACATCTACTTGTCTGTGCTTTGAATATTAATTATCATAATTAGCCAACATCTTGCTAAATAGTATAAGTTTAAATAAGAAGGTATTTTTCACGTATCCATTAATTATTTTCCGACATTATAATAATAAAAATATAACAACATTCCAAATCAAATTAACATAAAATCATTTAACCGCATTAGAGAGTCTGAAACCTAAAACCAGTTCTGTAAAAGTTATTACTCAAGACAATACGCTGCAAGGCCGCTCAGCCTTCGTAATCAATTCACCATAGATCATTTTAATACTGGACATGTCACCGCGACCACATCTCCAATGCAAATGAAACGAGTCGCATCCATTCAATAATAATACTAATAGTCGGCTATAAATTACAGAACAGCTTGCTGCGTTATCTATTTGCGCTCCACAATCCCCCCAGCTTATGCATTCAACTTATGTTCCGTTTTAATGTTTCGCCATTTTATGATTAAATTATTTATAACTGATTCTTGTTAATAACATAGCCGAACATAGAGAAAACGGATGAGTAAATTGGGAAAAGAGATTTATAGAGCCCTTGTGTTTTTTTTTACTTACATAGCTATAAGTATTACTAATATAATGAGTCCTGGTCACTTTAATAAAAAAATCTTTATATATATATATAGAGCCCTTGTGAGAGATGATGTTAGTAGAAGACGACCACGGAGGACTCATTTGGGCCAAATAGAGAATGTGCTTAAAAAGGCAGGCGTCCGAAGTATGAAGAACAAGAGCATGTATAAAAAGATTGATGGATATAAACGAAGCTAGAGAAGTTTGCCCACTGACCTCCATTATACTATATAAGTACGCTGGACTAATTATAGGCCGGGTGACAGTGAGGCGATTTGATTTTCGCCATTTTGGCGCTTACGGCAGCAGTGAAGGAACAAGGAACTAATAAAAGAGATGGGACAGGAAGATAAAATATATCGATAAAATGTTTCTGCTTAAAGGAAAGGCTAAGTTTTATCGAAACGAAACTTTACAGCACTATTGATTTATAATTGTTTCTAAAAACCATAGATATATCCTCCTGATGCCCACGGTACTTACGTGAGTACTTAACAAATAAAGTTGTTACTGCCCAAGCAATAAAAAACATTTTCTGGACTAAATGCCCACGGTCCTTCTCCGAGGACAAATACTTTGCGTTTGAACAACATTTAAATTAGTATTTTTTTTACTATGATTATCTGCCCACGGTCCTCACATGAGGACTAATTATTTCCGCTTTAAAACTATTTTGAAACTGGTTACTTTTTTAATACATTACCCGTAAATAGTACTAGGAACACTAAATAATATTTTTTGCGACATTTATTAAAGTTTAAGTTTCTGGGCAGTAAGCTAGGTAAACGCAATAGTCCTTGTGTGAGGACCGTGGGCAGATAGTCATAAAAATAATAAGAACGGCTGGGCATCAGGAGGATATTATGCTTTATGGTAAAAAAAACACTGGCCATTTTGCAGTTTAGGTCATATTTAGTTCCTCGTTCCTTCATTGGGGGCGCTTCAAATTGCCACAGTAAATAGCTGTCATTTTGATACGTATCATTAGTCCAGCGTACTTATATAGTATAATGGAGGTCAGTGAGTTTGCCAGGATCGTAGAAAGTGGTGATCAATAGTCTCTGCCTACCCAATGGGAAATAATGGCGTGAGTATATGTTTGTAAGTCTTGTCAATATTAAGACTTTGCGTATTATAAATAAGAATGTTTATCAAGCACTTGCAATAACATACCAAATGTTTTTACGGAGTTACAGAAGACAATAGTTCAACAACTGTACCTCGCCATCCCCAAATTATTCTAAATTCAAGCTTTATATCCAAGCTTTCACCGCTTGTTCTAAGTAAATACAAAAAAATTTTCTTATGTACTGACACTTGAATTATTACCTATTCCTAATTTCACAAGTAAATGTTATAAAGATAGATAGTATTTACCCTATAAGTACGAGTAAAATAAATTCCACATTAATATCGCTCATTGATCTTTATTACGCCGAAGTGAAAGTTAATGGTAATTCCAATTAATTAACAACATTATCAAGCTATCTAAGATTGCAAAGACATGAACGCTGATCTAGAGTGTAATATAATGTATAATGTAATATAAATAAAGGCTGCGACGCGCGCCGGTGTATATAAAGTAATAAGGCGCGTGCTTGCGACAAAACTAGAGCAGCCCATCAATAGACGTCGTTAATAAAACGGCTCTTAACGTAAGGCCTATCGAATACACACTTTTATGTGCGTCATAAAATTATATTTTATAACTCAAATAATTTTGCCAGAGTAGGAACCGACCCCGTATAATAAGAAGCTTAATATGGCAATAATATGTACTAAATATTTATGTGTTCAGTCTTTGATATAGATACTCGGTTTTTAATTGGGTTTTAGTACAATGCGACGTGATTTAGAAATGTGTAACGGTTTGTATGTTGTAATGGTTGACATCAATTTGCGTGAACACAAGTTATTGAAACTAAATATTGTGAGGACATAAAAAGTGCGTTCTCACGTGAGCTCGGCCCGGTTCCCACATGCAATCGAGATTTTATTTCCAATATTTTTCCGAGGCATGCGACTGCACAACTATCGCTCACTGGCCATCAAAAGATCTATGTGTTCGCATCAAAATTGTTCGCATACCAGCAAACGCACTCGAAATATGTGCAAAATCTTAATAAGTTTATTAGCAATACCTTGTGACCATTGGGCACACATATTCAAGATATTATATATTGGAGCTATCGATACTTACGATTATAGTCCCAAAAAGCTGGTGACTAGAGCTTCAGAGTCAAAATTCTTCAGTTACTTTTGAATATCGAAAAAGATGTACCTGTAATATATTTTGTTTTGGACGACATCCACAAGAAATTATATATTGTTTCCCGAGATCAAATCATATGAATGTTGTCATTCATTGTTCTATTTTACTTTATAAATAATATACTATTCTGAATGGCACTAGATCTTCATATTCATAAGTTAAATTAAAGACAAAATAATAACATTCAACTAATATTTAACACACAGATCTAAACTAAACTTTATGGTATTATAATTTTGTATAAAAAGACACTCTGCTTGATAATACGGCATTTCTGTTTCACAATTAGTCAGTAAAACATGAACAATGAACATGATCAAGTGAGGTCCAATGAAGCGCGTGTCAGTCTAATTTCCATAAAACATTCTTATAAATAGGTCGTTTTAAAAATATCAGTTTTACAAAATTAAATATTGCACCATAAAATAGAATATGTATATGTACAGTTTAGGCATCACTGTGTCGTTTATCCCTTTTATTCTTCACTTGGGACTAATGACTTAAGATCTTATGAATATTAAGATTCAGGATATTCGCCATTCAGGATATCTAGTATTTAGACCATCGCTTCCAGGAAATACCATACGTAAGTTATAAAAACCAATATCTATATCAAATAACGTTCCGCCCGTTATCTGTTCGCAATAAATTCATATCAAACCATAAACGTCGGACACGTTTCCTAAAACAGAAATATGAAATGCATCAAGTCAATCGGTATTCGGTGCTCAATGGCGGCGAAAAAACCGTGTGATTCCCTGCGGAGCGGCGGCGTGCTGTGAGAATATTGCCACTGCTCCTATGTCTTCATAAGACTGATTGAGCGACTACTCATTTCATTCATTAGGAATGATAATGACACTTTTTTGGTATACGTACTTGGAGATATGAGTGCATTTGTCTACGATTTCAATTTAAATTCATTTGGTTAAAAATTCATTTCGTTTTTTTATAGGAATAGGGTTGAGACAAAAAACAACAAAAAAGAGTTAAAACACGTACCTGGTAGTTTTTGAGGCTTGTAAACCAGAACAGGAGAGTCTATTAGTGTTTTATTATTCTCTACAATATATACAGAATATACCTTTTATTTGTTTATAAAACCTTTAGCCATTGATAAAACTGAAAATTTTGTGCAGTGTTAAAAAAATTATTAAACTTCTTAATGTTGGTCTTTAAGAAACATAAGCATAAATAACATTGAACGGATTTAAAATACAATGAAACAAAAACTAATAGTACTCCACAATACAACGAAAACAGTGATATTAATGATATGAATAAAAATATGATTACCCTAAAGACATAATCTCTGAACAATACCATCTCCCACCAACTTTCCACTGGCAGCCAATGCACAGTGTGCTCATTGACACGCCAAATAGAATCGTGGACATCCCACCAAGACCGTGTACTGGCAGCCGACCATCCCCCGACTACACAAACCGTCGAAGCGTGTCTTCCACAGCCGACGAGCACCGCACGTGTGTAATAGGTAATGGATAGCTACAGTAGTTCGGCACCGCCTATAAGTCACGCTGCTGTGACCCGTGGCCCAGGCGCATGCGCGCTCGACTCGCCACGCCAATTTGCGATTCGATTGAGACATTCGCTGCGGTTTACATGTCTTTAAACAACGGGGTAGCGAATTAGCAATTGTAAATCGAATAGGATAATTCGAGCTTAGCGACCGAATGCTGTCGGCGGCAACTGAGATCAAGCACTTTTCAAAAATTACCAATTCATCCTTACCGCTTAGTATCTACTGCTAAGAATGCTGTAGTTATCAGTGCTCTAAATTGAAAGTTGTAATTTACTTTTCCAAATTGCTTGTTCTACTTTTGATATATTTATCAACGCGTTAGATTAACGTGTATCAAATTGAGTAGCGAAGTCGTGATGTATATCGTAATTACGAATGCCCTTTGCGTAATATGGTGAGGAGCTACGTCGTTGATTTACTGAATGTCAGAGCGTCTGTGTGTATTTCTATTGGTAGCTCAATCTAGCGAGTTTCAAATGTTAATATATCACACGAGGCCGCGAGGCGTGACGAGTCTCATTGGCCACAATATTTACATTAACATGCCGACGGCGGCGCGTGCGCATCGCCCCGCCCACCAGCCGGTACATCACGTGACGTCACCAACCATCATTTGCTTCCGATGAACGTTAATTGCAAGTAATTAGTTGGTCGTGCCTGAGACGTGGATGTATGTGGAGCTCGAGTCTATTTATCTAATGAGTTGTGAGATCTACGATGTTACTTCCTTTAGTGTCCAACTCGCAATTGGTACTTCAGCGTGATGGCTTCATGGGTAAATAGATTTTCTATAATAAACAGATAACTTAATTGTGTGAAACATTGGATTAATTTGGCATCTGAATAATTTACATTTTGAGGAAACTAATTGTCTAGCTCTATATATTGCTCTGCAAATTAATGTTTGTAATAAGTGTGCAAAATACAACTAAGCTAATTCACAAAATTCCTTATCTGTTATAAATGATCTTAAACGTACTCTAAAGCTTTTTATAAGGAATGGGTTTTGTTTGAGTAGTATTAAATACCCGTCAGTCGGCATCACTTTATATGGATTAAATTTGAAAAAAACCGTTTGATCAAAGAGAATGAACGAGCTACTAATCGTTTAGCTCTCGCAAGAGTTGCGAAGACGTTCGGTGCGGTAATTACAGTTCACCTGTCGATTTCGTAACGCGCCGATGCAATTATTTAACTATCTATCAGGCTGCTCGGTAAAGCTCGCTTACAAATCATAAGCATGCGGCAAGAGACTCACGAGCTCACCGTATAAGGTTCGATGTCCGACCCTTGTTCTGACGATTTATGTGGGCCCCTTTTGGTGCAAATTAGCTGTGTGTCGGTCTTCGGCGTGCAGCAACAAATTTGTAAAATAGCGGAGGCTACTCTTACCTTACTCGCTCCCATCCAGTTTGTCTTGCTCACATCTAAGTACCGTATATTAAGCTAATAGAGAAAATGTTTATCGTTCAGATGTAACGTTTTAAAAGTAACAATCAATCATGATGATTACTATTAATGATATTTAAATATAGATCATATAAAGATATGAGTGTATTGTGAGGTGCGCCGGTGCACGTTGACAAAACGTGATGATACGTGGGTGATGAGCCGCGAGCCGCCGCCGATTTATCATGCTCAATGAAGTTGTCCAATTTAATACATCAACGCAAATAAATTGAAATAATGAAGTCGTGGGCAGAAGCACGAATTATAAAAACAAGCAAACTAAAACGCTGCAATTCCTTAGTAGGAAACATGTAGAAATTCAGTTTAGTTGTGATCGGTCTAATTTTATTAAGTCTCGTGACAAGGTGGGTGACGGCTCGCTGCGTGGGAGCCGACATCCATCAGGCGCACTCCCCCGCGTCGCCCTCGAGCTGGCGCAACTACCTCGGTTTAGCATAACTACCGCTCTCGGTGCACTTTCCAATACTTTTATGGCTCCTTTACACCTTAACTCGGACTCGCCCCACGATATAACAGTCCCTTTAAATGTCAAGGAGATCGATAAAATTTATCCATAGTAATAATGGAGTGGTAAAGTGATGGTATCGATAACGTTGTCTGTGTGTTGTTGCAGGTGGGTGGCGCACGAGCCCGATGAGCGCGTGCGCGGCGGCCGTCATGCGCGAGAAGCACGCCACGCCGCGGCGCCTGGCCTCCCCGCCGCCCTCGCCCCTGCACCCCTACAGCCCCCCCGGCTCGCCGAGACCTGACGAGCCCCTGGATTTGAGGGTCAACCACAAGCGCCCGCAGAGGATAGAAGACGAAAACTGCAATTTGATAACCCCGTCCCCGCCGCCGCCGCCGCACCCCGCGCACCCCGCTCACCCCGCTCACCCCGCGCATCCCGCGCACCCGGCACTGCTGCAGTTCTGCCGCCGCCTGCCGCTGGCACTGCCGGCCCCGTTCGGCCGCTACCCGTTCCTCCCGGCCGCCGCGGCTACGCTCCTCGCCCCGGGGACACCTCGACCCCCGCCCATAACCAGCAATCCCGGAGCCCAGCGAGCTCGAGACAGGTACACGTGCTCCTATTGCGGCAAAGCGTTCCCGCGCTCTGCCAACCTCACCAGACATCTCAGGACGCACACGGGTGAACAACCTTACAGATGCAAATATTGCGAGCGATCATTTTCCATATCTTCCAATTTACAACGGCACGTAAGGAATATTCACAACAAGGAGCGACCGTTTCGCTGCCGCCACTGTGACCGCTGTTTCGGACAACAGACTAACCTGGATCGCCACCTGAAGAAGCACGAGGCCGAGAACGGCGACGACGGGCGCAGAAGATCCCCGGACGAGACGTACTTCGAGGAGATCCGCTCGTTCATGGGGCGGGTGGCGCCGGGAGCGCGCCGCGCCGCCGCCGACCACACATGACCGCGGGGCCGCGCGCCGGCACTCCCCTATCTGGTCAATGGATCCAAATAAAATTCCCTTAATGTATTTATGTCTGTCACACTATTTGTTAAGGCAGTTATAAATCACTGGACCTTAAGTTCTGGAAGAATTTCCCAATAAATCATAATTAAATGTCACAAAATTTAACGTTACTGCAACTAAGTAATGTGAATATTACAGCAACCGCTTTACATTTTGCTAATATTGTAATCTATACTCGCCATATCTATAAAGTATAATATTTTAGATATCACATAAAATTACGTTACATACGCGCAACAGCGCGCCGTTATACTGATACCACCAAAAATTGTGACCTGTGATTCAAGAACCTTCGTTTCGGCCCTAGGATTAATCAAAGTGATAAAATAAATTCGGTGTAACTACTGTAAATATTAAGATATAGTATAGAGTTAGTATGCATAGTGTACAAGTTGTTCCAATTCAAACAAAATAAACTAGGGTATACCTAGCTGTCTTAAAAGACAGGCGTAAGACATAAGTAGTTGTAAGATATCAGAGTGTTCGCTATTTTGTTAGGTTAATTCATTTATAGTTGTACGTTATTTGGATAATTGTTTTGAACATTTCTATGTAAAATATTTAGTATTATTAGTCTGAAAGAAAACGCCGGTTACCATGAGAGTATAACTTGTTGATTATTGAAAATATTTAGATTGTTATAGCAGCCTGAGACGAGTCGAGCTAATGTATTCGACCACGATTCGACTTTGAAACTCAGTAAAAGTTTAAGGATTCTCCAATGATATTTGCACGTGTCCTTACTCAGACATCGCATCTCCTAATTGTTTGTATTTTTCTGTTAAAAACTATTATTGTTAAGTTTCAATTATAACATTTTTATGGTTTATGTTTTCTTGTGTTTTCTATTTTATGTTTAAAAATTAAACACTAATAATTTAGTGGTCTTCCAAATTTATATCTAAATTAAGAATTATAACTGTGATTTATAGAATTCTATTATAACTATAACTGGATCTAATTCAATTGTAAACTTAGTTTAAAGTTTAACTAACTTAAAACACATTTCTTTTTATAATGATCCTTCTGTCCGGTTGCAGACAACTACTATTACGAAACTGTGAAATGTAATCCATTTTTATTACAAACAGTGTCAAGAAGAAAAAGTGTCCTAATAAATTTGTATTGTTATTCCGTCACCATTTTATGCAACAGAATTAAACCAAACAATGAATTGTTAAAAGACGCTATTTAACTTATCATATCATTATTTGTAATGTAGACATTATAGTTTTATCAATTTTATACTTTTGATACCTACCTAAGTCGTTCAAAGGTCACCGATAGCCTGGCAAAGCAAATAAATAACTTTTAAATATGTAATTCTTTGTTTTTCTTAATCCACACATATTATAAATAGGAAAGATTTGTTTGTACGTTTAAAAGGCTCCAAAATCACTACACCAATTAAAAAAACTATAATTAATAGAAAGCAACCTTAGAAGTAGTATGAGGAATCTATCACCACGCAAAACTTCATAAGAGATGAGCATTCATTGAAAATCCTTAGATATTTGAAAAATTACATTAGCCACGCGAAGCATTAAAATAAATATTATTCTCATGTTAGAATATTCACTACTTGCTTAATTAATTTATGTGTACATTAAATAGGGCATTCAAATTGATCCTCAATACGCTGTTTTCACCTCTTGTTCCTCAAAAAGTTAATCCTGTGCTTTGAGAAGATTTACACTAACTATCCTTCTAGAGATTTTTTTAATAAAACAACATAACATAACATAACATAAACGTTCACGCCGAATATGCCCGAAGGAAAGAAAACAAAATTCACCTTTTATTTCACATAAATAAGATTCCCTGATTTCCAAGTTCATTAACTACCCTATAAATAAATGAGTCTTGATTATTGGAATACCATATTTGCCAAGCAAGCCTTGAGGTTGGACTGAGCATGAATATGCATGAGCAAGGTCATGTCTAACAGCAAGGAGCATTTAGTGGACGTGGATGGGGTCAGAATCGAATATCTCCAGGAATATATTTATCTAGGCCAAATAGTCTCTTTCCAGGCTCGACCGGACAAAGAGGTCGAAAGACTAGTCGAAAATACCTGGAAAAGCTTTTGGTCTATGAAAGAGCTAATGGAGGGAGAACTTCCGCTCTCCCTCAAACGTAAGATCATGGACATGTGCATTCTTCCCATCCTTACCTTCGGAGCCCAAACCTGGTCTTTGACTAGCGCGCAAATGTTTAAACTCGGAGTTTGCCAACGAAACATGGAGCGCAGCATTCTCGGAATCCGGCTCTTAGACAGAGTCCGGAATACAGAGTTGCGCTCAAAGACAAAAATTATAGATGTAGCTCAGAAGGCGGCCCAATTGAAGTGGGATTGGGCAGGCCACGTTGCTCAGATGCACCCGGACCGATGGGCCAAAAGAGCCACGCAATGGACCCCCGGTGTAAAGAGAAAGCGTGGCCGACCAATATATTATATTTGCAATATATTGATAATAACATATTTGCAAAAACGGCTAGGGAAAACTTTCAAAAATCGTACATAGATATATGCCTCTAAGTATTTCTCAGTTTTCTATAGCCAATTGGAACAAATCACCTCTAACCAAAAGCGGGTATGATAGCACATTCGTCTCGACAGAATGGGGTGGTAGTGATAAAGCGGTTCATTCTTCATCGGCCATCTTGGATTTTCCGCGATGGTGACGCCGGCGGCGCGAGCGCAGCGTCACGACCGCTCGCAATATGATTATGCTTTATTACCATTAATTTGTGACAAACAGTACCGCCCGAGAGCGGTGCAGGCACACCCTCCGTACTTTAGCTATTTCAACTTATATGGGAGTTATGTTCACTTGCATTTGTTGTTCAACTTGGTACATTTTTTTTCACACAGACATATTACATGTTTAATACTAGCTAGTAAACATATAGATAACATCCAAGACTAAGAAACAATCATTAAAGTTCATCGCTCTTGTTGTTCTCAGCGGGGACCGAACCCGCAACTTTCGGACCGAGAAGCTAGTCACCTATCCACTCGGCAACGAACGTCGTCATAATGTCCTCATAGTGTAAGTAGAAGGTGCAAATATCGATATCGACTTTCTCTATACCTTCAACAATATTATACCAAATAATTTACGGTGACGATTGTGTAGTAATGATAACTTAGAATAGGAAAAACCCGTTTCTACCCGGGTATCGCATGAGGCGAGTATGAGGGTTTTGGGAATTTATAAGATGGTTCGGTGACGTGACTCCAGCCACCTATTGCAACTATGCTATATTATACAATGATTTCTCCATTTAATTTCCGTGAACATTTTTTTTGTACTTTGTAGCGGTGAGTTGATATGTATGTTTATCGATCTTAATTCTACCTCTACTTATGCTATAAAAGACTATCAACATACTATCTCTGATTTCCCTGTTTTTTTTAACTATAGAAAGTCTTTCTACTGTTTTCATACAACCTTACAATTACTTATGTCACTAAGGGCATTTTTAAGTGATTGTTAGACAATATGGCTAGAGAAACATCACCAACAATTCTACGTTTCCAATCAATCAGAAGCTCTAGCTATTCATGGCATGATACACAAGTTTAAGTTAGGTTAGGATCAAAAGTATATGTTTGCAAACTTTTTTTGTTCTTGTATATCATGCGATATATGAAGAACTACCTAACTCCTAGTAAATCTAACTCATACATACATATGTTCACGTCGTTAGTTCCCATTGTGGTAGACAGAGACTATCGATCGCCACTTTGTACGATACGACTAGCAAACTAGAACAGCATCATGCTCTGCCATTGGAGTCCTTTTTGAAACTGACTTAACTAGCCATAAGGCCCTTGACAGTTTGATTTACAAAAGCTAAAGTACAATTGGCGGTCTTATCACGAAAAGCGATTTCTTCCAGACAATCCTTGAATGGAAAGATCAATAAAAATAATCATGTTAGGTAATAACAAGCATCTGTTCAATAACATGGAAGAACAAATTGTATATATTAGTTATTAAAAAGTTAATCATTTGCCATATCGCTAGAATACATATTTGGTATAGGAACGAACGATACAATATTGTCTTATGTATCCACAAATCGTATAATCTATAAAAATTACAGACACCATTAAAAAAATATATACAAAAACCTCAATATAACCTTCCAGTTATTCAAATAAAAAAGCTTATTTACAAAGGTTTTATTGATTTGGACTACCGTTATAAGGATTAAAGTTCGGTAATGGTACCAAAGAAGTGCTTTTTATTGATTAATTCGATCAATTAACCACTTATCTGATAACCTCGTTAGCCTCCGTGAATCGTGACGTTGATGATACTTTTTACTTCACTTAATGCTCCGCTGCTCCGACTGAGATAAAATTGTCAGTTGCGGCTTTCGAATAAAATTGGAGATGGCTGGGACTTTATACAACAAGATCCTCATACTCATTTGAGATAAGATAACATGAATTTGTTTTCTCAGCATGCAGATATTTGCTACTTTTTGATAAAAATATTCAAGGCATTTATATTTGTAAATTTATGTAGCATGTTTTCTTTTTTTAAATGATTGGTTTTGAGATGCATACCAGATTATTTCTAAGATTTTATCCATTTAATTTGATTTGACATCATAATTATTTCGTTTTCCTGAAGTCTGAAGTCTGAAGTCATTGGAACGTTCAAATAAAGTGTTGATGTATTTCAGTAGAATATGCCAGCAAAAATGTTCTCGAGCGAGATGCTGACTCGTTTTTTAGGGAACCCCTCAATTAAACGTCAGTTATTCACGGCATAACCTTCGGTAACGTCATCAAAATAATAATAGATCAGCCTATGTGATCGTATCCACAAAGAAGAGAACTTGACCAAGATAATTTTTACAACAAGATACATTCAAGCCTAAGGGAGCCAGAAAACAAAGCTTATTGTGGGCTGTCACCGGAATCCTATGTTATACATGAGTACTAAAGTGATTTTTGGGGAGATCTATTGTTTGTTAGTAGACGTCTGGTCCTACAGGTGATGACAATATATCTACAATAAGTATTTAAATGCTAACTAAATACAAAGTGGTATGCTTAATACTCATACACTTAGAGGTTAAGGAAAGAGAAAGTAAATATGAATTGAGTATAATTCATATTAAACTTCAGCCAATTACAATACGATAAAGATCAACAGCACTCCTCCACGACAAGAGGTCGGAGAAGTATTTGATTACACAATAGTGCATAATTTTATAGAGCATAATTCTATAGAACATAACCTATCTATGGCAGACGCGGGTCTCCAGAATGTCACAACACTAGGTACTTTGCTGTCACAATGCTTGTTATTACATCTTCAATGAGAGTAGTTTCCTATCTAAATGTCATTACGTAGATATCTAGATCTAGTCTGGTAATATTAAGTATATCATTGTGGACACAGGTCGAACATGAACAGAATCTAACTGGTGCCGCAAGTGTAAAGTTCACAGCGATGTCCATAGACTTTACGAGTTGAATTTTACTTGTTACTTTTATTAACGGATTTAATTGAATTTAGTTGTGCACTTCATTAAATTGTATTTATATAAATCATGCTAAAATTACTAAAACATTGTTTTGTTAAATACCTGCTATGGATCAAGCATTCACCTCATAAATGTTATGTTATATTGCCAAACCTTACAAAAATTATCTAAGGTTGTGTTTTAATTATATTTGCGTAAGAACGAAAAAGGCACTGGCTCGGAATAAAGTGTGAAGCTTCAACTCTCAGCACAGAATTTTGAGAGTAGAATACAAACAATAATAATTGAACTACAAAATAAAACCAAATAACGATCGACATTTTATTTCTATATATTTCTATAGCAACCGTAATAGCCCAGTGGGTAGAACACTCGGTTATCGTGCAAACGACTAGTGTTCGAATCCTGGGTCGGGCCTACACCAATTTGTCTTTTCTCAAGACATATGTGTGGTTAATTTATCATGGTTGTTAACGGTGAGGGAAAACATCGTGAGGAAACCCACATGGCTGCGTTGTACTTAGTCATGTGATAGTGTATTCGTACAAAACGGCGATAGGCCTGCCCCCTATCACGTGAGTACACTGTCCATGCAAAACGTGGGTACTCTGAACACCAGGTGACAAAGTCACGTGATGTTCAGAAGTATAAGTACCTCTGCCAACCCCTTCGGGGATATTCGGCGTGAACGTTTATGTTTATGTTATGTTATTTTATTTCTACACCAACGATAATTATTTGTGTAAGTATATAAAATATGTAAAAAGAACTAAAGTCTATCTAAATATGGTTATCAAAAGAATAAAAGCATGAGAAAAATAAATTCATGAAATTTATTACTCATACGATAACAATACAATGTCTGCCGAACCTCACTTAACATTTGTCCACTATGGCTAAATCAACCTTAAAATGGAATGGGATGGGATGGAAGCATGGTCTGTGAGGAAAATTATGACGAAAGTGGATGTATATAAAGATTAAAAATTACCTAAATCTTATCCCTTTCTTACCATATAGTAAATATCGCTACACAAATATTTTAGACCACAGATGTTAGAGCAGGGTGGGGCCGCTTGCGCAACGATGGCACGGCGCGGCTTGTTAGCGGCGCGTGCGCCACCATTGCGTTACTTTACATTATTTATGGCTTATTGAAAAACTGCTCCATTTGATACACTCTGCAATATTTAAATATTACATGACAAAAGAGTATTAGTGGCTTTAGTTTTTTAATGCAACACGTAGACGGAGTGTGGTTGCAAGTGATATGAAGCATTATGGATAAAGCTTTGATGTTTTACTTTTAATTTTTATTATTTAAAATAAATAATACATTAATTTATTAGAACGTGATTATTTTTAACAACCGGTACATTAATATCTGCAGCAATCTAAAACTGTAAAGAAGATATCGCATTTACTTGTTTAGACAGACAACTACAAAAACTACTATTTCAAAAACCAGTACCAAAAATCATTGGAAACAATTAAGCAACCATTACAACAGTGCAAGTCAATCATCGACTTGATAAATGATTCTTATTAATGCAGTTGATAATATTAAGCTAATATAGAAAGACGGGACAGTGAGACGAAAATCCTGCGGTCAGATTGCGTTATTAGAGGAGGTACAGTGACGCGGCCGTCAGTCGGGGCGCGCTGCCGATCCATCACGCTGTCCAACGCAGATAATTAACGAGCAAGGTCGGATCCAGTCGCGGTCGATAGAAACTACAGTAGCGGTACACCAGTTTTATCGGATTATTTTTGGGTTTTAGCATTACTATATTGCCTATTGCTTTTTTTTTTATAACTTAATTTTAGTATTTTATAATTTAGGTTTGTTGCGTCAGCTTGGAAAAGAATTACCTTATTTCTTTTCGTGGGTGTTCGAAGGAGATATTGGGACTTTTTAAGTCATTTTTGTGAGATACGTTTGGAGACCCATTACTATGATCATTTATTTTAAAACCTTTTCCTAACTCAACTTCTAAAAGCTGATAAATATTTTATTACGAAGCTCTGTCTGCCCCTTCTTGGAATTATTATTAATTAATAAAATGTATGTACCTACGTAAATTCTAATAGATTAGTAATTCTCAGTGTTTAAAAAATCCCATACTTAAAAGAGCATCACCAGCTTTGTCAGGTTGTTTCAACATCCAAACGTTTTATATTCATCATAATATAGCTATATACAATATAGACATATAGCTATAGATAAGCTACAAATTTCTTGGTTCAACCCTCTTTTAACGTATATATAACATAGTTTAAGTAAATAGTTAACCATAACTTTATAATAAGCTATGATAGAAAATAGATATACTTGTAATATCGCTACTTTATAACTTTAAAAATATCATCATTATAATACATCAATGGATACTTATAATAAATACTATGAAAATAGCCGTACCTACGCTATAGCGGAGGAACTGTAACGCGATTTCGCTGATGCAACTGGCCGCTGCCCGCCCACCGCACTTTTGTGACAAAAAAATATGACGCGAGCCACAAACTAGTTACAACACAACTATGTACTGCGCATTTCAAAGACCTTGTCGTGTCCGCTAATCTCTGACGTCGAATTACTTTCGTACCACCTATTAGATAACATCTTTAGTTGTTTTCAAGGCGATCGATCCGAATTCCTTACACTGCCTTTCTTTATTATTTCGCTAAATTACACATTGTTTCACGGTTTAAAGTCTCATTTTCGACCGAATGCTCGAAATGAACGTTTAAATTTTGCATTACCGTTACAAGACACGCAAAGTTACGTCTCTGGGGCACATAATGGCGGTTCATACGATACGTTTTGGTACTGGCGAAATATTGAACCGGAGCAGAGTACAAAACACGTCATTAAAGAAATTTTCTCCACCAGCGACGCACAGGGCTGATCGAACCAGATTCAGATATTAAAATAATATGTTTATGTTACACAATTAATGATGTTTGGAAAAGTCCCAAGCATATGTTAACGCAGATTAAGAATAAGATTGAGTAATTAACAAAACAAATACAAACCTATGCAATAATTCATTAAATTCCATAATTTTAAAACACTAAAGTTCAACATTCCCCACGACTCAATTTATCAACAAACAAATAACCAAAAAAACAGCCTAAAAGTATCAGCCCTAAGTAGATAAAGTAGTGTGCACGGCGTCGGTGGCGGCGGGCGGAGAGCAGAGAGCGCTCCCGTTAAGGCGCTGCCACCCCATCTCCGAGCCCATTACCGCTGGCCCAGTTTGGGCAGGACCTCATGCCTCGCTCAGATATTTTGATGAGGGCGACGAGATAAATTAATTATAAACTCGACCAATAATTGGCAAACTTGCTTATCGATATCTCTAGCTTGATATAGAAGCCCTAATGACCGCTCATTCGCATGGATACGGTACTATTGATCTCGATTTGGTCACGAAATGGCAGCGGTCGATCGTTTCTCACTCCCGATGTATCGCAGCAATATCTTTATTATATGAAAAAATATCAGATCCAATATCGAATTCAGATTATATTTTTATTGGTTTTGTTCTTTTGCAATCACTTGTAGTAAAAATAGTGTATAAATGAGAGTGTTTATGTAGTACGTTTCATAGTTGAGAACTATAAACAAAAATGAAAGGAAAAGACTAACTTGAACAAAATCATATTTATGGTATTTTTATATTCCATACTATATTTATTATTCTAAAAACAAACAATATTAGTACTGCAAATTAGGATAATGTTTGATATCTAAAACATATAAACATTAACTACGTAATCAATGTTTTTTCATAAACCCAGCTAGGATTATATTAAACTCACTATCTCTTGCAATATCAGGCTACAGAAGGAAATTCCAGAAGAGGTTCAGTTTGTGTGGGTTTGATCGTTAATTGCAATTTCTTTCGCAATAATCTTTTTATACCTTTATTTATCATTGATTGGTGTTCAATTATAAAGATTCGTAGAATCCGTTTATCAATATATGTATTAAATCACTGTAACTAACACGTGCCGCTTGAAAATAAAAGTAGTCGAAAGCAATCATATATTAGGCTTAGATAAGTTAATTTCCAAAACACATCCTAAGTTTCTAGATATAACTGCTAGTTGCGCGTGCAAAGTGCAATAAATTACCAAGTGGAAGAGAAGCCCGGAGGCTCTCCGCTACTATAATTATCGAAATAAAGGCGAACAAATTCCACTATCGGTCGAATCGGCCGGTGATGGACGTCGTTATGCATCATTTCGACGCAGTGCCGCAAATCGTGAAACTTGAAGGTTTATCGAAGTTTGTCCCGACATCGATAATTATATAGTGGTGAAAGATAGCCGTCGACACTATATGCATAATATTGTCCTGAATTACTTAATTATAGAGCGTAATCGAGTTCGCATACTAGCATTTTAGAGTCTAGGCATTTACTAGGGTTTGCCTAGCCTTATAAAATTATGTTTTCGATAAAACTCGGGAAATTTTAATTTTCAAATACTCGTGGGTTGCGTTGATATTTTCATTTTTGATGTAAAATCTTTTTTATATTCATTTAAAGTAATGAAAAGAATTAGATATATGTTTCCATAAAATATTCTTGCTCTCAAAATGATCTGTCAATGAAATGTCATTATTATAGTTGAAAGTTCTTTCTATACGTAGTCAAATTCATGTGTTGCGGCGGCTTAAGCAGTGATTATTCGAAACAAACACGTTTTACCGATTTATAATGTATCGATTATCGCCGCACCAAATTTATTCGCCTCGTTATTACTTGATTTAAGTCATCTTGACTTAATGATGAGGCAATTTCGAAATACTCGCGATTATTTTGTACGACCAATTGAGACGCAATTTTTGTTCTCGAATTATAAGTCATCAATATCTCCGCCATTTCGGCAACGCTTTTCGTAAAAAACGAAACAACGTTCACCGTGTGGTTTCTCTCACGATTCGAACACTTTTCATAGAAAAGACATCAACGCACTAATTGCCTGAAGCTATTTTTTTATTATACTTATTTTGTTACAAAAATATATCTTGACAAACAATAAAATTATATGAATAAATTTGAAAAACAAATCGTATAACATTAATTTATAACTCAAATCAATTTTAACGACTAGACAAAGATTGACGATTACGTTTTCCCTACCAAAACCAGTAACGCTAAACTTTCCAGTATACAATTATTTACATAAGAATAAATAATATTTGTTAATCTACATAACAACACCAAACATTTCAATACAAAAGTAATTACAGTGCAGTGCAACTGTTCACCTATAAACCAAATGGTAATAGAACCGCTAACCAGCAGCCCGACACGCCCTTTTCACTTTCCCGAGCGGCGCACGCGCAGATGTCCGTTTCTCAATAATAGACACATTGAATAGAACTGATTATAGATATTATGAGCCAACTTGCACCTAGATAGCAGTAAAACAAAGAAATAACACTGTTTTCAACTAAATATTGTACAATTTGCCGCAAACTGGTAATCTTTTTAACGGTTTTGTCATAGTGCCTACATTTTCATTATGTTTCGAATATAACTCGGAATTTGATATTGGAAAATATGACTTTAAAAAGTTTAATTTGTCTTATTCTTTTCATCCACATTTTATTTTTGGTGAATGTAGAAAAAAGTAGTAAAATAAGGGATGTATGTTTTCTTCATCCTTCACAATCCGAGCTTTTACGTACCATGATTATAACATGGGTACACGTAGAGTATAAGTTTGTCTAATGAATGACTTAAATATCCACATTTTATTAAAGAAAAAACCTACATTATGTTATTATTGTTTGTTTAATTTTACCATATTGGCTAGTTAACCAAATTTTCTAAATATTTTTTCCAAACTGATAAATCTGTCTCACATTTGTTAAACCTAGATGTATCAATCAACTCATTGGAAACAAAATCAAATATTTACAAGCTAACACTTGCTAAACAAGTACTTATTGGTGACAAGAAATCAACTCAAACTAGATAATAACCGTTACAGTAACGAGTAGCATAGCAACTTAAATACAACCTCTCGATACGGCGACAAGGCTTCGGTTTCACTCTCTATATCTTCCCGCTAAGTTTTTCTATTTGCTCTAGACTGGTTTCACTCATTCATATTATCAATCAGCGCTGCGCTGAGAGATGTATATCAAAAAACGTAGTCTGATGCGCAGATTTAATATTTTGTGGGAAATATGACTCATTTAATTTACACTAGTCAACAACATGCTTAAATTATAGTAAAAAAATCTAGATAATCAAGGCATTTCAATATATATTTTTGTAGCTGTAAAAGAACTGAAAATACTAGTTAAGGATCAAAACTTGCATGTCAAAAGAAGCGCTACAGCTTATTGTTATATATATATTATTATATTTCATACTTTATATATATATATATATATATATATATATATATATATATATATGTGTATGTTTCATTATAATAAACGTAACTTAATATCATCTTATCGCTTAAGAATAACTAGCAATGTTCAAAATATAGTACACTATAATGACACGATTAAAATTAGTCAATAGATGCTATAATGATATTTTAAACATTATTTGCGTTATTTAATAAATAAAGGAAATTAAAATATTTATTAAGTAATAATCCCCACATGTGGTTGTCATGAACAAAACATTCTAATTATTATTTGCGTTAATCTATTACATTACATACTTCAAATAACATTTCCAGCTATAATCAATAAACCGAATCAAAATTCATTTCACCAAAAAAACCCAACATTTCAAAAGTGTTTTTTGACTTAAAGTGTATGTGAAGCATTTCCCTGACACATGAAATGATATATTATTTTTAAGCAGCTCTTTAATAAGAGTGGTTGCAGTGACAGGCGGCGCGGCGGCGAGGGTCATGCGAAGGTACGTCCATCTTTGCTCTCATTTCGCACTTGCCAGTATAACAAGTTTTTATTTGCTTTGCCTTAAATTCAGTTTCGAGAAAGTCTTCTGTCCCTTTTACTGAGCCACTACGATGTGATACAATTTTCTGTTTGATTCGTTTTTTAATGGTAGGGTCGCTCTTTGTTATTTAAAAAGTTACATACTACTTTTGTAATTTTATTGCTTCATTGTCTCTCTTATATTTTTTATTAAATAGTTTGCTGTTGGATCTAAATTACCGTTTTGTATATTTATTAATTAAATTAATACTTTGATTTCAATAAAAATATTAGCGCTTGAAACCATTGTATTTTAATATATAGTAATAGTATAAACATCAACCTTCAAAAAACATAAATATTTCATAAAGAAACGCCTCATTAACATCAAAAAATTGCATTTTATAAATTAAATAAAACCCATCACCCATCCCATCCACCAACAACCTTTATTTTACCATCTTCTCCCCACTTAACTTTCCAAAAGTGGCTTAGAAATTTCTTATTCCTTAGCTCTGGCTACCCCTTTTAGGGGTTCATAGCCATGAGTATATGTTTTTATTAATTAAATAATACTTCATACTTCGTCTGTAACACTTGTACCATATATTTTTAATTTCCAGCAATCATATTTTATAATTGTATTAGTTTCAGACAGACAGATGTACACAGCTGAACGAATGTGTTTCCTTTGTTGGACTTTTCATTAACCCCAAGTAAATATTTATGCCCATAGTTGTATAACGTCTATAACAGGTTTTATTAAATACTTCTATCCAAATAAGTGCAAGTGTGAAAATATATCAAACGCAAAAGAAAATAATTAGAGCTATACCAAGAAAATACGGCGCACATTAAATCGATCACTGGATTTAATGCCATTAAAATATCGCACATACTTCGAGTTGTACTTAGTGCTGTGAAAAGGGCCGAGTTTTATGAGCATCGAGACTGGCTGGAGACTCGAGTTGAAATCGGTCGTGACTCGCTGTGATCTGTATTCTCTTTTGTTGTTATGAGTTTCTTTGCATAATGAATTCTTTTTTTCCGTAATTAAAAGGAACCGAAATTTAATATTTCAGTTTTTTGGATAGTATTGGTTTGTGTTTGGGAGTACTATGATGTCATCAATACAATTTCTCAAATTGAGGATTTAACTGTGTATTGAAATATTGATAGTGGTAGTTTAATAAAACCCAACGCCAGCTCAGCAATGTCAACTAAATAAGCTGTCATACGCTTTATCAATAACATTTTCAAGTCTCTGTTTTTTCTGCTCAATATTTGCCGCAGACCTTTTTTCATTTTTTTCCCTTCTTTTAACAGGAACTGTTGAATTCGTTATATATAAAATCGAACATGCTTATCTGCAATAGGTTAAGATTCAACATAAGAGCAGTACTTGACAAGTCTTTATTTAAGCAATCATTTAAGCATTTATTTTTTAAGCATTGTGATAATTCAATTCCGCATCTTGCAAACAATGATAAAAACTACACTCAAGACGAAAACATTGATATATAACTAGTAAGTCCCATCACTAGTAACATCTCGTAGCTCCTCTCGCGCCAAACGCAGTAATCGTCAGAACGCGAGCACAACTATCTATGCCACAATCCCGATGCAGCATACCTTAGCCAGGACTTGCAGAACTCATAAATAAACAATTGTTGGCCACGAGTTTTACATACCATTACCGCTAACGATTTATAAAAGTTATAAAAATACTTGATTGACAGTTATGGTTTTTAAACTAGAGTAGCTTGTGAAATATGTTTGACTAGTATTTTAATGCTATAATGATTAGTTAGTGGTAAAACGGAGAGGCTAACAACAAGCATAAACAATATATTATGATACATACTTACATATACCCACTGCTGTAAATCCCGATAAAATGTAGGTAGAGCTGTAGATTTAAAAATGATTATGTAATTTTTTTAAGTTCCATGGGGGAAAAGATTGTAAATTAAAAGATGGTGGGTGATGGGTCTCCAGCCACAGCGCCTAGCAATCACTTTAAAGGCTCCAATACCCTAAGTGAATTTATACCGCCTAAGCGAATCCTACACAGCATACTTACAACGTTTAATGAAAAGCTATATCAACATCCAAAATATATCAATAACAAAATGTTTGCAGCCAACAAAGGTATAAAATATGAAACAGAAATTTGTAGTCAATATTTTTGTACATTTGTAATAATAATATACATAGACACCTACATATACTCTCGGCTATGAATCCCTAAAAGGGGTAGTCATAGCTTAGGAATTTGAAATTCCTTTATCCACTTTTGAAAAGCTGTGTGGGGAAAAGATAGTAAAATAAAGGTCGTTGGTGATGGGTCTATAACCGCATCGCCAAAAAATCCCTCAAAAAGCCCAATACCGTTTGTTGCCTCTTACATACACCCACCGGAGGAAATGGGGTAGTGCTATTTTAACCCGACACTACACAGCTTGATATATTTAATAATAATACATTTAAAGGAAGTGGTTCGATCCATCTCCTTACCTATACTCACTCCTCACCTCGGACTCCCGCCTTGAATGAATATTTTTTATTATTATTATTCCCGCCATGTTCCGTTTCTATTTTTTTCTCATCTCTCACACCTCTATTTAAATATCTCTCTTTAAATAATTATTTTGTTCATAACAGTTATTGTGGTATTGGCGACGCAACATCATGAAAGACATAAGCATAATTTTACAGGGAATTCGATCCGACGCAATGTGTAAATCTAAATCAGTGTTCTTCGGTCGCAATGACTAATCAAGCGCTGAACGACATTCCGCAAAACTTCAACTAGATCTCATTGACTCTTGCTGGTTTGAACCGAGACGTTACGAAGCCTTTACGGCTGTTTGCAAAACGGAACCTTCGGATTGAGCCTTCAAATATCATGGTTTTGCTGATTTAATCACCTTATTCAATTAACGATGTTTGGATATGAATAATTTGATCGATTTTTGAGTATATTATCGACTTCATTGATAATTATAATTAATGTAATTTAAATGCTTATTATATACCAGAGAAAATTATATGTCAATGAATTCCGGGTATTGCAATATAATAAAAAAACTTCACTATTAATTAATATTATTTATATATCGAAGATATGACTATCTCTATTTATGATCACAACAGTACGTATAGGCAGGTTTATAAGAGGGACTTAGGGTTACGGGCTCTTTAAGTGCCAGTGAACCGATCTGGCTACCCTTTTTGGAATTTGTTAAGCTTATACAAAGAATGCAACACTCTTAACTTATATAAAATAAGGAGTTGTATTCTAATCTTACTATTGCTGAGTTTCATTAGAATTAACCTAATTATATCACACTTGTTTTTGTTGCGATTCAAGATTTTTTAGATAACTTATTAAATTTCAGATAGTTTTCCTGTTATAATGTCAAATAGTAACTACGTTACTATGACTAGCCAATTATTGTAATATTATAGGAAACATTTGGAGCAATATTTTTGCAACTAATCGAAGTAAATTTTTCCTTAAGAACTTTATTCTAGTAAGCCATATAATATAATAATAATCTTTATTTAAAAAGAGCTTATTTCATTATTTATTCAACATGTTTAGCATTCGTAGCTTCTAGTATTACCTTGCCTTTTATCGATGTATATAGGATAAACATATCTGATTTGTTCACACTTTTTTCAGCCTGACAAAGAATATTAGTTAAGAATATATATTTTTAAGTTTGTCATCATTTAAAAGACAATAACAGGGTGATATGAATTGTTTGCCAGTAGCCAGTACTCTTATTATTCCTAATAAAACACACGTTACAATTATAATCGCACATGGATACCACATTTATAGCGTGGACATACGATAATAACATGGTTATCCATAAGGATTTTTCAATTCACGAAAACATAATAAACCCTAATCAATAAGTTGTTCCTTTCGAAAGCAAGCTCATTCTGCTCCATAGGCTTACGTATAAATCTAAGTCAAATCGCAGCTTTTTTCACATTTGTTTTTTTTAATCACAGTGACAATAAATATAGAAAATTGAGATCCAATGTAAAAAATATACACCCTTCTTTCAAACGTAACACATTTAAACCTTTTTATAATATATTTGAATTCCATGAGTCCAAACCTTACAGTCCTCGGGCAACCATTCCTTCAAGTTGACAGTAATACATCATACAAACTATTATACATCATATCTATGTTTTATTCATGCTACTGGCGATTTTCGTGTTGTAACATGAACTACTATGAACCGACCCACTGTTTTTGCTGACGGTACCCGGTACTCGATTTATATCGTCCTTCTAAATAATATTATAGATTCTGTTATGAATTTATTCATGACAACTCACTGAACTGAATACATGGCTTATTGAGTTTACGTGGGACACTCCCAACTTCTTGCGACATCTTTGGTTTTTTTCATACTATATGTTATATTATCTAACTGTAGACATAAAAAATGTATTGTTAAGCTCATCAAAGTAGACTATGACAATAGGAAACAAATTTTGTATGATACATTTGGCTGACGTCTGAGACTTATACTAGTTATTTTAAAACCACTTCTATTTAGAGTGGTTCACATTTTCTTTATTTAATCGTTGTTTTTTATTTTATCTATATGATCAGATAAAAGTTTATATACCATATCGTCATCATGTAGTCGCTTATAACATATTTCAAATCCATGGTGTAGCAACTAAATTTTACAGAATGGCAATCTTAAATCTGATGTATATATTTTATCCAATTTCACATTAGGCAAAAAGAGTCTTATATAATTCTAGTTAGCTTAGGATAATTGCAGCCCAGATCAAAATTAGTTTTGGCGACATTGTACGACTATTCACTTTTTATTTATTTGTCCTAATCAAAAATTCATACATACATACATATACTCACGCCGTTAATTCCCATTGGGGTAGGCAGAGACTATCGATCGCCACTTCGTACGATCCTGGCAAACCTCTCTTGCTTAAATTAATTAATTAATTAATCAAAAATTCTTATCGCAAAAAACTATACGAGTATCTTCCAAACAACATATTGGTTTATGATACAACAATCTAACAAACAACAACAAGCCACAGCCTCGGAAATCAAACGGGACCCATTATATCCGAAATCCTAGTGTGCCCTCCGAAGCACGTAATCATCTTACTTTCAAATAATCAGGTGATTCAAGCCTGCAATATCCTTCCAGACTGGGTTAAATCTTACAAATATATTTTTTGTGAGTTTACCCCCCCAGGGATCGAACCCGAGACCTCCGTACTTGAAGCCAAGCGCTTAACGGCGCGACCACGGAGGCAGTCATAACCTCGCATATTTAAGCTAAGAAACGATCTATTCCAGATTTGGACAAACAAATCCAAAATCCAATAAATCTAGAAACCAACCGAAAACCATTGTTTCCCAAACAGCGTCTAGTGTCAAATAAATGTATGACAATCCGCGAATAATCAGTGTGATGAATGCGCGGCGATTGGCCGTACGGCGGCGGCGGTTGCACAATGCGACCGCCACGACACGGGCACACGACCGACACATATCTCTTAATTTAATTGTTATCGCCCACGAACATCGCCTGTAATTATTTATTCAAATCTCACCGGGTATCAACAGGATGATCTTTTTTGTGAATATCTACCAAGCGAACTTGGGTTGAATCTCAACTGTTATACTGTGCTTTTCGTACAGTATTCGTTCTAAAACAGTTCACTACCTTCTAAAACTGGATAAAAATATTGTGAATCAAAACTCTATCTTCCAATTCTTGTTTTGTTCCAACCTTTTCAAACTGTCTCCAAGTTTCTCTAACTGGATAACATATACTGCACCCAAACCTTCATTTTCCCATTTATGTTGCTAACTAGAGAAAGTAAGAAGTGAAAAATACAAAATGTTTATTCTATATCACCTTAAATAAAGAACTGGCCCATCTTATCCAATGGGTGATGCCCGACGTTGAACTAAATCAGTTTAAAATAAATACAATTGTAGTTAGAGACTGTGTTATACCATAAGTTGTCATCTTAGATACATATTTGTATATCTATCTACATTTGCATTACAAGTACGACCTCATTTCATATAAAATTATTATAAAATACAAGTCATTTTCGACTACTAGTCTAAATAAAACTAAATCACCCTATATTCGACATTCCATCCATCTAACTCCTATCGCACATCCATACAGAATAGAGCTCGTGCATTGTATTTCATTACACGCATGCCTCTGCGTCGTGACTCTCGCGCAGAATCCGATGCTACCTAATCTCTAACTTGCCGCACGAAACTACCTCTTAACTCAAGGGCAAAAGAACCACAAAACTTCGGTATTTAATCATCGGTAGGCACACTTTTGCAGTCAAACACAACCTCAATCATTCTAATGAGCCGTCTGTCGGTTAAATGGGTTGGTGGTTTCGGCCTCAGCCTTAGGTTGTGATAGTTTTTGTGTACAATGATGGCTAAATGGATCCAATACATAGTTTATGAATGATACGAATCAACATTGAGTCAATAGCATTAAATGTTGATTGATAGAGTAAAATAGTTTTGTTATTTCATCATTTGAAACTAATTTATGTAGAGTTGAAAGTTCTTACGGACCGTCTTTAGAAGCTAAATGGATGTATAAATTGTCTGAATCAAAGTGATGTCCGTAAGGAATATCTTTGGAACAAATTCTTCGGTTAGCATGATCACAACTATCGCTTGTGAAAATAAAAATAACATATATAAAAAAACTTGACAAAGGACATATGTACTATATAACTAGAAAAAATATATGAAATACAACAATTTTCTGTATTATTACTATTTCGTCAGTTTTCTCTCTAAAAATATATGTAAGTAAAACACAATTTTCTTTTTATTTAAAATGTAACTGTTTTTTTTTAACTAAATCCTCTGATATTATGTGATTTGGACTTAAGCCGCCAATTTAAGAACGTAATCTAGTATATAAAATTCACGTATCTTAGAGTTTGTCACCAATAACCAGAGTTTGCCTTGGAAACAACTGAACCGTATTAAATGAAATTTGCATACACATTCGGTAGGTCAGAGAATAGGTTCATAACTATCTTTTATACTCTAAAGTAGTAAGGTTTGCCCACCCTTAACATTTTATTTTTATTTTGTTGACTAGTAATTCCCTAGAAATAGTTTTTATAGCAAAACAACGTTTGTTGGGGTAGCTAGTGTTGATATAAAGTTTCAATTGTGATTTTAACTATTGCATCTAAAAGTAGTTTATGATTAAAATTAGGATGATTATTTTTATACTTAAGATGCGAGACGCAACCTTGGTTTAAATTGACGATTGATGTTGTTTTAATCATCATTTTAACTACATGTTGCAGTTCAAATAATCACTCGTTATTTCATGCCCGCGTTGTTCAAGGCTATGTCATAAACAACATATTGCGACATTAAAACAAAAAAACTTTATCTATGTTTTCATATCTTTAAATAAAAAAAATAGGATCTTTCAACAAATGTTTTAAAACCCATTCAGAATTAGAAATTCCCCAACCGCTTTTTAATGTTGAGTAGGGCAACATTATAAAATAAGGCTTTTGCCCATTATCTGCATAACTGCTTGCTGAGCAACTGCTTGGAAATTATTTATGAAATTACTTGTTTCGTTATTGAAATTGAAATAGGATAATCCTCGAATATTATGTTAGAAAAGCTTAGTTTGAAAAGTTTGCTGACTGGAATTGAACAAAAAAACAATCGATACCGCAAATTCTAAATACTAAACGAGAGTATAAAAAATGGGCAATAAAACTATGTAATCAATAAAACCCAATTAATTTTTCATTTTCACAGTTTCTCAATTGAAAGGAGTGTTTAGAAACCTATCAATTAAATAATTCATGGCATAGGCTTCTTATTATACTTTTATAAATTATTATCATACTTATGTAAACATGTTATGGTTCTTTAGCGAACAAATTTTTCACCTTCTAGTATAGTTCAAAGTAAATTTCTAAGCACATTGTTCGTAAAATAGTTTATTACAATGTCTCGGAACGCTAGTAAATCACTTAAGTGGATTACTACCGTAAAACTGTTTGTTTAGATATATGGGTAACATTGTCCGCGTCTAGCACGTAGTAAAATAAACCACAATACAGTATCATGGCTGGTGAAAATATGCTTGGATATTGTCTTACAAAACTAGCAAATTTGACTTTGTTTAACCCTTTGAAGGAAAGTAAAAAACGTAGTTGGTAGAATAATTTTAGTACTCTTAGATATACTTAATTGAAAGTTAGCTATTTATTCAACTAACAATATGATATTGTACAATGCTTAATAACTTCATAATTTAATTAATTTAGTAACAAAGATTTTCCTTGAAAAAAAACCACAAACTATACAAACACTACGACGTGATAGCTCAATGGGTAGAACACTCGGTTATCGTGCAAACGACTAGTGTTCAAATCCTGGGTCGGGCCTACACCAATTTGTCTTTTCTAAAGTCATATGTGTGGTTAATTTATCATGGTTGTTAACGGTGAGGGAAAACATCGTGAGGAAACCCACATGGCTGAGTTGTACTTAGTCATGTGACAGTGTATTCGTACTAAACGGCGATAGGCCTGCCCCCTATCACGTGAGTACACTGTCCATGCAAAACGTGGGTATTCTGAACACCAGGTGACAAAGTCACGTGATGTTCAGAAGTATTAGTACCTCTGCCAACCCCTTCGGGGATATTCGGCGTGAACGTTTATGTTATGTTATTATACAAACACAAAAAAAATAAATTGTAAATTGCATTAAAGAGTTGTCTCTTATACTCATCAATTGCAAGATTGTTGGTTATCACATGAAAACCTGTATTGGTTCTTCTATCTGACGTTGTAAAATTTGTAAATTCATGATAAACAATATATTTAATTTATAATTTGTGAGTTATTTCAAATTCACAAAACCAAGTAAAATTAGAAATTCCACCAGCCATTAACTTCACTAACATTTAAACCTATAAGACGTAAGAGGCGACTAACGGGATTGGGGCTATTAAGGGATTTTTGGGCGAAGCGGTTGGAGACCCATCACCAACAACCTTTATTTTACCATCTTTTCCCCCCTTTACTTTCCAAAATTGGCTGAGGAATTTCTAGTTCCTTAGCTCTGGCTACCCCTTCTAGGGATTTACAGCCGTGAGTATATGTATGTATGTTAAACCTATAAAAAAACGTAAACTGGATCATACGCAATCATTCGGATTCATCAGTGAAAATTCTTAAAACTTTACGTCACAGCTTCTATTGCGTAGAAGATGGTTAAAAACATAAACTATAATGCGCAAACAACTTTACAAAATAGTTAACAAACACCCGAGATATGACAACTCATTATCTAATGATTTATTTATATTTCTGAGCGGCGGCAAACATAATTGTCGTCTCCTTATTATCTAAATAGACCAAAACTGCAATTCAGCTAAGTTATTCAGTGTTTTAGAAAAGTTTGTGGAAAAGATACATTGGATATGTATAAAACCACCGTGCTTTTTGTCACGTCAACGTTAAAATTACAAAAAATAAGAGTTGGACTAAATTATGTTTGTGTTCCATATTTGTAAAAAAGAAAGTTAAAAATCTGTGATTTTTTATTATATTCAGTACAGGTTAAAAATAATAATAAATAAAACATCACACCATTTTTTATTTTGTACAAATTAAAGCCAAGTACTATTAAACAGCTTACACAACATTGTCACTACTTTAGTTGAGCTATACTGGCAATATAGGAACTAGAGTACTTAAACAAAATAATATTCAAAAACAAGAAATTATCTTTAATTTGCTTTAAAAAATTAGTTAATTCCCGATATTAACTACTTTAAAAAAGAGTTTTAATCGTGGATTTATTTAACGAGTTATTTTGTAATGCAGTAGTAATTGTGTAAAACTATGCTCTTATTGATCAACTATAAATTAATAACACACATACATAAACTCACGGCCATAAATCCCAAAAAAGTATAGCCAGACCTTTATAGCTAGAAACTCTTCAGCCACATTTAGCGGGTAAGATGGTAGAAATAAAGTGTCGTTGGTGATGGATCTCCAACCGCATCGCCAAAAAACCACTGAGAAATCCCGATACCTTTAGTCGCCTGTTATGACACCCATAGGTAGTGATATTCTAAGGCGGCACTTCATGGCAAATAAATAATTGCCAAATATAAAATCTATGTAAATATTTAATTTAACAGAATTGGGTTGACACAAGTGGTTTTATAATTACAACAAGCTAAAAGAATTGCTTCCACTAAAATGTGAGCGATGTAATTGTCGCCGTAACATCTAAACAAGCCGCAAATAAATGTTTCCTTTTTGAGTTATTCGACTGATGTAAGTGATTTCACACTCGTCCATTTGTTAGTATTCGTATAATTATATATGTACATGTACTCACGCAAATAGTTATGAGTTGGGTTGGCAACAACTATCAAACGCCTCTATATGAGATCAAATGTATCTGCTTTGCTTAATTTACATCCATGAACTGGTTTTTCTCTTTTGATGATTTTCCATGAAATTTTATTTTTAACCAACATGGGTAAACTCACTCTAGTACATTATCTAGTTAATACGTTCGTAATTGATACTATAAATATTTTATTCGAATTGTGGTTACAGAATACTGTACCACCATATATCTTTCTGTAGCGGTCGTCAGAGTAGTTTCCTTAAGCCCTTACTCTTTTGATAGTATCAACATAATGTACATAATGTATTAATCAGCAAAATACCAAGGAAACCGATTAAATGAAGGGTTTTTGAAAAGGTGTATTAAATAAGAAAAACTCTCATACTACATATCAGTGTTAATAAATTCGATTAATTGTTTATTTAATTAGGAGATAACCAAATCGAAATTATGTAAAAAGTAATATTATATAGTGGTGGGTTGGTATAGGCAAGGACTTCCACAAGGTTAAATGATTATATCAAAAGTCACAAATCCGTCATTACCAAGCCTGCTGTAGGATAAATTAGGGGCTTTTACACATACATCAATGGACGTCTTTCAACTGATGAAATGAAAAAATATAATAGCGACAAAGAGCAACATGCAATATCATTTCTATGTTTTCTTTGTTTGGGTTGACTACGAAGGGTATTTATGAGTTGTTAATTTTAATTGTGTCTTGCAATTTACATGAGTAAATTTAAATAAATTAATAGAAATATGCAATAAGGGATTAATTGCTGTTACTAAAATTGACATAAAATTAACAGCGACTAAATTTTAAATCAATTACTGAGTTGAATAAAATATTAATTAATTAATACCCAACACTGTTACGTATACATGTTTCCCATTCGATGAGGCTGCTCTAGTAATCGGGATCACCAACTAAAGACTTTCGGCGTTTTTCTTGGGTTTTCGTTTTAAATGATTGATACAATATCATTAACAATCCTTTGTGGGAGTCATGTTAGAGCGCACACTACTGCGGACTCACTCGCACATAGCAGCGTCTCACTCATATTCCTACATCGCGCAGTGTAAAGAAGAGATTAAGCATAGATACAAATTATAAGTTGGTACACAGCAGGGTGTACTGGCCAGTATATCATTGCTGTTTCCACACCTTCAAATTACTATTTCATCTCGTAACGCCCTGAATTTATAGTCAAATCGCTTATCCCAAATCTGTTTCTAACTTATTGTGCTTTAAAGCCGTAAGTATAAGTTAATTTCATTCAATCATGATGGTGACAAACCATTGGTATTAATAAAGTCCCATGATGTAAAGAGGTGAGAAGTTAAGATATATAAGATCCATAAATTACGTACGAGTTGTAAGCTGTAACCGGTGCAAACAATTTATATTGCCTTTAACCAGATAATTTTTAGATTCATAAGAAAATGTATCTTCAAAGTTAATTTAGAAGATGGATCATCTGATGACATTATAGAGGAATCATTAGAGAATCATTACGGCCGTCGCTGCACTATATTTATCATAAATCATGTAAAAGTGAGCTTTCATAATATGGTTATATTACCATAAAATATCTTCAATGATTTACTTACACACCTATTTTGCCGTAGAAATCTTACTTAGTCATATTACATTATATTTACGATGTTTTTGTTTTGACTATTGTTCAGTAGCCTATATATTTAAATTTCAATAGTTTTAATGAATTATGATAATTATAAATATTTGTTTCAGATCACAATGTAAAAACTATTTCAAAATACAAGCATAAAAAAAAGTTTAAAACATTAGTTAATGTTATCCTATGTAAGTAACCTAATATCTATCTTTACTATAATAATACTGTACCGAGGTCAAAACTGTACATTGAAGAAAAATATGAAAAACCGGTGGAATATGTTTAATTTTCGATACTGAAGCCAAATTTGCGCTTTTTGAAAAAAATGTCTGTCTGTCTGTCTGTATGTCCGGTCATCACGTTAATTCTACCAGACGGATCTTGATTAAATTTAGTACGAATGTAGCTTATACACCTGGTCAACATATAGGATATCATTTATCCCGGATTTTGTAAGAGTTCCTACAGGAACATAAAAAAACATAACTTTTATATGGCTCGCTGGCTTATCAAAATTTTGAAGTCAACACTAACGTCTTCGGTTAATACTAATCGAATGGGAGACCCGGGTTCGAATCTCGGGCATCGCAATCTTTTTGTGATTTTGATTTTGCTTTTGTGTTAGCTTAGAATAATAGGAAGCACTATTCCTTCTCTTTCACATTCAACTATGCGAATATGTATGAATAAAGATAATTGAAAGTATATTGCATGAATTTTGCGTATTCATTTGGTAGGTTTGAGAATATGTTTATAACTTTTTTTATTAACTATTTTTAAACTAATATTCTCATAGATATATTGTGCTATACTTACGCATAAATTAATATTCTGTTTAAGCCTCAGAATACATAGTTAGTAAATATAATAGCACATATCTCAATTTTAATTTAGTTCCGCCAACTATTGACCGATGACTGATTGGCTGCAATCTCTCACACATCACCAACAGTCAGTGTAGGGGGCAGCACCGGGTCGCCAAACTGGTATCCATACTTACTAAAGATATTCTCATTTTTGAACATAGAAACTCGGTACAAAATGTTTTGTTTCATGATTCTTATTTATGAACAATTTAAAAGGTTTTTTGGAACCCACCCCCTAAGGGATTGAAATATAGTGTACAGATTTTTGATCTACAAATATACTGTATCTAGAAATTTGAAACTTGATGCAATTGACTGATATAACCACTACAAAAAGGAATACATGAAATTCGTCCATCAATCAATCATGAGTATATACATACATACATACATACATATTCTCACGCCGTTAGTTCCCATTGGGGTAGGCAGAGACTATCGATCGCCACTTTGTACGATCCTGGCAAACCTCTCTAGCTTCATTCACATCCATCAATCTTTTCATACATGCTCTTTTATTCTTCGTACTTCGGACACCTGCCTTTTTGAGCACATTTTCTATTTGATCTAAATGTGTCCTCCGAGGTCGTCCTCTACTAACATTACCTTCCACATTGGCTCTGTAGATCTCTTTCACCACTTTACTGTCATCCATCCTCTCTATGTGCCCAAACCATTTCAACATTCCTTTTTCTATCTTCCTTACAATATCATCTTTTACACCACACCTTTCACGAATCACATCATTCCTCACACGATCACATAACCTTACATTACAAACTTTTCTGAGGGATCTCATTTCTACTGCATTCACTCTGCTTTCATGCTTCTTCTGCCACACCCAACATTCACTGCCATACATAAGCGTAGGAACGAGGACAGCATCATGCACAGCCATTCGGGCCTTTTCGGACACCGATTGACTAGACATGAGACTATCCAGTGCTCCATTTACCGCATTACCCTTTTTTACTCTTCTTTCAATGTCTTCATCACACTTTCCATCCCTAGTAAACAAACTTCCCAGATATATGAACTCTTTCACTTGTTCCATTTTCTTACCATTGATCTCAATCACGCATTCAGTCATATTCTCTTCTCTCTCGAAAACCATAGTTTTGGTTTTATCCACGTTCACTCTCATTCCTTTTCTTTCAAACGACGCACATGCAATATTCATCATCTCTTGCAACTCTTCAACCGACGATGCAAGTAACACTTGATCATCAGCATATAAGAGGCATTTGATGACGAATCCACCCATTCTCAGTCCATAATCACTTTCACGCAACTCTATCAGACAATCATCCATGAACAAGTTGAAGAGCCACGGAGAAGCTACACATCCCTGTCGGACACCCCTAGAGATACCGAACCAGTCTGTGTTTTCCCCGTTTATTCTTACACATGCACAAGAATCCTCATAGAGTGATACCAATGCACGTATAAGTTGGCTCCCCAAGCTGAACTTGGATAACACTTCCCACAAATACTTCCTTACCACCCTATCATACGCCTTCTCTAAATCTATGAAGGAGCAATACACCTTTCGATTCTTGGCTAAGAACTTTTCAGTGATGCTCCTTAAAGAAAAGATTTGATCCATACATCCCATTCCCTTTCTAAATCCTGCTTGCACATCCCAAATTTTGTCATCTGTTTCATTCATCACTCTTTCAATCAATACCTTTGCATATAATTTACCGACAACACTGAGTAGGCTGATTCCGCGGTAGTTTTTAGCTTCCTGGTGTGACCCTTTTCCTTTATATAAGGGCACAATTACTGCCCTGCACCAATCTCGTGGTACTTTACCACTCGACCAACACTTCTGAAAAAGGAAGTACAGCCAGGAAGCCACCAACCCTTTACCAGCCCTCAGCATTTCGATACTTATCCTATCATACCCTGCCGCTTTCCCTACTTTCATACTTTTCAATGCTTTCATTACTTCTTCCATACTAATCTCACTGTCACTACTGTCACCCAATGCCTCATTCCAGTCAACATTGCTGCCAATTGGCGAAGAAATAGGTGAATCCTCTTTTTCAAAGAGTCCCTCAAAATAGTTCTTCCATACTCGTCTTATGCTACTTTCATCCGTCGCCAATTCACCCCGTTCATCTCTCACAACATTCACTCTCGTGTTTTGGGAAACTCCCTGTTCTTTCGGGATATATTTCCAGAACAACTTTTGGTTATTCCGGAAATTATCAGAGAGTTTCCTCTCACACCATTCTATCAGATCACGCTTTTTCTTTTCTATTTTCTTCTTAACCTCATTCTTAACTCTCTTATATTCATCTTCACTATTCTTCACTACATCATCTGTTACTTTCGCATCCATTCGTTTACTAGCTTTAATCGCTAGTAAATCTAACCAAGCTTTCTTCTTATCTCCAACTGCCTCTTTCACATCTTTATCCCACCAACTTGTTGGTGGTCTATTTGTTCTTTTACTCAATCCACATACTTCCGTCGCACATTCAACCATTGACGATTTGAGCACATTCCATACTTCTTCTATTTCCAATTCATCCTTCATCTCCACGCAACTTAGCCTGTCGTCCAATTTCTTCATATATTAATCTCTAATATTTTCATCCTCTTCCAATTTCTCCACTTTTATTCTCGCAAATTCAGTATTCATGAGTATATACTAACGGCTAAAAATCCCAAAAAAGGGTAGCCACAGCTTCTTAGATAGTAATTCTTTATCCACTTTTGGAAGTTGAATGGGGAAAAGGTAGTCAAATGGGTCTCCAACTGCATCGCCCAATAATCACTTAAAAGTCTCAATGTTCGTTATATCTATTACAACGCCCACGGGAATATAAATATAAAAAAAACAGAAGTTAAGATAGTGTTTTGGTATTTTGGATGTAAACCGGATGCAAAAAATGTAGTCCACGCGGGCGTAGTCGTGGGCAAAAAGCTAGTTAAGTAATAAGTGCTTAATGATAATCACAGTTTAGAGGTTCAGCGGTTTGCTGCGGATCCTGAGGTCTTGAGATTGTTTTTGCTTGAATATGTCTACGAAAAGTCGTTTGAAATATCCACAAAATAGTCAAAGTGAACACTTTAAAAATTAACTCTTTAAAACTTAAATACGAATTCAAGAGGACTCACATACAACATACATGTTTTTTTTAAAGGTAATGGTGCGCAACCCAAGTAATAAATGTGTAAATATCTTTCACTATTCCTTATTTCCCTCTTCCCCCACAGAGTTATAAAAAACATGTTAATTATAAATTAATGCAAAAAAGTGAACAAGACATATTCCTTATAAGTTAAATAATAAAACGAGTACAGAGTCGTGCGTACGCATGTCACATTGTTTCTTCCTCCCGCATCATGTCAGCCGCAAACTCCTGACTGCAACAAAATCACCTTAATGATGTCAAAAGCCACATAATACTGTCCTTAAATAGCGTTCACAGTTCATTACTGTCACTGATGGCTCCTCACTGAACCTCAGTGAGTCTTATGATGAATGTAGTAAGAGCTGTTTTACTTAGTCAATTAAATGAGTTCGGTAAAAAGTAAAACAAGATTTTCATAACGAGACTGAAAATGAAAATAAGGTTTAATGTTCAACATTTCTTTTCACTATTGTATTATTTCTGTAAAAATTGCACTATTTAATCAATAAAAACCTAAAATAACTATTTATAAGGTAGATTTTTATTCCTTGAACCGTTTGAACCGATTCCGCTCAGTTAGATAAACAAACGCTTATCGTGCAGAGAGACGCGGGTTCAAATCCCAAATTAATCAAATTATTAACAGTGAGTGAAACAGCTCGAGGAAACCCACGTGAAGAAGTTGCGCTCAGTCATGTGACAGTGTATGTGTAGTATATTCCGAGATAAAATTTGATCGTTGAGGAGGAGGGCAAATAAGGTAAGGTAAAATAAAGGCTTAGTAAATTGATAGTAATAAGAGAAAAAGTTTTTGACAGCTCAAATCCGAAAACTAAAAAGTTTAAGAAAAATACGGCTCAAAATATACTTTAACCAATTAGTCTTACCCAATCATGATGTTAAAATAAACAAGTACGAAAAAAACAAACTTCTCAAACTAAACTAAAACCTAGTAATCAATCCATCATTAGTAGCTAAGTATGTAGTTAGAATGGCACTATCCCATTTCTTCCTATGGGTGTTCGTAAAAAGGTACTAAGGGTATACATACATACATACATATACTCACGGCTATAAGTCCCTTGAAGGGGTAGCCAGAGCTAAGGAATTAGAAATTCCTCAGCCACTTTTGAAAGTTGCGTGGGGAAAAGATGGTGAAATAAAGGTTGTTGGTAATGGGTCTCCAACCGCATTGCCCAAAAATCCCTTAAAAGCCTTACGTACACCCACCGGAAGAAATGGGGTAGTGCTATTCTAAGCCGACACTACACAGCAAAGCACTAAGAGTATATTGGCATTTTAAGAGAATTTTGGGCGATGCGATTAGATACCCATCACCAAAAACCTTTACTTTGCAACCTTTTCCCCACACAACATCCAAAAGTGGCCGAGGAATTTCTTATTTCAAAACTCTGGATACCCCTTCTTGGGATTTATAGGCGTGAGCATATGTATACATACATATGCTCACGCCATTTATTAATCATTTTACAAGATGAAAATCTAAAGCAACAAAAGTAACAAATCATTAATAAGCAATATTTGAGCGGGTTCATTAAAAGGCTTTATGAATAAATTCCTCATCAAAGGAGACTGGAGGCAAGCATCGGATGACCAGGTCACGTATAAGCCTTCGGGTGCAAAGACTACTTAATGCTTCCTTTCTGGCGGGGTATAGGCAATTCTGCTCGGAGCTACTCTATGGAAATATACAACGTAACGCCCCTTACTGTAATGTTTCATATATTATAGCCATTTGGACACGGGTATAGATAATAGCCTTGTTCAAAGGTTAAAGTTATACTGATGCTTCCGTTGCCCTGTTGTAGGATTTGTTCGTATTAATAAGTTTGATTAAAATCAAGAGAGCATTGATCGCCGTAAGTAGATTCTCTTCCTTGGATAGTATCATAATCCTTTAAGCGCTATTGCAGCTTTTGCATCCTCTATTGTAGCCATGTAGTGCCGGCTTAGAATGTCACTACCCCTTTTTACCCCCGGGTGTCGTAAGAGGGGACTAAAGGTAAGGGGCTCTTAAGTTGTTTTTTGGCGATGCGGTTGGAGCCCATCACCAACGAAACTTTATTTCTACCATCTTGTCCCCTATCAACTTTCAAATTAACCTGAAGAGAAGAGCTCTGGCTACCTGTTTTTGGGATTTATGGCCGTGAGTGTGGAGTATTTAACGTAATAAGTACCCTGTGAGTGCCTATTTATAAATAAATGAACACGGACAAATATCGTCTGCAAAAAAAGGCTGAAAATATGGCTGTTGTATGGGAGCTCACAATAAGCATACATATTATATTAATTTAACAATTTATTTAATTTCAATATTAATAATCTATAAAATCTGTGGATATTTAAAGCTTTTATCTAATGACATTATCTAAATTAAGTGAAACTAACCATCCAAAATCAAAAACAAAAAAAATACGTTTGTGTTCTAATTCAGATTTTTCCAAAAACACCTATATATATGTAATTAATGTTACAAGTCCCTAAAAGTGGTATCCAGCGGTTCAAAGTTATAATATAAATTCCTCGTACACATTTGAAAGTAGAGTGAGGAAAATATAATTTGTATATGTTGTTATAAGTGGCAACAGAAATTGTATGTAATATTTCTACTGTTGAACTAAAACGGCTCATGAGTTACAGCTTGGTGATATTAGCAAAGCGTTAGAATAAGATCGTTTTACCTTTTCAAGTGTAAATAAAGTTAGCACAAAAATTAAAGTCAATATTACTTAAATTTAAGAAAAAATATTGATAGAAAAAGATATGAGAGGTTTGGGACAAAGATGCGGAAACTAATACGAAACAAAAAAAAAGATTCTCAAAGGAAGAACTCTAATCAAAAATACAAATTTGTTCATTATGTAGCAAGATTATTAAACGTTGTTTATCAAAATTGTTACAATCCAAAAATATTTGAGGATAGAATTCACATCTTCCAATAAAAGCTACATTTCACGAGTAACGATCGGGAGCACTTTTACTCGCATAACTTTATAAATCATTGTAATTCTAAAATAATCCTTATTAATATTCATTAATATTTCCTTATTAATAGTAATTTTTGGTGACATATTTATTTTATGGAATATGTGTAATGATAATAATAATGATAAAAGTCTTTATGTTTTTTTCTTACTACTAGTATTAATTTACCATCAAAAATAGGTAAAAGTGCCCACCATTATACCATAATATAAACATAACATAAACGTTCACGCCGTTTATCCCCGAAGGGGTTGGCAGAGGTACCAATACTCCTGAACTCACATGGCAAGCGCCATCTAGTTTCCAGAGAAGGTACCCACGTTTGCTCACGTGATAGGGGGCAGGCCTATCGCCGTTTTGTACGAATACACTGTCACATGACTAAGTACAACTCAGCCATGTGGGTTTCCTCACGATGTTTTCCCTCACCGTTAGCAACCATGATAAATTAACCACACATATGACTTTAGAAAAGACAAATTGGTGTAGGCCCGTCCCAGGATTGGAACTCACGCCCTTCTGTTTTTCGGGCGGGTGTTCTACCCACTGGACTATCATGTCGCTATACCATAATACATTGTGCTATTTCATCTTTATGCAACCAGAGGTTACAGTAATAAATGTATGCGAAAATAGTAACGTTTTTGGTTGTAATGGCTAAAAGTATTAGTCCTAGAAACGTTATTCCAAGTTATTATAAAAAAAATTGTTAAGGAATATAGAAATTGATATAGAATATAGATGTAGTGAAGAACATTGAAGATGAATATAATAGAGTTAAGAATGAGGTAAAGAAGAAAATAGAAAAGAAAAAGCGTGATCTGATAGAATGGTGTGAGAGGAAACTCTCTGATAATTTCCGGAATAACCAAAAGTTGTTCTGGAAATATATCCGGAAAGAAAAGGGAGTTTCCCAAAACACGAGAGTGAATGTTGTGAGAGATGAACAGGGTGAATTGGCGACGGATGAAAGTAGCATAAGACGAGTATGGAAGAACTATTTTGAGGGACTCTTTGAAAAAGAGGATTCATCCATTTCTTCGCCAATCGGCAGTAATGTTGATTGGAACGACGTTATGGGTGACTTTAGTGACAGTGAGATCAGTATGGAAGAAATAATGAAAGCAATGAAAAGTATGAAACTAGGGAAAGCGGCAGGGTATGACAGGATAAACACTGAAATGCTGAGGGCTGGTAAAGGGGTGGTGGCTTCCTGGTTGTACTTCCTTTTCCAAAAATGCTGGTCGAGTGGCAAAGTGCCACAAGACAGGCGCAAAGCGGTAATGGGTATGGATAAAGGGGTCTCACCAGGAGGCTAGAAACTACCGTGGAATTAGCCTACTCAGCATTGTCGGTAAATTGTATGCAAAGGTTTTGATTGAAAGAGTGATGAATGAAACGGATGATAAAATTTGGGATGTGCAAGCAGGATTTAGAAAGGGAATGGGATGTATGGACCAAATCTTCTCTTTAAGGAGCATCACCGAAGAGTTCTTAGCTAAGAACCGAAAGGTGTATTGCTCCTTCATTGATTTAGAGAAGGCGTATGATAGGGTGGTAAGAAAGTGTTTATGGGAGGTGTTATCCAAGTTCGGTTTGGGGAGTCGACTTATACGTGCACTGGTATCACTCTATGAGGATTCCAGTGCATGTGTGAGAGTAAACGGGGAAAATACTGACTGGTTCGGGATCTCTCGGGGTGTCCGACAGGGTTGTGTAGCTTCCCCGTGGCTCTTCAATTTGTTCATGGATGACTGTTTAACAGAGTTGCGTGAAAGTGATTATGGATTGAGAATGGGTGGATTCATCATCAAATGCCTCTTATATGCCGACGATCAAGTGCTACTTGCATCATCGGTGGAAGAGCTGCAAGAGATGATGAATATTGCATGTGCGTCTTTTGAAAAAAAGGGAATGAGGGTGAATGTGGATAAAACAAAAACTATGGTTTTTGAGAGAGAGGTGAATATGACCGAATGCGTGATTGAGATTAATGGTAAGAAAGTGGAACAAGTGAAAGAGTTTGTATATTTGGGAAGTTTGTTTACTAGGGATGGAAAGTGTGATGAAGATATCGAGAGAAGAGTGAAAAAGGGTAATGCGGTAAATGGAGCACTGGATAGTCTAATGTCTAGTCAGTCGGTGTCTGAAAAGGCCCGAATGGCTGTGCATGATGCTGTCCTCGTTCCTACGCTTATGTATGGCAGTGAATGTTGGGTGTGGCAGAAGAAGCATGAAAGTAGAGTGAATGCAGTAGAAATGAGATCCCTCAGAAAAGTGTGTAATGTAAGGTTATGTGATCGTGTGAGGAATGATGTGATTCGTGAAAGGTGTGGTGTAAAAGATGATATTGTAAGAAAGATAGAAAAAGGAATGTTGAGATGGTTTGGGCACATAGAGAGAATGGATGACAGTAAATTGGTGAAAGAGATATATAGAGCCAATGTGGAAGGTAATGTTAGTAGAGGACGACCTCGGAGGACACATTTGGATCAAATAGAAAATGTGCTCAAAAAGGCAGGTGTCCGCAGTATGAAGAATAAAAGAGCATGTATGAAAAGATTGATGGATGTAAACGAAGCCAGAGAGGTTTGCCAGGATCGTACAAAGTGGCGATCGATAGTCTCTGCCTACCCCAATGGGAACTAACGGCGTGAGAATATGTATGTATGTATGTATGTATGAATATAGAAACACACTCTTCTGTAATTAACTCCTATACCATAAAGAAGCATACCACTACATACGTTACAATAAACATACATACATATACTCACGACTATAAATCCCAATAAGGAGTAGCCAGATCTTTGAAATATGAAATTCTTCAGCCACTTTTGTAAGTTGAGATGGGAAATAAGTTATTGTTTTTGATGATAGATCTCTAATCGCATCGCCCAAAAATCACTTAAAAGCCCCAATTCCCTTACGTCCTATGAACACCCACGGAAAGAAATAGGGAACATACATACATACATATACCCACGGCTATAAATCCGTAGAAGAGGTAGCCACAGCTAAGGAATGAGAAATTCCTCAGCCACTTTTTGAAGTTGCGTGGGAAAAAGATGTTAAAATAAAGGTTGCTGGTGATGGGTCTCCAACCGCATCGCCCAAAAAACCTTTTAAAATCCCAATACCGTTAGTCGCCTTTTACGTACACCCACCGGAAGAAATGGGGTAGTGCTATTCTAAGCCGACTCTACACAGCAATAACGTTACAAAGAGTACAGCAAATAAACAAAATCATGACCCATATATCGAAAACGCAGTCGATCCAACGTAGTAGTTATTTAATTACGTACTACATGTGTTGTAAGAACGGAAATATGCTGCTCTGATCGACCTTACCGGCGCATTAGCCGATATCATATCAATTTTGCGTGAGCAGCCATACTGTTTCCTGTCATTAGTGCTGGTACCAACTATAGACGGATTAGTGTCTAATCATACGTTGCGTCTGATACATGAATGGAGCTAGCCTAGGACCTGGGATTCAATACGTGATTTGTTGTACAGTATAGATATATGAGCATCTATGTTTTATTTACAATATGTACTAAGGAACTTATACTAAGTCTTTGTTAACCAAAAATTACAAAATATATTAATTAGGTTCGTGAGAGGTGCTGTGTTAAAGATGATATTTTATTTTTACATAGTATAGATGAGTATTTATTAGATAGTACCAATACCAAAACCGTAAGTCGCCTCTTACGTACACCAACCGGAAGAAATGGGGTAGTGCTATTCTAAGCCGACACTACACAGCAGAGAGGATGCATGATAAAGAATTCGCAAAATAGATTTACAGAGCCAATGTGGATGGTTATGTTAGTGGGGGACGACCTCGGAAGACACATTTGGACCAAATAGCGAGTGTGCTCAAAAAAGCAGGCGTCCTAAGTATGAAGAATATAAGAGCATGTATGAGAAGATTGATGGATGAAAACGAAGCTAGAGAGGTTTGTCAGGATCGTACTAACTGGTGATCGATAGTCTCTGTAAACCCTCAATGGGAACTAATGGCATGCGTTTATGTATGTATGTATGAATATTTAAAGTGTTGTGCATTGCAATTAAGGTTTATCTGTAAACATTTAGTAAAAGCGGGTGTGTGTGTGGTGCATTGTCTGCTTTTCGATTTCTTGTAAGTGGAAGGGCGGGCGGAGCACAGTGCATGTTGCATGAAGACTGCAGGTATTATTTAGCGGAATTAAGCGAAGAAATTTATTAATATTAGTATTTAGTAAAATATCAGTTTTTTACTAGTTGCAATTTTTTTGTTGCTCCTAATTTGCGGAAATCAGAATTAAGAAGGAAACGCTATGTTGCAGGAAGAAAATATAAAGGAAGAACATTCTTACAAACCTTTCCAAGAATAACTTCATCAATTTAATTTACTTATCTTGAATGAAACCTTTCTGGATTCGATCAAATGAGCCAGATAATGTAAATATGTAGTTAAATTCGTGAGTCTTTTCAATGTTATACTATACGCATTGCTACACTGTAAGATAATATTATTATCTAACAGTGTAGCGATGCTTTCGTATGAAGTATATATTGTTTATCACTACACTAAACTCCAGTTTACAAAGTAGCGTTCAATAGCCTCTGTTGCTACCAATAAGAATTAAAACAAAAGTGCAAGTAATTCAGTAAGCAAAATTTATTAATGTAATCATTAGCAAAGATGCTGTATAGTTTCGGTTTATAATAGCGCTACTGGATTTCTTCCCGTAGGTGTTCGCAAGAGATGACTTAGGGTACTGGGCCTTTTTAATTGATATTTCAAGGATATATTTGATTTTTGATTGATATTGGAGGCCCATCAGCAATTTATTTCCAACTCCACTTCCAAAAGTGGCAGAGGAATTTTCAATTATGAAGCTTATATATATGTATGTTAATGTAAACATGAGGGTCTTTAATTTACAAATATTTTTTGTCATACTTTAATCAAATCAACGTTTTAGGACTATCATCATATCACATGTAACCATAACAACTAAAATAATAACTGATGTAGAAAAAAGGTTAATTAACATTTTTTTTGCAGTATACGTCGATTTGATGACTGTCTTGTTAAAAGCAGTACCAGCGCAGTAATGTCAGTAATGTCAAAGATGATAACATCACATACATACATACTGCAGGGGTAGCCAAAGCTAGGGAATGAAACATTCCTCAGCCACCTTTGGAAGTTGCGTGGGGAAAAGATGATGAAATAAAGGTTGTTGGTGATGGGTCTCCAACCGCATCGCCCAAAAATCCCTTAAAAGCCCCAATACCGTTAGTCGCCTCTTACGTACACCCACCGGAAGAAATGGGGTAGTGCTATTCTAAGCCGACACTACACAGCAAATGATGCATGATGATAACCTATATAAAATAAATAAATACGACTTACGGGTGGCTCAGGGGCCACCCCGCCGCACCCTAACGTATTTTTTAAATTAAATTTACTATTTATAAATACAATTTTGCAAGCACTGTCCACTTCCTCAAGGGTTTACCATCATGAATATCAGTTCAGTTATTAAGTAAAAAGATATATTGGACGAAGCCTCTTTAACACAATCGAATTATTTATCTCAAAATGCATGTCGTTGTGGCAATTCCTCGAAGAGTATCGCAAGCTTTTTATATGTTGGAGCAGTCGCATTAACGCATTTTGCAATGACAAGGTTAAGCAAATACGAAATCAATCAAATATCTTATTTCACAATACCATAATTTATCTTTATTACTTAATCGGTTTTTATTTGATAGTTGACAAATGTGTTTCCTGCAATATGGCCTTTGTTTATTGTCTGTATGTCTATAATATTATTGCCTTTAGATTACATTAAAATAAGAAACGACTTTAATTCGATCGAAACAATGGTATAGTATTGAGATTATAGGTGTGTTCCGTTCGCATAAATTTAATTAAGACATAGTTTACAGACAGTGGCCTGTCTAGCCTGGCCTTAATATCATTTTATTTTAATTCAAATGTACAGTATGTCGCTTGCGGGGAACATTTAAATCATCAATTCAATCTAGATTGACTTTTTGAAGGCAACATATTTATTAAATTATATTATTTACAAGTAAATCCATCGGCCGCACCAGTTTCGCAACAGGCAATAACCTTTCGCAACGCCTATTATACGAAATTATTTTCTAAAGATCGTGCTGATAAATCTCTTAATTGTTAATTGTTTTGCACATAACTCAATATCAGTAGCGTTGGACACACCCAGGTCATTATTGGATGCCATTTGAAACTTAATTTGTGTAACAATAAGGAGGCTACAATGGCCAAGAGTTTGTATGAAGTGCGCGTATTTTGCAACATTGAGTGCGAACGGTAATTAGAATCGCGTCCAGATCATTGCGGCATCCTTATCCTAAACCGAAATATGGATCAGTAAACGACCTAAGACAATCACTGTCGCAATCTAAACACGCCCTTATTTACATTGCACTGGATTTACTATGCCTTGAAAAGGTTTAAATTATTACGCGACGCCGTTATTGATAAGTCTAATTCAATGGTCAAACTGATACGGCTGATATCAAATTCAGCGGTTGAGCTAAAACAGATTTTAATGCAAAAGGCACAGAGTCCGGTTTTCAAAAGTGAACGAAAAGACGTGCGTCGTTTATAGGTAGCATGTAGACCCTTAGACTCTGGACAAGTTTCGTAAGAGGCGACCACGCCATCACACTGATACCGTTTAATTATAAGGTATGGTAATGGACAACACGTAGAAATTACTTCGAGCTCACTCCGCATTTACTTTTCATCATTATTAGTTAGTTACTTTTACTTCCGAATACAACTATTTAATTTATTCTAAATAATAATAGTCACATCAAGCTTTATATGGCCGGTAATCGCTGTAAAAAGTTCATCGATGTTTATTTAAGATGCCTAGAAAAATGAAGTATCATTAAACAAAATGTTGTGGAGTAATTTTGCTGGCAATTAGGCATAAAGATGAGGCCGCCGTTCAGTGCTCTGCCAGATAATTTATGACTACATTTGGTCGCCGAGCCTACCGGAGCCCGAACCGCTTTGCTCAATATTAATATCGGTGTCAGCATCATTAAGGAATTCCTTTTATTGCGACTTAAATAAGTTCGTTCGGCGATCGCTTTTATTAAAGCAACCTTTCTCCGAGGTTTTGTAACATCGTCCTTCTTTTGGAGCGGTTTTACTGCTACGCTTTTTGTGGAAACCATAAAGCTGGAGTTTTATTTATTTAGCAGAGCTCTGTGTTACTTGATCGATCGCTTAATCCTGTGGTCGTCAGTAACTCTGCGGTTTGTTCGCTACTTGTTTCCAAGTCTTGTTAATACATGCATGAGATCGTGATTATATTCACCTTAAGAGTGAGACAGGGCCTCAGAATTTTGTATACGTTTTTCATTACTTTATGACTAATTTTAAAAAAGTAGAATAGATTTGGAGTTTATTTCTGAATTACTGCTTATTGATCCCAGCGATATGAAATGGGATTATTTCCGACTCCTTATAAACAGTTTGTTCAAAATTGTTAAAAAATTTCTTCTCATATATTACGCCTTCCATTTGCAACAGGATAGAGGGGATGCTTTGGCAATTATATTAACTTAATATTAACAATCCCATATTTTTCTCACGAAATCTCTGCTCGTCGACTCAAGAAGTCAAACTTCGCAAAATCTAATAGTCTTTATTCAGATTCTTTATTCAGATTAAAATTGATACATAGTTTACAAGAGTCAGCTGGTCCCAAACTAGGCTCATCGCCTGTATTTTGTAGTCTTATAATAATATTGTAGATAGTTTATTTAATCATTAAAACTTTTATTTCAACGGTATTTTATAACTTAATACGACGTTATATGTTATGAAGTGAGATATAAAGTAAGCCGTAAACGGTGCGATGTAAAAAATTATATTGTAGATAAGATAAAAAAAATACAAGTTGGTTTAGGCACATATAGAGGATGGATAAATATGAATTGGTATATGAGGTATAAAGAACCAATGTGCATAATATCATTAGAGGACGACCACCGAGGACAAATTTAGATCAAATGGATATACTCAAAACCGACAGGCGTCCGAAGTATGCAGAATAAAGAGCATGCATAAACTTACTAATGAATTTGCTGTATAGTGTCGGCTTAGAATAGCACTACCCCATTTCTTCTGGTGGGTGTACGTAAGAGGCGTCTAACGGTATTGGGGCTTTTTAAGGGATTTTTGGGCGATGTGGTTGGAGACCCATCACCAACAATCTTTATTTTACCATCTTTTCCCCACGCAACTTCCAAAGTGGCTGAAGAATTTCTGATTCCTTAGCTCTGGTAACCCCTTCTAGGGATTTACAGCCGTGAGTATATGTATGTATGTAAATGAAGCTGTTTTTTTTCAAGTTTGTACAAAGTAGCATTCAATATCTTTTCGTACTTCGATGGGAACTAAAGCCTGTGTACATGTATGTAATTTACAGGAATTATATTATATATTTCACTCATTTTAACATTTATTTCAAACATCATTTACTTAGCTTAAGGTAGCCAGAGCGTTGGAATTAGCCGCATTTGGAAGTTGAGTAAAAAAAATATTTTTATCATATTTTACTTCTATTCTAAAAAAAACGCCTGCCAAAATTCACTAGAGCTAGAGATTAAATGTTATCTAACTGAGGGAACGTAACAAGTTCCCCTCCATGTTTTTTGATATCAAACACTAAATAAGTAGTTTCTTTGTGATATGGAACAACAACTATCATACAATAGAATTCAATTTAGCTTCGTAGTCGTGCGCCTGCGCCGGACGAATATCATAACACTGCTTTGTTTGCTCCATGTACTCGTACCTTATTTAATTTACGCTGCGCAAACGCGTTCGTTTATAAGCCATGCATATCGTAATGAGGAAATATATAAATAAATTAAATAGTCAAAAAGAAAATTATAATCAATGAAACGTCCATAATGTTCACTCAATATTTTGTAGTTCTTGATGTTGAATCGAAAACGAGTTGAATATATTGAATTTTGAACAACTTGGCGGTATAATCAATACATTTAAACCTTAATAGCATTAACTCCATCTCCAGATGAAGTATTGACAGCGATGCACGAAAATATCCACGGAGATTTTATTGAATAATCCCATGCCAAAAATCACTCACGTCCACGAAAACCTGTACAAAAGGTCTTACGTCACTGATATACATTTTCGTAAGTCAGTTCCGTTGCCATGCAGCGCTGTGGGTCAAACAGCTCTCACTGATACAATTCATCGAGTTCATTCGCAAATTACTGCAATATATTCAGCAGGGCTTCATTATTTCGACTAAAAGTGAAAAAATCTTAATGTCAGTTGCTCAAGACAAATAATTAAGGCCTCCCGTAGTAAGGCTGCCGGGGACCACACGATTTCCCACGTACACGTTAAGGCTACGGATCGCTAAGTATTTCTTAGCAATTTGGAAATACTGACCACATTTAAACAACAGTTTACTTTAACTGAGCCATTTTAACATTCCTAAACTGCGCGTTAATTTGAGTATTTAAATGATACCTTCACGCCCGTAAGCCTCCGACGCACAGTGATTCGCGTAGAACAAGCTAGATGGACAAAATTATTTTTCGACTCGAATGGCTCTATATGTGCTTAATCATACGTATTCTGTACTTTTTTTACATTTCATGACTTAAGGTAAATGGGAGGTGGGTAGTGTAAATAAAAATACAAAAAAAATAATATATATATATATATATATATTAAATCAAATGCAAAAATCATGGTTTCTTCCACATCAAACATTTTTCTAAACTTAAAACTAATATGAAAAACAAATTTTTACAAGTTAGTTACTTAAAAAATAATATTCTATATATGTTACAATCATTCCCTATCACTATCATCAACTGAAGAATCCGACTCTATCTAATCATTTTCATTACGAGGGATATTTACATAAGGTCGCGAAATGGGCACTGAAGGCGGGATAACTAATTTTAAAACTTCCGAATTTAACTTTTCAGGTTTTTTCCTGGGCATATCTCTGAAGGCGTTAATTAAAGGGTCGGATGTAGTTAAAAGCATGTGTAATAGGTCTGTATTCGTGGCAATGCGAGACATCTTCCGCGTATTGTGCAAGCGAAATCGGCGCAGGTCTTTATTACGCGCTTCTAGGGCTTCTTCGGAGAATTGTCCAATTGGAAGGAGTGCTGTCTTTATTACCTGTATACTATGCACAAGAATCTTATGCACGGTAACGGGCATGAAATACCACGAATACAGACTTAGATACAGCTCACGCGTTTCACGACAAGCTTCTTCAAATTTCTCTAAATTTATATCATAGCCTGAGGCAAGGGTTCTTAAGATAATATCAAATTTTCTTATGAGCTCAACATTCAAACCTGTAATCTCTGCACTCTTATCTGCATTAGCAAAAAATCTACGCGCTGTGTTTCCATCGTTTGTGTTTCCGTATCCTGGCTTTGGTTTGTCCACTATCAACCCTTCTTTCTTAAATAACAACTTGATTTTGTCTGAGCGCTGTTTCACACTTTGTTTTTCATCTGCACTTCGGGCCGCCCATTTTTTGGTGTCAAGGCGATAACTAATGTGTAACAAGCACTCAAAGCTACGAATCCAAGCATGCAACGTGGACAAATCAAAGCCAAAATCGTGTTCTACGCTAAAAGAGTCCGTTAAGGGCTCGTTCATCATTTTTGGTGTTGCTTTGCATATATAACAAGTTTGAGAAGAGCGTGTTTCCGTCAACGCGTTACAAATCTTACCATCTACCATACTAAAGATAAAATTATGTTCAATAGAAATTTCAGTATCACCAACTGAACATAGTGTTGGAAGTAGGAGCGAAACTTTTTCCAACACTTTATTAGTTTCAGCTACAGTGAAATTGGTGGTTTCTTTGGAAAATATAAATTTTATAGGACGGCAGTTCATTGTCGAAGAAGTGTGGGGATTTTGCCAAACAATTATATCACCATGATATAAACGTAATGGCACGAAACAAAATACGAACAAGAACTCATCTGTGGCCTCATGGTCTTCAAATTTCTGTTTGTAGGTACTGTGGCCGGAACTACCGTCACAGCCCCACTTACTGATTAAAGTGAATGACGAATTTTGTGGCAGCACACTTCTTATAACTTCTTCCTGTGTTTTTACTAATCTCTCAGCAGTTTTGTCTAAAATCGATTGTAGCTTAATTTCTGCGCGTGTTTCCGTTACAGAAATGTGCTCCGAAGGGGGATAACAGGATAAAAAACACTTACGTATACAATAGTATGATGGTAACACTTTATGTCCCGCCTTCATTTCCCACTTCCTCGTAGCTTTGTACGTGTGACTTGTACACTTAGCGTCCATATAATAGGCACACGCTTCAATATTGGTGAGAAGTCTTCCATTAGGGCAGGATACATTTTGCTCAACACTTGTTCCATCACTCGCTCGTTTTATAGCTTGGGCAACGTTCCGCTTGCCTTCCGATCTACTAGCTACTTCTGCAGCAATTGCCAACTCTTTTGCACTCCACTCAGAAACGATGCCGTCCACACGTCGTTTTTTTGTTTTATATGATGACTCCTCAAAGCTCTTTTGAGGTCTTCCCGGTCGCTGAGCACCCTCAGTAGAAGTGGTGGCAACTGGAGGGTTAACAGACACCTTGAAATGAAAGTCTGTGCCTTCCAGCCATGTTTTATGCATAGAGAGAAACCTTTCCCTAATGCGACTAGCACTATTCCATTTCTGGGCTATTTTCGTGCTACTAGCAGCGATGCTCTTGGTGATTTCACGCAAGGATACTTCGGTTATATTTGAGAGATCAAATTTAACCGAAAGAAAATCAAAAATACGTGAATTTCTGTTTTCCTTATCGTATTTGATCCACTCTTCGAAAAATTCAATTTTCGAAACACTAAGCACTTGTTCTGTAAAAAAAATAAAAACAATGTTAGAGCAAAAAAGGAGCATGGAAAGTGATGTTTAATATTAAGTTTAGGCTTAGATCTACGACATATATAAAATCCAACCCGGAGACATGTGGAGACAAAAAGTTGCAGTCTATGAAACATTTAAATAAAAATATTTTTACTGTGTTTTTCCTACTATCCTTTAGACCGTAAAATTTTATTGGATTTAGTTACCTAGGAGTAAGATTTCTATAAAAATATAATGTTCTTACCTGTACTAATAGGATCCATAGCACAAAACACTGATTCGTTTACTACACAAGTCATGAGGTGTTGTCGAATGTGTGGCAAAATTGCAACTGAGACGATTACAAATTAGTAATAATCGTCATTACTTACCCTTTAACACCTCATTAGCAAGCCATAACGGGACTTTGCACAATCAATTCTTGGAAATGAGATAATAGGGTTGTTCTTGACAACATACAACGATCAATTCCAGGAAATTGGACAATGACTTTTGTCCACCTAGCTTGTTCTACGCGAATCACTGTGCGACGCAGTAATATGCAGCACCGAATATCTGAGAAACAATAATTGTGGTGGCAAAACCTCTTAACAGATTTACTCTGCAGTTTGTTTGTATAGAAATAGTGTTCTTGGAGGACTGAGTTCCACATTTTGACATATTTCAGAATGCAAAGTTAGTAGCAGCTTTCAGACAACTAAAAATAAATAAAGTGGTTTATAGTGCAAAAATGCCTCCTGCCTCCGTGGTCTCGCGGTTAGGCGCTTGGTTTCAAGTACGGAGGTCTCGCGTTCGATCCCCGGGAGGTGGTAACCTTACAAATTAAATTTGTAAGATTTGACCCAGTCTGGAAGAATATTGCAGGCTTGAATCACCTGAATATCCGAAAATTAAGATGAGTATGGTATGGTTATGATATGCTTCGGAGGGCACGTTACGCCGTCGGTCCCGGCTACTATTACGGTAGTAGTCGTTAGTCTGCCAACCCGCAATTTGCCAGCGTGGTGGCTCGTGGGGGCTCGAGCCCCTTGGTGGGGACATATATATGCTGTGAGAATAGTGCAAAAATGAATGAATTTAATTCAGGCTATATTTCTAACACTAGAAGATGATAAGTATTTCATAGTTAATAATTATACCCTTTTTAGCCAAATACTTTTGTTGCTTGCGCGAGATTCACAAAGAAAATGGAGTTTCAGTAACAGTATGGATGTGTAAATAGAAAGTAGTTAAGTTGATGATGACTAGCAATATACATATACTCACGGCTATACATCTAATAAATGGATAGAATCCGTCTTTTGGCACTTGAGTGGTGAAAAGGTTGTTGGTAATGGGCTATCGCCCAACCACTAACAAATCCAAAAATCTCTAAGTCACCTCGTATGATATCCGCGGGAAGAAATAGGTTACTGATATTCTATGCTGATTCTACGATGCTTAACTAAATTATATTCTAATGTATATTAATTTACCCACCACGCTTTGACGTAGCACTTTCTTTGAAATGGGATTATTTCGAACTAGTATTTCATTATCCATCAACATCATTTAGGATATTTTTTTAAGTGTTAACAAAAAATTCACTACTACATATTCCGTAAAAGAGAAATCGGAGTTGGATAACCAACCCAACACGAGTAGCTCTTTTAATTTATTATCAATTTTTTATTTTATTTTATTTACATTCTATGTAAGTGAAAACTAAACTATCCATATAAATTTGAAAAGGTATTTATATTCCTTCGAAAGTTTAAAGCTGTAAATTTTCCGCTCTGAATATTAATACCTTATTTTTTACAACAATGGAGCACAAAAGTGATTCCCTTGACACGAGTGTAACATCGAGAATAATATGGCAAGTGACCGTTAATCCATTCTGAATCGGATCCGAGGAATCATGTTTTCCAACTTGCTCGGACGACACGCCCTTAATTTCGATAATATGTCCATCCATCTTACGTGGATTATAAAATTATACTGAATTCGTCTTATTACAGAACTTGATTTAAGTATAAAAAAGGTTTATGTTTGACATGACAGATCAAAATAAAGGAAATTATTTCCTAAAATCTTTTTAAAGTTATTTCCATCTATATTTGATTTTGAAATTAGTGGCCTTTTCTAGATAGAGAACTATGTCTTTCAGGACGAATGGATTTTAGGGTTCCCTACCAAAATGGTAAAACTTTCATCCGTTATCAGGCTTTATATCATTTGCTGTGACATCTAGAAAATTCACAAATGATATATTTGTGTTGTCACTATAAAAAAAATAAGAACTAGAATTAAATCAATATTAAGGAGGGCTTTCTTTATAACAAACGTTACGTGCGAAGTGGCGATCAATAGTCTCTGCCTACCCCAATGGGAACTAATGGCGTGAGTATATGTATGTATGTATGTATGTAAACGTTATTTTCTACTTATTGTTGCTAGATATTGAAAACGATAAAAAATAGACGTTTAAATATACGTTTAAGTTAAAGTATTGCACAATTTTAGTGTAAACGATAGAAATAGTGCTTTCTATATTAAATATCTAATCTATATAAAAGAAAATAGTGTTAGTTACACTATTTATAACTGAAAAACGGATAAACCGATTTAGCTAAAAATTGTTGGCGAGGTAGCTTAGAACTAGTACATATGATTTTTTATACACTCTTTTTAATACTAAAAGGCGGGAAGATTGTTTGTATGTGGGTAATGTAAAGGCACCACAACAACTTTACCGATTTAAAAAATCTCCCATCACGCTAAATATCGTAGGGGGTAAGCAGTGAAAAATACTTAACACCATCCGTACAAAGCTGGGGTGGACCACTTGTTGAAAATATAATGAATATTTAAGGGAGAATATCATACAAGAACTATTTCTTATGCTGTAATTGTAGATTGGTGCAAAACCACGCGAGCCGACTCGCCTTTATCGGAAACCTTCTATTTTATTTTATTTTATCTATATTCCTTTTTTATTGATTATTGAAATCAAATTTCAATTATTAATATAGCTATATGGTCGCCTTTCTTCAAAAGATCTCTATACAAAGCCCGGTAACCAACTCATCTTCGGTATTGTTTCGAGAAAGAATAGATAACGTACTTGGCATCATGTTAACCTTTTCAATCGAAATGGCAGGCATCTCATTCCTTGAAACAATAGAACATCACCAACCGATCATGGGTTGCCAATACCCGCAGATGTACTTCAAAGAACAGTCTTGATTGTTGATGTATGTTTTCACAAATACTTATAATGAGGATGAATGTTTAATCATTTTTAGGGTTCCGTACGTCTGAATACAAAAACGGAACCCTTATAGGATCACTCGTGTGTCTGTCCGTCCGTCACTTACAGTCAATTATCTCCGAATCTATTAGACCGATTAAGTTGAAATTTGGTACACATATCAATTCCTGTGACCCAAACACTTGTTGTATGTAGGGGTGTGACGTGAGCAGATGAAATCCAGAATGAATAGGGGGGTAAACTGAATCTGAAAACTGCATCGAGTGGCATATAAAATGAAAGGTCTTGATGAGAAGATCTTAAATGTATTTTTTTGTAATTTTAAAATAAATAGTTTCCAAGTTATTCAAGAAAATAGACGAAAATTGACCATTCCCCCCCCTCATCTCCGAAACTACTGAACCTTCAATTTTGAAAAAAATACAGAAATTATTTTCTCCTTATAGATTATAGGAAAACCTATAAGAAGTCCATGATATTAAAATAACATGGTAAATCGTACGGAACCCTCTTCACGCGAGTTCAACTCGCACTTATCCCCTTTTTTAAAACCCGAAGCAATGGTCAAATCATTTAAATTTTAAAAACTAAATGGGCAAAGTACGTGCCAGCCCTAGGATCCCCACTAGTTTCAACAAGGCGCGTAGATATATCCTTGAATAATCTACGCGCATCTGGACCCCATGGGCCGAGGGTCTCTACAGCAAAAGGAACAAAAATATGACTTTCGTCAAGGAAGCCATACTTACGTTTCTTAAGACCCTCGGCTTCATGAGCCGCAGCTCCAGCCCGAGCCGCAGACCCTGACAAATGGGAAGGCGCCAGCGTATCAACACAAGTTGCGTCCCACACAAGCGTCTTCCCATTCCTCCATGGTATCAATGACATCCCGTCAGGCCTCTTACCATCATCACGTAGCAAACCTGAAGGTTCTAAGATAGCTGGCACGTTGATGGTGGTAAGGGCCCGCCTGATGATGTCATTGAGGGCAGCATGCCGTGACAGACGTCCAGCGCTGCGACGACATGAAAGTCCATGGTGTCCTAGCTGTTCCACTAAAGCACCGCAGCGGCAGTGATGTTGTTCATTTAATTTTGCGCCCAACCTTAGACCTATGGCAATAGAAAAAGTGCCCCTGTCTAGCAACGTTCCTAGATTGCTAGAAGGCAACGCTTTCAACCAATGTCCCGATTCTGGCTCACAGCAAGCTAGGAGACGAGCTCGCTCCACCATGTCAAGAGCTGTATTGGTGAGATTTACTTGAACTTGACGGCAGAGTGGCTCATCCCAAAGCCTCTGAGAGGACAGAGTGGTAGGGACATTTGTGTTTGGACCGACCATATCCAACCACGCACTTTTTGCCTCTGACAGACCTGCGATCTCTGTCACACCCACCACTTTGTTAGTGATGCGCAAGAAGAGATCACAGATTCCAAAACCAGATGACAAAAAGGCAGGCAAGGCTATACTTGAAAGGCTGCGGATGCCGATGCCACCATGACGAATGGGGAGAGTGGCCTGGATCCAGCAGCGATCGCTAAATGGTATGTTAAAAATTTTTGAGAATGAATCTTTGATCAAATTATCAATATCCGAAAGTACTGAGATTTGCCTCCATAATCCAGAACATCTCAGTATATATGTAGATTTTGGTACAAAAAGGCAATATTTTATAAGAGTATATGCAACATGTGGGTTTAATTGTTCTAAAAGGGTAGATGATTCAAGAAATTTTGTTTTTTTTTCAGATATAAAGCTCGGAATAGAATCATCTAAAACTGGGGCACCTAAGAGACGAAGCGATTCCTTATTAATAATTTTGATGCCTGGAGCTAAAGTGTTAAATTTTGTTTTCAAATCTGCCACGGTTTCGTCATTTAAATTTGGGCCAAAGTATACTTCACATTTATCAAAATTTAGTTCCAATCCAATTTTTCGAAAGTTTTTTATAATACTTGTCAAATCATTTAAAACTTCGGAAGCCTCACCTCCAATGGTGCCATCATCTAGGTACCACACATTGAACTTGGAGGCTAAGTCCTTGATGTGTGGGTGTATAGCCAAACTGCAAAATGCAGCCAGCCTTTTGGGAACCCTTCCCCCCAGCGGCAGTGATTTTGAAAATATTTTTTATATTGTTTAATTATTATTTCTATCTTTTGTACATATATTTAAAACTCATAGTTTAAGATTGTATTTAAATGTTAATTACTGTATATAATTTTGTGTGTTTACCAAATATATTAAAAAAAAAAAAAAACTAAATTTGAAGTGCACATAGCTAAGCTCTTCTTTGTCATGTGAACATGTAGTCGTACAAATGGGCAATAGGCCTGCCCCTATCACGTGATGCGCTGTATAAGTAAAACATAGACATTACCATATAAACTTTAAAAATTACAAAGTAAATTGGTTGAATAAAATACAGAGATTGCCGTGGCGTGCTGGCTTAGAAAGTCACTAGCCCTTTCTACCCACGGGTGTTCTAAGAGGCGACTAAGAGTGTGGGGCTTTTTATGTGTTTTTTGGACGATGCTGTTAGAGACCCATCACCAACGACACTTTATTTTTACCATTTTCTCTATTAACTTCCACATGTGGCTGAGGATTTTCTAGCTCTGAAGCTCTGGCTACTCCTATTTGGAATTTATGGCCGTGAGTGTATGTAAAGAATTTGGACATTATATTTATGTTGATATTGTTTTATTCTGAATTTCACTTAATTCCATTAAAACTAATTAATGAAAGTGTAAAGCTTTTTCAGAATCTATGCGATATATTTGTTAATTAAAACTAGAGTAAAAGAACCACCTTCTAATTACTTAACGAATAGACTCAATGATTAATAAAGAATATAAAACGAAACATCCGTTCCGATGAACTCAAATTATATATTTTAATTAATAACATGTTTGCGAGCAATCAATTTGTAATATTTTATTTCAGTCAATTTGTCATGATTTTCACACTTTCGCAAATCTGGGTTGGTTGCTTTTTGCTTTGTTTGCATATGTTGATATGCTCTGACCATTTTATATATCAGCTATGGGATAAGACATTAATATTCTTTAGAATTAGAAATTTTTGTCACTTTTGGAAGTTCACAAGTTCAAGTTCAAGTTTTGTCACTTTGCTGTGTAGTGCCGGCTTAGAATAGCACTACCCCATCTCTTCCGGTGGGTGTACGTAAGAGGCGACTAACGGTATTAGGGCTTTTAAGGGATTTTTGGGCAATGCGGTTGGAGACCCATCACCAAAAACCTTTATTTCACCATCTTTTCCCCACGCAACTTCCAAAAGTGGCTGAGGAATTTTTAATTCCCTAGCTCTGGCTACCCCTTCATGGGATTTATAGCCGTGAGTATATGTTATGTTATGTTATGTTTTTTGGAAGTTGACTAGAGAAAAAATATGTTTTGCACCACATAAGATTTCAATTACATGAATAAACCCACAAAAAAACGGGGCAATGCTAGTCTGACTCAAGAGCCGACTATTTATGAACTGTTGGTACTTGAGTGTTTTATATTTTTTATACATATGAAGAACATATGTTTTAGTTACACTTAGTTATAGAAGAAAGTAAGCAATATTTTTTAGTTACTATCTGATACGCCAAACGTAGCACCGCTATTTTTATCATCTGTACGATGAATTTATTAATATTCAAAACCATGTACTATAAAATCAAATAATTTTGTTCAGTCATTCTGCATTAATCAATATTTTTGTAATTATTTTTAATGAGGTACGAAAATAATTAAAAAATTGTTCTTCCATCTCACTAACTCTAAAATATTAATATAAAGTTATGCTGTTAGTAGAAAAGATTGTTACATTGAAATCATTTATAATCCACTGATAAAATTACAAAATCCCTAGGGGCCTACACTTTAAGCCCCCTACTCGTGCAAAGCGGGCAATCTTAGGCGTCTCGTAACTTGTTTACTATTATTCCATTTTTAGAATTTGGTTAGATCCAACGGGAGCTAAATTATTTAATAATTCCCCTATAAAATATAAATAAATCAATAAACTTGGTTTCAATAATATACTTTTATTTTCATTTTTAGTCCTTATTCCCTTACTGGTAATAACTTTAAAAAGCTAAAATGGTAATCAAATAAATAAATACTTTATATATCATAATTTTTCACTTACAAAACAAATTAAAAGAGTCGATATTTACTAGTAAACTTTGTAATAGTTTAACTTGGAATAACGCTTTTAGCTCCTAAGTCCAATCGAATTCAGCGTACCAAGAGTGGCCAAATCCCCAATGTTTAATATACACGTAGTAAAGTTACGCTAAAATTACAATAATTCGAACGTATGTTTACAAGGCAGTACCAAGTATAATTGGCTCGACAAGTGTATAATTTCAAAGCGATCACTCAAATAACACCTCTTGAATAGATAAATCTTGAATCGCACCTTCGATATTAAATCTAGATTCAGTCCCATCGATTAGATTATTTATTGAGTCGTATTTGCCAGCTATAAATCTATCTGTGCCATAATTTCATTCTGGGCTTGATTAAAAATATTTAAATTGCCTCTCACCAATTTACTTGTAGATATCAATATGTTTATTAAAACTACTAGGCCTATTGTGAATTCTATTCTAAGATATTCATTGTTGATTTGTAAAGTTTGCTTTAATGATCCTTTATACCCGTTTCATTCAAGAAAATCATTTATGGTTTTGATGTGATGAAGTTTTAAGACATGGTGTAAAATGTCGCTTTAAATAGTAGTAACACACTTCTTCTCATCGCCCTTACACGTCCCATGTCACAACCGATTGTGGCTTTTTAATAGACGTTGGGCGATGTGCTTGGAGAGCGAGCACTAACCATCTTTATTTACAATCTGTTACCCAGTCAACTTCAAAAATTCCTATGGATGAGTAATTTAACACTACCTACCCATATCCCCTACCCTTTTACCCTTACCCCTTACCCCTTTTTGTGTTCAGACCAGTAACCTCCGTATATAATGGTGATATTTTATATACATTAATAACAAAACAATTTTTCACATAAACTTACCTTTCCTATTTACTAAGTATTTTTTTGTGAATGACAATTTAAGTATAACCTTGTATCGTCCCAACGCCTCCCAGTCACTATCAGCTCCACTTTCGATAAATCATAGTAAATTACATGCTTCAGTAAGCATTTCATGCTTGATGACATTTTTTGTTTAGTTTTTTAACGCGGTTGTGATCTGCGATGACTTATACGACGACCTGGGTGACCTTGCGTTCGCGGAAATACGTTTCTTTGAAGTTTCACTCTTCTCGAGTTAATGCTCTAGTTCAGGGATTCCCAGAAAGCAAACGTAATTTTATATGATGTCACTTGATTGTACTTAACACCTTTAAATATACAAATAAATATGGGGAACGTTTACAATGGAAAAAAAGTGTTCCCTGCTCAGAATGGCAAAAAACTAAACCCTTATTTTGTTGTCACGTCTTTCTGTCTCTCCGTAAGTGGCATCAATTTATTTCCTAAACCATTAACACTGTGTAGTTGAAAATGTTGTTGCATCTGTGTAGTGTTGGCTTGGAATAGCACTAACCCATTTCAGACCGCGGGTGTCTTTTTAGAACAATGTTGGGCGATGTGCTTGTAGGTACATCACTGACTATCTGTATTTTACAATAATAAATAATTTCTAATTATGAAGCTCTGGCAATGCTTTTTGGGATTTATCATCGTGAGTTTAAAAAAAGGAGGTACTCAATCCATTTTTTTATGTATGTAACGCGATTACTCCGTTAAATAGTCAATCGATTTAAGTGTTTTTTGTTGGGTTGGATATGTTTCCAAGGTGATCCCATTTAATTTTTATTGGGTTTGGTTTTATGTTAATAGGTATGTAGTTAAAAAATATATTGTTGCAGTATAGTTATAGCAGCAATCTGTAAACCACAACAAAATTAAACAGAGACCCAATCATAGGAAAAACATATAAAATTGGGGTCTCTGTAGCTGGGTTTGTAAAAATTATATCCTAGTTTCACATATAATATTTTCATAATAACATAAACATAACATAAACGCGCACGCCGAATATCCCCGAAGGGTTTTTTTTAGAGGTACTAATACTTCTAAACATCACATGACTTTGTCATCTGGTGTTAAGAGTACCCACGTTTTGCATGGACAGTGTATTCACGTGCTAAGGGGCAGGCCTATCCCCGTTTTCTATGAATACACTGTCACATGACTAAGTACAACTCAGCCATGTGGGTTTCCTCACGATGTTTTCCCTCACTGTTAACAACCATGAGAAATTAACCACACATATGTCCTTAGAAAAGACAAATTGGTGTAGACCCGACCCGGGATTTGAACACTAGGCGCTTGTACGATAACCGGTGTTCTACCCATTGAGCTATCACGATTGTCACCAAAGTTAATATAAATTTAATATTATCACTTCGCCAGATATAAACTCTAAAGAATGTTTCTACAGGTTTAAGCGTAGAAAAGTTGATTTTTGTTACGTTGATTTGTAACTACAAATGAAAAATGGGTCCACCAAAACAGTTGACTGAAGGGGGGTGTTCTAAAAAAGCTTTGGCTGTAAAATTTGCAGGGAAGGAGAAGGCTTCTGTTTTATGGGACGTAATTAGAATTTTAATGATAGTTTACTTTCCCAAAAGTCAAACTTTTACTCAAGCATACTACGCTAACCTATGAGATCGATTACATCAATGTATTCAGGAAAAAAAACAGGTTTAGCGAAAAAAATTACATAATGTGGAAACCAAATTCAAAGCAGTAGCTCAAAGAAATCTTAGTTTGAATGCCTATTACAATGTTAATAATTACATCAATGATGAAATGGCTTGGTGTCATCAGGGCTCTGTGCAGGATGTTTCCGGGCTAACACCAAAATCGTAATGGACGTAAAAAAGAAGTGTGTTGACGAGTTTCTTACGGGTTCTTTTCTCAACAAAACACCTTCCGAATCCGAAGTAAACTTAGTATTAAGTTGACATTTGACGTTCAAAAAACAGAGATTTGTTTTTTCACTTTGAAATAAATGATTTTATTTTATTTTAATTTTATTTGTCCAGACGGCACGTTAATTTCTGATTATAGAAACTATATAACTTTCTTTGGTTGAAAAAACATTCATGACTTCAAAAATCCACTTAACTATAGTGACATAACAAGGCTTCGTGTAACATTTTGTTTCTAAAAAATTTCAAATATGAAATAGCTTTAACGGAAAGATCCGATATTGAATAAAAATAAAACAAGACTGGTTCTTTCTATGAAGTGATAAAGATGTAAGTTTTTATTGCACAGACATCAAAACATCGTAACTACCATTTCCTTTTTTACTATCCGCGGTGAGATCGGATTTTTATTAAATTTTTGTTTTTGCTTTCACGATTTATTATATCAAATAATGACAAAAAACTTTATCAAACTTTTACGATCTTTGATCACTGAATGGGTAAATAGATAACTAGTTAGATCATAGTGTGGATATTTGGTTGGTCAAGACTATCCTTAATGGCGGAGTGTAGGAGAACACAGCCACAAATGTAGGAGAAGTACACTGCTATAAAGTTTTTCGGTATTTTCAGGTGAATTAGTTTACACCTTCAAGGATGGAAGCATGCCTCTTTACTTTAGATTGTATAGGAGAAGACTTGGCACCTATGTTCTTTGCTGGGACCTTCGGTCAATTATTACGATAGATATCCAGAGATCCATACAAATTCTAAAAAAAATATGTTGCCGTGTCGGCTCTTATTGATTATTTTATAAAAAGAATTACAATGATAATACTTAACTATACGTTTCTTTTTTTGCTGGGGTCATTTTGATAATGGCTGAGATAATAAAATATTATTAATTTTAATCTAAATGCCTATGTATATGAATGTACGTGTGAATTGTGTGTAGTGCCGGCTTAGAATAGCACTACCCCATTTCTTCCCGTGGGTGTACGTAGGCGACTTAGGGTATTGGGGCATTTTAAGTGCTTTTTGGGCGATGCGGTTGGAGAACCATCACCAATAACATTTATTATACAATCTTTTCCCCATTTAACTTCCAAAGCTCTGGCTACCCCTTTTAGGGATTTATAGCCGTGAGTATATGTATGTATGTAATCTGAATAAAACATATCTGGTACTGATAATCCTAGAACCTATGTTAAAATGGCAACTTATTTTTTGTTATAAGGTATTATGAACGCGTATTCAATAAGGAATACAAAAACTAAGAAAAATCCGATTGTCAACAAGTACAAAAAGTTTTAATCACGATGGCTCGCTATGCGTGAAATTAGGGTTTTTACTATAAAGAAAACCTTATTTATAACAATATTCATTCAGCTGTTCACCTATGTTTGAGTTTCGAATACATAACTTTAGCAAGACCTATTTGACTGATTACTTATTCTTTATCTTTTAGGAAACTGTTCATATAAACGAATGCCCATATCATTTAAGATTATATAATGATGTTCCTTGATCAATTAGAAGAAAGAGCTTCAGTCTTAAATGAATTGGTTACATGTTCTAGTTCAAATCGCAATGTCACGTTTTTTTTTATTATATTGCATATTATTTTATGTATGGTTATTTTATGATGGGACTTGATGGCGAGCAAAATTATCGTGATGAAACCTGCACTGCTGATTTTTTAGTAATATATGTGCAAAACGATTATAATTTCGTCCCCTATCCCGTGGTACACGCCAAGTGATAATATGTCGCTTGATTAATGTTCACGAAGACTAATAACAACACCTGAGAAAACACTGTGAGGCACGCACGTATTTTCTTACTGTTTGCTTTTCAGTAAAAACAAAACATACCGACTGCTCTCTCACAGCTCTACTAGATATTTATTAATATTAAATATTCTGTAACAAAAATTACTCGCCATAGCACAACAATAAAAAACCCATTTTAGTTTCTGCCTTAAACACACAATAGCCGCTATGACAATAAAAGCTGTACAGTCCTCTAATACTTTATCTAGGGAGTGCTCATAAAAAGTGGTTATATCGACAAGTGATAGCATCGCGATGTGAAATATCGAGAACCAGGCTCTTAACTTCCATTATTCCATAGAACATCCGCCAGAACTAATGGTATCTCAACTCAATAACTCAAGGCTGGCTTATTGTCCGTGATTCGCACTTTCGCCCCTATCTTTTATACGGAGACAAATTTATTAATGTCTGGTAATGTAACAGGTTCGGCTGGCACGTAATTTGACGCGCTTCTCAACTTGATTCTGGTTTGGTTCTTGGTTTAAGTTCTTTAGGTTGTCATCTGCTATTGTCATCTTGTTTCTTTTTCGCTATAGTTAATATGATATGCTTTGTATCTGTTTTAGCAAATGATAAATTCAAACAATCCGCAACTTTACTATGTTTCTCTATTTTAACTTAGTACCTCAATGGTGAGAGCACAACCTCTTATGCAGTTGAGTTTACATCAATATGACGAAATTGATACATGTTATTTATTTGTCAAATCGAATGGCAAAAAAACATCGTGAATAAACCCACATTGCTGAGTTGTACTTAGTAATATGATTTATGTCTGATCTATTTAAAGGCACAATAACTACAGCAATTACAATGTTGCCTTTTCCGAAAAAAATGCGTAATGTAGTTAGTTTCTTTATTTAATTGTAGTCTTTTTTCAGCATAAAAAAAACTTTTTCTTCTTGTTGTGAATGAATCACAACTAAAACGATCGCAAATATAAAGTATTTTTGTGTCTAATGCTAAACAAATAAAGCTAGCCCTTGCCTAAGAGAGGCGGCCGATAATGATGACAGTGACGCTTTAATATTCGTGTTCATATCAAGATTGGTTCAATTGAATTGCGTAAAAAACAAGGTCATCGAAAGTAATTTACCGCGATGTAGACCACCTTGAAGCCACCGAGGAGGCTTCCCCACAGCCTACACAAAAAACGCATTAAAAAAAGCTCTTTGAAGAGCTTCTATCCTCATTTTTTAGAGTACAATTTGTGATTGGATACTCTTTCTTTAAAATATGCAAAGCTCTTTCCGTGTACCAAAGGTTTCACAAAAAATGAAGAAACCGACAACCTAGTCCTATACCTAAAACTATAGTGTAGCTTGCTGTTTTGTTTCAAGCACTACCCTAATTTTCCTGTAGCTAAGTGCGATATTTATTTTATTATGAGAGGATGACAGTTTTTGTCAAAACTGTGGCAGAAGTACAAATAAGTAGCTAAGAGCCCTTTTGGGTGATGCGATTGCACTTCTAGCATCAATAATTCTTTGTTTGACTATTCATTCCTCTCTACATATTCAAGAGTGCCTTAAAACAGTTTTATAAGGTTGTGGATGGATTGTAGCCAAAAGTAAAGGTAGATAAATTCTAATCAGCTGAATTGAACGGAGTTTTAAGACGCGTGCTACAGTATTGGAGGGGATTGAAAGAGAGGGTTAGCATTCTAGAAACATAACTATGCCTGCTGGCCTATGTTATAAGCGACAAAGATATAAGTTAATATATAACATGTATCTAGTTTGATTTCCTATTGAAATTTGATTGATTGATGCCACCGAGTGATTTATCATTTTTTCTACAGCAAAATAATAAAACAGCATTTACAGTATTTTTATACATTAACGACGTTCCGGCGTAGGGCCATTTTTACTGCTAAATGAGATTTATATATTTTATTATAATTCAATTTGCCTTACAGGTGAATCTAGTAGGGTTAAGTTATCTGAGATGAAACGAAGCATGAAAAAAATTACTTGAATAAAACCAGGATGTGATCCTTAAACTACGTCAGATGTGTTATATTAAGAATATTCTGTTCCTACATTTTTAATTCTTTAAACTTAATCCAGTTTTCTCTCCGTTCACGCAACAGAACACAGCTTGCAACAAGCCGGCAACCAAGAAGAAGGGCTGATCGTGCTACGCCACAGATAACTCGTGACGACCACGCGCGCCCGCGGCAGCCTGGCAACCAGCGACAACCGCTCGGCCGCTTACCACTAAATTACGCATCATTTATCAGCACTAAGTATAACATGATGGGGTTCCGTTGTACTCTCTGTTGATACGAGGTTTGATGTAATTAGGATAATTTTCTTTGCATTGTGTGGCTGAAAACATAACGTTGTAAATGGTTTTTTCTATAGTGACAGATGCAGGCAAAATTTTTAAAAGATGGAATTGTGGTAGAGTTTTACATCGTTTTATTGAAATGTTCTGATACAGTTTATAAACTCAACCTCTCAAGAAAATAGTAACTACAATGTTTTTGTTTTTCATACAATTATAAGTTAAGAAAATGTGTATCAAATACTACAAAACTTCTTTGTAACAAACCATATACTTTCTTCTGTGTAGTAAAGACTTAGAATATCACTACCCCATTTCTTCCCAAAGGTGATCGTTAAAGGCGACTAAGGGTATTGCGGCTTCTTAAGAGATTTTTCGGCGATGCGGTTGGGGACCCATCATCAACAACCTTTATTTCACTACCTCTTCCCCCTCACCTTCCAAAAGTGACCGAGGAATTACTTATTCTTAAGCTCAGGCTACCCTTTTTAGGGATTCATAGCCGTGTGGGTATGTATGTAATTACTTTTTTTTTCAACTGCCACTTTTGGAAGTTGAGTGGGGAAGAGATTGTAAAAAAGGTCTCCAACCGCATCGCCCAACAATCACTTAAATAGCCACAATACCCTAAGTCGCCTCTTGCGGCACCAACGGGAAAAAATGCGTTAGTTCCATTCTTATAATGTGTCATAAGAGACGACTAAGAATATAGGGGCTTTTTAAGTGATTGGAAAGGGTATCTGAAAATATTTCATACATACATACATGCATATACTCACGGCTATAAATCCCTAGAAGGGGTAGCCAGAACTAAGGAATTCGAAATTCCTCAGCCACGTTTGGAAAGTTTAGTGGGGTAAAGATGGTAAAATAAAGGTTGTTGGTGATGGGTCTCCAACCGCATCGCCCAAAAATCCCTTAAAAGCCCCAACACCGTTAGTCGCCTCGTACGTGCACCCACCGGAAGAAATGGGGTAGTGCTATTCTAAGCCGACACTACTACACAGCAAAAAATATTTCATCTATATTTTTTTACATCTTTTAGCCTTCTTAACTTCCAAAAGTAGTTGAGTTAGAGTAGATTTATCATTCTGAAACTCTGTTTACTCTTTACGATTTAACGCCTTGAGTGTCTGTCGTGTGTGAATTCTTTGCATAATATGATTTACAAAGCAAATAGTTTAATAATGAGTAATCCCAATCCTTTATCAGGTATTAACTGCACAATAATGAATTGATATTCGGCGTTAATTTCGCCACTCAATGACTCATTTGTTAGCCTTAGCTATATAAGGCGAGCGGCTGTAAGTTGTGTTACGGCAGTACAACGACTATTCTATGAGCGCTTAGTTTTATGTCCCGAACAAAGCATAATTTCAAATATGATTCTATATAAAAATATAAAATGATAATTATAATAATTTAAGCACTGACAGTAAATTGAAAAAAGGAGTAAATACATTTATTCATTAAAAAAAAAGAAATACATTATTTCAATATTATTAAAAGAAACTATATTGTTTAAAAACAGCTTTAATCAAAATAACTATTTCAAAGATATCACAAAACTTGCTTAGCCTGCGCAGCAATAAATTGGCAGCTGACTCAGCATTATCGTTGCGAGTAAATAGGTACTCACAACACTGATTTTCAGTCACCTGTTACTGGTTTTCACATTACATCATACCTGTCGGATAAATCTAAAAATGTTTAGCTTTTTATTCTTATAAGGTTGGACAGATACTATCGATCACCACTTTGCCAAATCCTGACGAAGCTCTCCTGCTTGAGTAATAGTGTTTTTTATACGAAATAGAGACCCTGGTATTTAGGATTCTCAATAGTAAATTATCTGCAATTGACTGTTATATGACTAGTGTCGACTTAGAATATCAGTAACCCATTTCATCCAGTTCTTGCCCTACGAGGTAACTTAGAGTCTGTGGGCGTTTCTAATGATTTTCAGGGATGTGGCTTTCACCTTCCATTCATTTCCATCTAACATTATATAAAAAAGATAGTATTCACGAATTCTATACTGTTGGTATTGAAATTCAATGAACTTAAACTTCTATATATTTTATTTGTTATTATCTTCCACTCATTTACGTTCGTACCAAAATGAAAATTGCTAAAAAAAAGTTTCACCATAAACTCGGTTTTCCGAAAGTGGCAAGGTGCGTAGGCGCACACCCCATGCGGAGATCTTAATTGAACTATCTTGAAGTGCAATTAGAAAGACAGTGTAACAGCCCATTATAACTCAACATTTCTCTAATTAGAAATGGATATATATTTCCGTTGCATAAGTATTACGGAGAATACCGCGGATCTATTGATTTAAATGCGATTTTCCGCTAGAGAAAATGTCGCGGAATCAGTAACAAATAATGTCGTTGAAAGCTGATTTGAGAGCACCGCGGGGTCGTTTTGGATATTTTTGGAGGACACCCATGTTTTAGTACAGTAGCAAATGTCTTCTGGTTGGGAATGTTCAATGATTATGAAAATGACACCATCTTTCAGACAAGAAGAAGTTGAAAAACATACTTTAAATACAACCACAAATCCGTGTCGAAATTATCACAAATTTTACTAAGTTGTTAATGAAGATTTTAATTGCTCAGAAGCTATAGTTTTCTCGGGGTATTTTTGTATAGCCAGAGTCAGAATATAGTCATTGTTACAAAAAACAAAACTACAAGCAATTATAATGAAACTAATATAAAAAATAAAGATATTTCGTTTTACCGAGAATCTATTATTTACTATCTATAGAATGATTACTATTATTCACAACTTTAATAAAGCCTTAATCTTAACATAAAAAGATATGACATAGCATGTTTATCCATGTAGCTATATCAAACAAAATATTCGACACCAAGCCGCTCCAAATCAGCGCGCTGCGTATTTTGTTTAAACAATTAAATAAGAGAGTTGAAAGTTTAGCTGAGAGGCCGAACGCAACAGATCGGCTCGCGATGCTGGCAGCCCAAGGTAGTTAGGCGCGCGAGACCGCTCCAAGCGGCACGGGCGCTGCACGACCCTCATAATCGATGACAACTACCGCTTACGTAAACCAAACTACACCGATAACGTGCACAACTTGACAATACGTCTCTTGTCCGACTATAATGTAGTCTTTATGGTTAAAATCGTCGAAATCCAATATTTGCAATCCTTATTGCGACAGACAAAGGTTAGCTAAGCGAATTGTTGCTCACGATGATCCATCGGCTAAATACTTGAACCCAATGATCCATGTTATCTTATGAACGGTTCGCTTGGCTTATATACTGAAAGCAGCTGGCTAGGAATATTCAAAACAATAAATGATATTTCAGATAATTTAATATGATTGGAGACGACTAATCCCTGCGGATACAGTTTTTAAATAGTTTGTAATTTCAATAATAAACATAGCGCCAACACGTCTTCTGTCAGTTTCAAATCATATGAAGAAAGTAAGTTAAGGTTAACCAACTTTAAAGCAAATGCTTAATTTTGTTGTTAAATCTTTATCAACATTCTAAGCCCGTTTCTGTGTTTAAAAGACGTTTGCGAATAATTTATTTTGTCTATTTTGAAATAACAGCACATTTTTTTGTAAACTTAAAGTGTTTAACACTTTGCGATGTCAGTGCTTTTATTAAATAGTGTAAAGATGATTTTTTTCGAAAGTTGATCCTAATTATATTATTTAATTAATTATGTAATTTTACTTATCCTAGAACACACCAAAAGCTTTCAAAAAAGCAAAAATGTAGTTTTCACTTTTATTCCAATACATTTTGTCTATAAGTAGTAATCTTTAGTACTTAAGCATTTTATCTGAGGAACCTTTGTATTAAAGGAGTGTTTTATTGTAACACTAAATATCAAAAAAGTTAAACTGGTATTTCCTAATTGGTAGGTGTTATTTATCTAGCTGTGATGTATAAATACTGGGTAAATTTGTCCCACTATTATTATAATTTTAGGATATTAAAGTAGGAACCATAATAATAAATTTATAATGCTTTTATTTTACAATATTAGGATAGTTAAGAAACAACCATTTTTTTTGTGAATTATTATTCTACACAAATGAGTAAAATCACAATATTCCTATAATTAAAGATAACTATAGACTAGTGACAATTTAAGACATACGAATATCACCTACAACCTTTTATACCTTAGTTGACTTTAGCTATAAAAAGTTTAGTTATAAATATGAATCTTTCTGAAAATACTATAAGTGAATTACACCCATTACAACACTTAACAGCACAATTGCAAATAATGTTGTCTATTTAAATATTTACATTAAATAGTAACGTTAAAGTTACGGCCAAATACCAAACATCGGACAGCGCAAAATAGCCCATAAATTTTTGTAAACGTGATTGGGTTAACATCAGCCCTGTAGTTAGGACCACCGGCCGCCGACAATGTTATTTTCTGGCAATTCATAACGCAATTTAGTTCTTGCCGAACCACTTTAACATACTTTTCGTACATTATCAGATCAGGGAGCAAGGGCCAAACTTGTGGAGAATTATGTTAGTCGCTTTTAGCAAATCATATGGATTTGCTGTGAAAAGTGATTTGGGACCGTTATGTCCTATTTCTTCATCATTTTTTGTTACGGAGTTTGATAGAAGTTTTGCTATTTTTTAGTAGACACAAATGTGAAACTTTAATTTGCAACACGTTTTTTCTTGACATACACGTTTTTTTATTCTCTCTTCTTCAAGGATTTTCTTACGTCTTCTTCTTCTCAGTCGTAACACTCTTGACAGAGTGGTCGTGGTCGTCATTTTGGTTGGGTGACCCGCCGCACAATTCGTCGCCATTCCTCTCTTCCTTACGTACATACATACATATACTCACGGCTGTAAATCCCTAGAAGGAGTAGCCAGAGTTAAGGAATTAGAAATTCCTCAGCCACTTTTGGAAATGATAGTGGGGAAAAGATGGTAAAAATAAAGGTTGTTGGTGATGGGTCTCCAACCGCATCGCCCAAAAATCCCTTAAAAGCCCCAATAGCGTCACATCGATTTTTATTAAACATTTCTACAATCTACTCAAGCTATAAATGCCCTTTGGGGTCTCAAATACTATCGATCGCCATTATTTTATAATCCTGGCAGACCTCTCGAGCTATAGTAACATATCATTGGCTATGTATACATCTTTCACCATTTTACTGTCATTCAATCATTTTGATTTCATCATATACTTAAGTATAAAAGAATCATTGCTAGATTTATTGAAAAAGCGGAGTACTACATTCTCTAGGCTCATATTGAACTACAGTATATTTGTAATAGTAAACTAGCTAAAGTTTTGTAGATCAGCAGCATATTGGCGAGTACTCAATCATAAAAGGGACGGACAAACAGATGAAAAATCTAATTATAATATATTTGCACATTTACAAAGTTGACATAATATATGTGATACAACTATATTAAGCAAATAAACACACGGGCAATTAATGTCTCTCATCAAAATAAAACTATTACGTGTGAAAGTGACACGATTGTTATCTTCACAACATTTACTTCAATTTACATTTGTAATAAGAATCTCAAAGCGGCCCTTCACAAAATCAAAAGGATTTCCCCGAAACATGTTTTGCCAAATCACTTTTCTGTCGTAACAAGAAATAATTTCGCAACTCTTATTTGTCAGGTAACAAAGTGCGCGGTCATGCTCGCATAAGTTTTTGAAAATTATTTCTTTCGACAACCGAACTCTGAGAATGCTTTTTACATAATGTAGTGTGAAATTAAGAATCGGTAGCGAGCTGTTGCTCCCAATGGAATCAATTGTTTGACCACAAAACTCATTTCGTCGAGCATATACTGTGGCACGGCTTCGCAAGATATCTAACGCAATAGTTGTATTAGTCGGCGATTCACGTATTTGCGGTGACTTTCGACAGTAATGTTGGATAGATTTCATGTAAAATATAGGTATTTCGGTTGGTAGAAGCCGGTCAGGTGTGGTCGCAGTGAGTCACCGGGTAGCCATCGCCGATCGAATTCCATCGTTGTTTGCGCTGCAGTCCCAGCCGCTGCCATTGCCGCGATGCCCTTTCGAACCGAGGCTATTGATCTGATTATACCTAAACCGAGTAAAGCCTTTGTTATTTCTATCCAATTATTCTTGCTGATATTGTGTACCGACTAGGTGTTATATTTTTGAGGTTTAATTAATATTTATGTATCTTATAATAGATAAATCAATACTGATTGAAGTTCGATAAGATGCTTATGATTTGGAAAATAAAATAGTTCTCATATATTTTCAACGCGAAATATTTTTTACCGATAGTTACCGATTTTCTAAAGTTATATTTAGATCGGTTCTCCAGACATGGGAACACCATTTGATCTAAATAGGGTTTTCATAGCATAGTATAAAAAGTGGTTGAGGAATCTCTAGAAGTGGAAGGCAGCCACTTTGTGTTTTTTATACCCATCTGTATACTTATTTATTTATATTTAAAATGATTTTTCTCCAAACTTTCCGCACTATATCATGATCCTTTATGTTTATATCTGAACAAAAGTTCACCATTCATAAATATTAAAAGGAATGCTCTCCCATCGCTGAATTAGGCTGGGCATGTGTTACATTTATATGCAACTTGTAGTATCACAAATTTCTCAACACATTAATACTCACACGTATATTTTTGACAATTTATGGTAGCGGGTTATATGAGGGACAAAGAAAGCCTTTGAACAAATATTTAAAGATCGTCGAAGATTAAGTATGATTAATATAATTTCTGATACATAATTAAAAAGTTCATAATGCCAATAATTTTTGATTCGGTAAAGGCAGCAATCAGTTGGCCCAATCGCATCCAAAACGGAATCAGCGAATTTTTTAAATAAAGAAATTAAACATTGTAGATTACGATTCGCTTTATTAATCACTTAATGACGAAGTCTGCGTTCGCGCAGCTCCGCCAGGCGCGCAACTCGCAAACCTTAGCAATTTATGTGACATTTATTAATATGTATCACTTTTTATTGAATTTATTGTAGCGTAATATTTTAGTAACTGGTTTTCGTTTGACTCTTTTATCGGCGTATCAAAAAGGCATTTATTTATTGCGTATCGTTAAGGATGTCCCGTTTGATCGCTTTAATTTGGTCATCATTCGTGCCATGATTCTTTGCAGGGCAACAGAGACTGATCGTGAACAGTTAGGTGCATCCCAGGACCGAGATTTAATTAATAATTACACAGATCGAGTATTTTTGATTTTGTTTAATTTATATTGTGCAGCACATACATATAACACGTAGAAAGATATGAACAAATAGATAGTGATGGAAAGGTACATTTGTTTTTTGACCTCGCGTAATTTATAATTATACTTTTAACCTATACAGTACAAGCACGTGATCTGGCCAAACACTGTCACTTATCTGACCAAGTATGTTTCAAAATATTGAGAAATGAACCGAAAATATGGAAGACCCAAAAAAAATATATATCTGATGACAAAGGTAAAACTAATAATGACAATGGTAATAAGGCGACACCATTAAACAGTAGTAAATAATATATTACATTAAAAAACAACATTCAGTCGAATAGAGAACGCCTCTTATATGTAGCCAATCAAGAATATTCTTTTTCATATTTTTAGAAATTTAATGTCTCATATTATGGTTTGATATAAAGTTTATGCATTACATGGAAACATTTCATCTACCTATAAGATTATTATTTAAAGTAGGTATATTTTATCACGGTATCAGTAAGTAAATTGGTAGTGAAATAAAAGTAGATAACGATCCACGCTTAGGGTAAGTCCTTAATGCACTCGTCATTTTAGTGCCAACATAACACTCGTACATTTTGAGCTAAATAAGCTTTTGTATGTATGCCCTTGCGTCCGTTGCAGGCCGCCCTGGCTTCACATATCCGTGCGTGGAATACCTGAAGGGCAAGCACGAGCGGTGTTTAAACTAGTTATCGTATCGCGTGGAATAAAGCACCCATCTCTAAAATAGCGCTCGCGCTTGCCCTTCTGAAGAGCAAGCACGAGCGCTACTTTATCGACTCGATAACGGTTAGAATGAGATGGCAGTATACGATACTAAGTAAGTGCGTAAGAGATGGCTGCTTTATCCCACGCGATAACTAGTTTAAACACGGCTCGTGCTTGCCCTGCAGGGATGTTACAGAAGCTCTATAACTACCTGAAGGGTAAGTACGAGCGCCATTTTGTATAGTTATAGAACTTCTGATGTAGTGAGAAGTAACTTAGGCCATGGCCTAACCAACTCTTTACGTCAGGTATCTACCAAAAAAGTCTCGCCATAATCGGTTAACCATACATCTACTCGTATTAGCATTTAGTAAAAAGCCCTTGTTTTAATATTATAACAGACACTCGAATTTTATTGATGTGTGCAAACAACATTTGTAGCACGATTTACAGTAGATAAACTAGTGTATTAAGTAACTTGATATGAGTGATTTCCTTTTTTTATTTTTAAACTTTGTAATGGGAGTACTTAAGTCCAGCGATAATATTTTGTATAATATAAATTGTGTAATAACTTTATAAGATTGAAGTATTGAAGGAAAAGTTAATTTTATTACTTTAGTCGGATTTTTGCTATGGGTTGTACAAAAATGTCGACACACTCATAATCCTTATATATTAAACGAGAGAGGGTGGATTTTGTGAACCAGCCTGTGTCGCGATGCTAAGAGCTAAGCACCCATCTGAAGTTTTACCGAAAACTCACACATTTTCCATAAATGGATTAATTAAATTGTTAGTGATTTATAATATTCGAATACGGCGAAGCCCTTGCCAAATTTCCCGCCAACCGCGCGCGCTCATTGGTCGAAAATGTTTCAAACGAACCAATGAGAAAATTCCAAAGTTTTAATCATGAAATAATTTATTTTGAACAGTAAATTATTTCTGTTTTAGCTTGGAAGACTTGTTTGCTTGAATAAGGTTTGGTATTTTGAATGTAAACTGGATGCAAAAAGTGTAGTCCACGCGAACGTAGTCGCGGGCAAAAAGCTAGTTCTGATTAAATGAGACTTTTTCTCAATAAACCTCGTCGTTTTTTTTTCATTTCCTCGCTCAAAAACCGCAACAAGTTTCAAAACAAATCAGAGTTTACTATTTCATCTTTTTTCAATTTAATCTACTAGAGTTTTACCTTTTGCATCCCTAAAACCAATGCCATGACTTTAGCATCCGATAAAACTACCGTAGCCTTCTTTACAGTGGTTGATCCTAGTGGTTCACAGTTAAATCATGTCTGGTGGTTCTGTCATATATCAGTATCCGTACTTGTAATAAATTAATTTTACAAAAATTACTAACACCAGAACTTTGCATTTCGTCACATAATATTCATCCAAAACCAAGACCGAGAATAAAAGACCAAGTTTATTTTTCAACGGATCACCCCGACCTATCGCTGCATTATAATTGAGTGCTACTGATATTTGAATGGTTTTATCAAAATATTCGTTTACCGTTCGTCCTTGCAGAATGTAATTTATAACAAGCGCTCTATTATTACTGAAAGGTCAGGGTACGGGCCAGCGGGGGCACTCACGTACTGCGCTGGTGCCTACTAACTGAGATACACTAGTCTTGATTGCTTTGTGCACTTGTAATCATCGCTTATGCAGGGGTCAGACAAATTGCTCCTAATTTTATTGGATTTTAGAAAGCATGACTATTATAACATGTGTACGACGATTTTATTTCATTACTAGGACTTCAGGGCAAATTACAATCGAAATGAACTGAGCTGAGCGAGTTAGGTAAAACTATCTGTGCAGTCTTTCTTAAACTTAAAGCCGCGCCCTAAATAAGAAACCATTAACTTCTTTCTATTAATTTCGATATGAAAATAGTTTTTTCGGTGATTTTTCCTCAATGGTATGTTCGATCACGACATGTGACAGTTAGCGTGCCAAATTTGGTTGAAATCGATAGAACCGTTCCAGAAGAGTTCGATCACAAAGAAGTGGCCAACCCGCGTATAAGAGATGTTTACGGCTAGTTTGTATCCTTACCACAAATCATTAGGTACTGTACTTTTCTAAAGGCTAACTTGGTCTGTGTGTTACGTCCATATATATTTATCAATACATAGTATAAAACAAAGTCGCTTTCGCTGTATGTCCGTATGTATGCTTAGATCTTTAAAACTACGCAACGGATTTTGATGCGGTTTTTTTTAATAGATAGAGTGATTCTTAAGGAAGGTTTGCATGTATAATAAATGTATAATATAGTAGAGAAACACTGATAAATTTAAAGGTTTCTAATATGATGTCGTAAATAAGCACGTTTTTTTGCGCTTATATTGCAAGCGCTGGCTGAACCCTACGAGATAGACCAAAATAATGTACTACAGTATTGTTCACCTTAAAAAGTTCAACAAAAAAGTCCGCGATGTTATATGTCTATCTCTTAGGGATAACCCAGCATAACCATTTTTATTCTTTAGTAAAAAATGGTTATTTACGAAGTGATTTTAAACAATACAGCATTAATCCTTATCCAATTAAGTACCTTAAATAAATTGTGCATTTATTATAGATCAATATGCTTTTTACAGCATGTAATTTAAGTGAATATTACCGAAGATATTACAAATTTAAAATGCAGGGTCGTAGTTATTTGCGCCGGGCGGCGCGTGCCCCATAAATAGCGCGTCGATGGCCGCGCTTCGCCTTATAGCACTTTATGATTTGCAGCGATCGCACGCGTTTATCGGAGCTCTCTAGCGAGGGAAATATCAAGAATTAATTAAACTGAATAGAATAAGTATCTTTTGTTGTTGATTATCTTTTAATTTTTATTATTATTATTATATTAGTAGTATTGTAAGTACATTAGGTTAGATAGGATTAGCTTAAAACCATATTTCTTGGTATTTCTTCCATTAAGACTTTGATTTGAATTTAGAGTTAAGACAATTTAGTATTAGGGCGAGCATTTTCAATTATTGAAAATTATAGTTAAGTTCATAGAAGAACTGAATAGAATAGGTATATTTTGTTGTTGATAATCTTTTGTTTTTAGTCGAACGAATAGTAAGTACCTAAATATTTTTTACTCCAGCACTAACCAATAATTAGTGCAATTAGTTTTTAATCATACGTATAGTTTTAAGTTGTGAGTTTAATCAAGTACTGCGTACCTAAGTATAAAATTTTGAACAGACATTATAAAGTCATGTCCGGAAGACGTCGTCGTGCGAACATAGGTCGTAGTACAGTGAATGCCAGAAGAGCACGTTCAGCAAGAGATGAAGAATCGTCAACGGAACGCGAGGCTCGCCTCAGCCAGGATCGGGTTAGACGTAGAGTTCAGAGAGCCAAGATATCTTTTGCAGTGACCATTAATAAATCGCAGGGTCAAACTTTTAACGTTGCAGGATTAGACTTGAGTGTTGAGTGTTGTTCACATGGCCAATTATATGTCGCGCTGTCAAGAGTAACGTCTAAGCAAAACATGTTTGTATTGGCTAATGACAAAAAAGCTGTGAACGTTGTGTATAAGGACATTCTGCAGTAGGTATATTTTGCATTGCACCCGTGCGAAGCCGGGGCGGGTCGCTAGTAAGTAATAAATAAAGAATAAATAAAGGTAAGAATAATTTTCGACACAGGCGGGAATCGAACCCGCGACCTCGGGTATACTCCCCCGTCGCTCTGCCAATTGAGCTACCGTGTCAATGGCTGCTAGTGCGAAATTGTTCTATCCTTTATTTCTTTTACACGTTTAAGTAGTGTTTGCGTTTCCTACCTCCGAATTTTTACTAATTCGGAAGGCCACTTGTCTACCTTTTCAGATAGAATGCAAATGTTGAAAACGCCTATCACATAATTTCCTGTGTCCACCACCTGTGTCGAAAATTTTTCTTACCTTTATTTTATTCTTTATTCATTAGTAATAATCCCCACATGAGGTTTTTATGAACAAAAATATTTAAATAACTACTATAAATTAGTATAAACTTTTACTTTAACAAAATAAAGCAACGTATTTAGTGCATAGAATGCAGTCCATATCCCAAATAAGTCTCTATTCCTTATTATATCATCTTTTCCCTATTTTACTACCAAACATTGATGAGGAATGTTCCGCTGCTAGAGCAGCGGAACAGGGTAACTATAGATAGTTACCCTGGTTTTGGGTTAAATAGCCGTGAGAGTATACACATGCGCATATCAATTTGCAAAATCTATTTCAAAATTCTCCACAGTTTAAAAAAAATTGTAAAATGATTTCATAATAACTGTAAGTAGTTGTAAGTTTGTAGTAGAGATTAAAAAAATAAATTATTTTTTTTCCGAACACTAGGCATGTGAAAGCCTCTTAAACTAATTAAGCAGTAAAATAATGGCCAATTGCAGATTACAAAAGTAGTTCAACTCAAGCTTATTTTTATCGAACCAAATACCTCAACTTACTTCTAAAGCTACAACAAACCAATTTTACATAACAGAGCTTTACAACATTATTTGTTAAAGCAAATCAATTAATGCGTGACTTCGACTTCAATAAACGGAGCCATCAATTAAGTCTATTAGAAGTTTGTCATCTCATACACACGCCCTAGTACGCGATACCAACATTAGGCAAGTATGTTAATTACTGTGATGAATTGGGGCCAATTATATAAAAATTAATTATCAGAGGGAAAGCTTGCTCGGCCCACACTTGCTTGGCACGTGATAACAGCTCACCGATTTATTGGAAATTGAATTTGTCCATTATCTTACACCATTAATGGGCAAACCTTAACTTCGGAACACTTACCCTATGATTAAATTAATCTGGTAACGCGAATAGTCGTGATTTCCATAATTGGTGTAATCTTCTTTTTTAATTGAAATCAAACTAAATGGGGTGTGAGTTTGTTTCTGAAACCACTATTTTCATATATATAATTTCTTGGGAGGTTATGATATAACGAAGTTAAATATTTTTTTGCACCAACTAGCACTTGACTTTTTAAGCCAAGCTTAATTTTTGATTTGGTCTTCCGGTGAACTTTGTCCATTTTTAACAACGTTTGTTGGCTATTTACTTTGTATTTTTCATAACGTTATTTTGACAAAATTACATACATACATACATATACTCACGGCTATCAATCCCAAGAAGGGGTAGCCAAAGCTAAGGAAGATGATGGAGAAGGTGGCAAAATAAAGGTTGTTGGTGATGGGTCTCCAACCGCATCGCCCAAAAATCCCTTAAAAGCCCCAACACCGTTAGTCGCCTCTCACGTACACCCACCGGCAGAAATGTGGTAGTGTTATTCTTAGCCGACACTACACAGCAAAATTGACATTTGACAAAATTGTACCGCAAATTTCCGTGAAGTGCCGGTTTATAATGTCACTACCCTCTTTGACCCACGGGTGTCGTAAGAGGTGACTAAGGATATGGGGTTTTTGGGTAATGCGCTTGGAATCCATCACCAACGGTAATTTTTTTTTCTACTATCTTGTCCCCTATCAACTTCCAAATGTGATATATATATATATATATAAACTGCCGTCCCCCCAGATATTTGGCAAATGACAGTGTATTCAAACAAATCGGCAAAAAACCTTCCCCCATATAATATGAATACTATCGACGAAAAAAGTTATCTCTCTGAACAGCATACCCTAAAGAATTAGTCGTGTGATGGTGATTTTGTCACGTATGATGTCAGAAGCTGATAAATTATCCCTGAAAAATGTAGACCATTCTTATGACAACGGAATAGTGACAAACTATCAAGTGATATGTATGGTAATGCATGAGACCTTTGCCATTCTTTCGGGAAAATATGACATAAACAAATAAGTGAGTAAGTACAGTACTAGTGCTATATTTGCTTGTGTGTGAGATAGTGGTTTTAAATTTTTGTTTACATTTGTAGATAAACAAGCGTTTTACAAGATAAATAATGAACGAAACGATTTTACTGCATACATACATGGATATACTTACGGTTCTAAATACAAAATATTCGTAGGCAGAGCTTGCGAAAAGTGAATTGTAAACAGCACTTTTGTGGGTCGAATGGGAAAAATATTCTAAATATAATAAAGGATGGTCGGGGCCATCACATCTCAATATTTCCAGCCACACTACCTAAATATTATTTAAAAACTTAAAGGATCTCTATCGTGTGGCTTTTTTCGTCCAAAGATTGACGGGGAATGCTTATAAGACAAACCATTTACGAAATATTTTTACTTGCCTTACCTAAAACTTTTCCTTTCAAGTATCTTTAAAACGTTGTAAGACATCCATCTTGATAGTTACGTGATTAAATTAAAATAACAAGCTCAAACTGATTTGCATCGACAAATCGAGCAATTTAGATCAAGATTCTATAAAGATAAGATAATTACGTTGTAAGTACTCTATTTGTTTTTCAACTTATAAAACTTTTGTATACGACTCGAAACTTTAACTAGTACGCGGAAAGTGTTTATCTATAATAGCTAAAAACCATGTCTTATGAATGGAAGCCTTAAATAAGAACTCAATCAACACTTCATCTCAAAAAGCTCAACTCAAACGTTCGTGCCGTATATCTCGAAGGGGTCGGCAGAATATCACGTCAATATCAATATCACGTCAATATCAATATCACGTATCATTTTGAATATCACGTGTAGTTTTTGACAACAAAATATTTACCTGTATAACCCTCCCTGTCCATGTGATACAGACTGGTGACAGAGAGCAAAGCCCTAGTTTTAGGGTCAGGTTTTATACCTAATTTTTTTTGGAAGGCATGTTTCCTATCACGTTAGTACACTGTCTCAGCAATACCTGGGTACTCTGAACAACAGGAGACAATGTCATGTGATGTTCAAAAGTATTGGTACCTTAGCCAACCACCTCAAAGATTTACGGCGAGATCATTTAAGTTTTTTTGAATTGAAAGTGTTTAATAACGCTCATTATTAATAATAAAGCGACATGATAGTCCAGTGGGTAGAACACCCGCCCGAAAAACAGAAGGGCGTGAGTTCCAATCCTGGGACGGGCCTACACCAATTTGTCTTTTCTAAAGTCATATGTGTGGTTAATTTATCATGGTTGCTAACGGTGAGGGAAAACATCGTGAGGAAACCCACATGGCTGAGTTGTACTTAGTCATGTGACAGTGTATTCGTACAAAACGGCGATAGGCCTGCCCCCTATCACGTGAGTACACTGTCTAAGCAAAACGTGGGTACCTTCTCTGGAAACTAGATGGCGCTTGCCATGTGAGTTCAGGAGTATTGGTACCTCTGCCAACCCCTTCGGGGATAAACGGCGTGAACGTTTATGTTATTTTTATGTTATTTTTAATAAGAGAGTAATTTTCTGAATCGTTTTACTTATCACAGGGCAGAGGTCGAATCACCTCTTTATTTGATAGCCAAATTGAGAGTGCTTTGGAGGGCACGTTAAGCTGTCGATACCGGCTACTATCTCGGTAGTAGTCATTAGTCTGCCAACACGCACTAGGTCAGCGTGTTAGGCTATGGCCAAACCCTAAATCCAAACCTATTCTGAGTAGGCTTGAAGCCCTTGGTGGGAATATTAATGGGCTCTGATGATAGTGTTTAAGAATTAAAAATGTATTATATAAGGAAATTTACCTTTTTATTTTGACATATATATATATATATATATGTATATATATTACATACAAATATATATATAAATATATATATATATAGCGGTGTAGTGTCGGCTTAGAATAGCACTACCCCATTTCTTCCGGTGGGTGTACGTAAAAGGTGACTAACGGTATTGGGGCTTTTAAGGGATTTTTGGGCGATGAGGTTTGAGACCAATTACCAAAAACCTTTATTTTACCATCTTTTCCCTACTTAACTTTCCAAAAGTGGCTGAGGAATTTCTAATTACTTAGCTCTGGCTTCCCCATCTAGGGATTTACAGCCGTAAGTATATGTATGTATGTATGTATGTATACTTAGGGTTATAAAGCCTTCAAGGGCGAGACCGAGATAGGGTCCACAGCCACATGGACCAATAAATTCCAGAACCTCATAGTAAATTAAAAACAAAAACCTTTGTTTTCAGTAACTGGGAAGCGACTTAGGGTTATTATTTTCCCCACTTAACTACTAAAAGTATCTCAGAAATTGAGATTTCTGACGCTCTCGCTCCCCATTTTCGGAGTACATAGCTGTACGTCTGTATATATCTAATAAGGTGACTTAGGTCTTTCTTAGTTCATGTTCTTCTACAGCTACTTCAATGTAATTGAAACACAATAATAGAATAAAGCATTGTCAGTACTGTCAGTCTGTCAGCGAGTTGACAGCGGGCGGACGTCGCGATGGTGCAATCCTCGTAAACGCAACACGCAACTAACTGCACCTGCTAGTCACGTGACTACTGCATTCATTAGATGCGGGAATTTCGTAAACTGACAGATAACTGAAAAGTTGCTCTCATTGATGTCGCTAAAATGAATTCGGTTTCCTTTGCAAGCTGGAATAAGTTTGCAAATCGGACCGCGCTTTTATTGAAGTGACAAGCAATATTTCTATATCACACCGATTTTCAATATGCAGCCTGCTGCGGATGTGTAACACGGATTACTTTACATACTGGATTACAGCTGCGTTTAGATGATATCGTATAGATGTCTAAGAATAGTATATCCGATGGTTTACTTGAGCCTACTTTGATAGTTCAAATACTCTTCTAAGTTTACATTCATGCACTGACATAAAAATAGCCAGTAAAAACTTTAATTGTGTCATTTCAATATACCAACTAAGATATTGTATTTACGTCTACTTAGGTACGTCACACGCGGTAATTATAACTCCAAGTTCTTTCTACTTTTGTACAGAACTTGGAAGGCTTGGAGAGTTTTAAGTGTAACCCACCTCGAACCATCTTTTATTTTTATTGTTATTTTTTTATTTCTTTCCCACCCAGCTACCAAAAATGGCAAAGGAATTTCTAGCCTCTGACTACCCTTTTATGCAATTTATAACCATGAGAATAGGTACACCAATTTATTTATACCAACTCTACCTTTTAAGTCCAAAAAAGCATATTTAATAACGTTGCAAATTTATTTTCGATTAAAACACAGAACACAGTATATTTAGCTTGTTTAATTCATCTCGCATGAAGTTTTAATGAATAAATCAATTAATATCAACACAAAAGGGTGTTAAAGCGATCGACGGACAGACATAAATTTGGTCTCCGGATCGATCGATACTTATATGTGGTAACTATCCCTCGGATTCCGAGTAATGACCAAGAGCCGGCGTCGAACCCAATAATGATGGCTGATACCCACAACCCATAAACTAAACTCCGCAAGACCTTACCGGCCGCTGTTCAACTTCGATTATAATATTTTCTCCCGGGACAGCCTTAACGATACTTTAAATGGAGGTCCGGCCAATTTTCGCGCCTGCACTTCTTATTTGCGCGGCTCCTCGAATTCAATTTAACATTTTTTAACACCCGTCGATTTTTATGTACTACATTTACGATGTGAATTATGTAAATAACGAGCACTCCATAGGCGGAGGATGATAATTTAAAAAAACCACACAAACAATAACAATGTAATCACTTCAGTATGATCGGATAATTGGGGTCGTAAATTTGCGACAAGCGTTTCTTAAAACAATCATGATTTTCCATGAATTTATGAGGTGATGTGAAGGAAGTTCAAGATATTTCAATGTATAGTATAAGAACAAAAGTTTCGATTTCCACAGTTGAGTATAAAGTTTGAGCAATAAGAGATATTTTGACCGCAGACATAGCGTGTCCGGAGCCCACAGCACGTCTCAGCCGAATATCTTGGTTGCTCTGAAGCGGTCACGCGACCATTCGCCTTGTACCCAATGTGCTTTGCAGATTGCTGATACCAGACACACTAAAAATTTATTACGAAACATTAATTAGACTGGCCACTTTTTAGTTCATACGCATTTTTTGTCGGATTTCGGGAAACAAGATTTGCTGCAATCAGCGTACCTCCCCACTTCTAACAGCGAGAACAACATAATCAAATTAATTGCGTGAAACGTGCCGCCCGCACTTACTAGTGCTGCAAATTAAGCTCTTTATTGCCTATTAATTTAATTCCTAATACTAAGAACAGATAGTTATCGCCTATACTGAAGCAGAAAGCCATAATTCTCTTCCATAACAAAGTGCAAAGGAAATTCGCGCTCCAAACTAGTCCAGACATCAACAATATATTTGTTTAATATCTCGGCTACAACTTAACTGAAGGAACAAACTGGCGATCGAAATATCAGCACGTTCGATCGATCGCCAGTGTCATGTAGTTTCCTAACTGAGACTATCTTCTACCAAATACGTCTGTCCGGCTCGCGGCGCCGCTCCGACAACAAGCGAATTTCACGTCTACCATTTTGATAATAAAATGTGTTATCGCAGGTCTGCTTACAAGTTGTGATGTGCAAAACTGAGCCAGAGATCAAAGTTGTCAGCGTGAAGGTATGCGGTAGCACGGATCCCTCACTTAGATTATAATATTGAGGTAAACCTTGATCCCATCGATGCTACATGTGGACGACGTTTTGTCCCAAGGCAAACAAGATGACTGTCTGCCGACTATTACTAACCCTTAATTTAAATATATCAAGTAATCTGTAGTAGTAGCAGAACCAAGTATCGATACAATCCAACAGTAGTTAATATAGAAAGCTACTTAACAGTAATATATAATCAAATCGTGATGCGCTACAGATCTGATATGCTCGGATGTAACAAGCTATTTTATCGAGTAGTAGCTTAAAATGTTTAAAGTTATAATTTAAAAGCGGCATAGCTTTCACTCAAGGGAGCCAATTAATTTTCGGCCAATGCATTAAGTGTTCGATAAATTTTCGAAAAACTCTGCCTCGTTGACGATAAGAAGAACGAGTTGCGGACTCCTTCGGCACGATTAAAGTGTTTTTTTTTATTTATCTTTACCAATTTGTTAGTGCCATTGTCGCCACTCGTCTTGCGGGCTGCCGGGTCACCGGTAGCAGAGTAATTGAATACTTGAGTTTGATGATTTATCACATCCATTTAGTTTTGCTACCGTCCTTCGATTAGATCGTTGCTCGGTTTAATATGTTTATTTTGACCAAAATTTATCAAACTGCTACTTTTATAACGGATTTCTGTATCCAAGAGCAAATGATGTGCGGCGGCGTAATGGAGTTTCTAAAACTTGTACGACTTATAGCGTACATCTCTACAATGAAGATAAGAGAGCAATTAAACAATTTAAATGTTTGCTGTGTATTTTTATCTATTTTCATTAGGTTTTTATGTTACTTACATGATAAAGGAACAGGCTTTACTTATCAAATCTTCATTTTGCTGAATAAATTATAATAAATTCAATAATTATTAATATTAAAATACAAAGTTTGAAAACTTATAACTACATAGTAATTGATCGTTATAAATTTCATTAAAAAATATCGAATACTTGGGTATTTTAGAATTTATATTCACGTCTATAATCGCAAAATGGGGTAACCAGACGCCTGTAATAAAAAATTCTCCATCAAAATTTGGAAGTTTTTTTCACTTCCATACATATACTCACGCTATTAGTTCCCGTTGACGTAGGTAGAAACTATCGATCGCCACTTTGTACGATCCTGGCAAACCTCTCTAGCTTCGTTTACATCAGTTTTTCACATTCAGTTCATACTTCGGTCGCCTGCCTTTTTGAGCATACTTTGTATTTGGTCCAGGTGTGTCCACTAACATTCCCTACCACATTATCTCTCTCTGTAGATCTCTTTTACAAATTTACAATCATCCATCCTCTTTATGTACCCATACCATCGTAACATTCCTTTTTCTAGTTTCTTACAATATCATCTTTCTCACCACACCTTACACTTTTAAAACCAAAAGAATGGTTAGCGACAGGTAAAGTTATAAGACGTAAATAAATAAATAATAAAAATAGTCAAGAATCAGTGGGGAGAAAATTACGCAGTCTTCTACGAGAGCGTTTAGACGCAAATATCTTCCGGCTTACCATGTTTAACTGGGGATGGGGAACCCAGAACGAGGAATTGTCTATTATTGACCCCAAAATTCCTACAGAACGGCTGAATGTAATGCCTATTCGGTCAAATAACACTGGTGACAGAGATTCATAGTCTATCCTATAAATTATTCCATTCGGACCTCTACAGACATCAAATGACCCCTTCGCGGATAAAATGAAATCACAATACTCGCGTCACGTTCGTCCTCGTGTAGAAGTCTGATAAATAAACTACGAACACAGTGTTTTTTAATTAAATCATTTACAACTAAATGTAATTAATACTTCTGTCAAATTCAGTCTCTACCAAAATGCATTAAGATTATAAAGTATGCGGACATGAACCAAATATACTAACATAAAAGGACAAATCTATTCCATCTAATTGTACTACATTAATCATAATGCTTACATAAACTTCCGTACATATACAGAAGCTATTAAAGAACTACACAATTCAATTACGGACTAGAAGATCTATTCATTTTTATGCAAATTATTCGGCGTATCTGATCATATTTACCACTTCTAATTGGCTTCAGTATTTTAATTGACATTTTTCTACACCCACGTTGTATGCATCCTACTTATTTCTTAGCAAATCAATGTGGTTTATATTCAGATATCCTAATTAGAATAACACTACCCCTTTCTACCCGTGGGTGATCGTAAGAGGCGGCTAAGGGTATAGGGGCTTTTTAAGTGGTTTTTGGGCGATGCGTTTGGAGACCCGTCACCAAAAACATTAATTATTACCATCTTTTCCCCAATCAACTTCCAAAAGAAGCTGAGGAATTTCTCATTCCAAAGCTCTGGCTACCCCGTTCAGGGATTTATAGCCGTGAGTATATGTATATATATATGTATATCCTAATTGTATTATAAATAAATAGACAAGTATTTAATCGTAATGTTTAGAGCAATGACACAACATTCAGTACGACCCATCATTGAAAAAATAACTACTTCAATTCTGTACATATCGTCAAGTTGGTTCATCACATCCCCCTTATATGTACCCACTAAAGCATTGTAGCCTGATCTAAAAAAAAAAAAAATTAGGCTGGCTCTATACGGGTTGGCAGACTAACGACTGCTACTGTGATAAATGAGCTAGAACCAACGGGTCAACGTGCCCTTTGAAGTACGGAATCATCTTAATTTTCAAATCATGAAAGAAAAGAAAAGAAAGAAAGATAAGACTTTATTTTCCTTTTGAGGACACAACAATACATGAAAAACATTAAAAACAGTCTTAAACAAGAAAATTAATAAAACAAACAGATAAAAAAACACATGCGATTCCATCTAGTTCAATAGTACCAAAGGATTCATTAATTCAGTACCAAAATTAGTTCTCTGTGATGTCTGAAAGTTTTTTAAGATTACTTTATGGGATAAAAGCCAATAGTACAAATAATCTTACACGTGCCATAGATCAGCTAGCTGCACACATTACTACATCGCGGTAATAGATTGTTTATTTTGGGCGATGATGTTACCATTACACCGCGGCTCGTCAGCCAAAAACAGGACAAGCGTTGGCAGAAGAATGAGCAACTTTTTTAAAACACAATGATTTACGGATTGCAGATAACGCTCACGGGTACTTTGATAAACGCTTGTTCATGAGATTACAGTGATAATGTCACTTTGTTGAGACACACGCGTTTTGTGGACACTAACCGTCGGCTTTGTTCATTATGCTTTGCTACTTTTTTATTTCGACTGCACTTCTGGCTTACGGTAAGTTTTTTATATGTTTGCTACACATTTTTGATTATTTATATTGGCGCCTTCAAACTTCAAGCAGGATATTATTCAAATTCTAGTTTACTAGACGTCTTTGTCTTTAACTTCGCTCTATTAACACGTTGACCTTAGAGTAACAATAAAACTGTCTTAAACCGAAATTGCAGACTCATTTCTGTAACTTAATTTCGTGTTATACAGCTTAGTGTCGGCTAAGTTATAATACAATGAAACTAGGAATGAATGAACGATTATACGGCACGCCAGCCCCGCCTTACTAACAACAATTGTACGTATACTCATCTTTGACAACAACTCCTATGAAATATAAATATAATACTTGCCCAACTCGACAGTTGTTAAAAAAAATATTTCAACTTTAATAAATGCTGGCAGTTTTATTCAAACATTGTCGCTATAAAACGATGTATTTAAATTTGAGCAACTACGAGTATGTTACATACATACATACATACATACATATTCTCACGCCGTTAGTACCCATTGGGGTAGGCAGAGACTATCGATCGCCACTTTACGAGTATGTTCTCAAACTTAAATGTGATAGTGAGTTTATTTATTTTTCATTAGCTAACAGAATCATCTCAATGTGAGATAATATGATAGGCCCTGTTTATGTTCGCTATATTCCATGCATATTCAGTCGCCAAAGTACAATTTTTACCAAACGAAAAAATGAGGTTTTCAAACATAGATAGGGGATAATTCACCTATCGCTTAAGAATAAACAGTTATTTGATATTGTGCCAACTAGCAGCCTCAGAACTGCAATAGAGCCTTTGCTATTTCCAGTTGAAACCAAACTATTAGCTACCATAATACTACAAACTTTTGCAGATGTAAATTGTAATTTGTCGATATGTTAGTACCTTTTTAAGGATTAATATCTGTAACCTTTACACATATTTAAGGATACTGTCTTTCTTCCTCAAATAAAATTGCCACCTTAAACCATACTTACATATATTCACGCCTATAAAAAGAAGGGGTAGCCAGAGCTTCAAAATACAAACATCGTCAGCCACTTTTGGAGGTTGTGTGGGGAGTAGATTGTAAAACAGAGGTTTTTGGAAATGGGTCTCCAAACGCGTCGCCCAAAAAACACTTAAAAGCCCCAATACCCTTAGTCGCCTCTTACGACACACCTTAATCCAATAACAATATACAATAAGTAAAAATCAATCAAAACTAAATCTTCGAACAATACATATTTATAAATTTTGGTCAAGATACAAAATTTTGAACCTAAGTACCGTATAAACGATTTGAGATAACACCTGTATTTGTTCCGCTGACAATCATAGACATTGTCACCGCTCACCTCAAAAACTTACAATGCGCGTGGGCCACGTATGCTAAATGGTGCTACTATTTATAATACCCAAGTATAAAATAGGCCAATTTTAATCATTGAATTGGATTATTTAATCATTAATTAAATAGATAAGCAAATGGCCTATTTATAACTTCTTATAAAAGGAAAGAAAAGAAGGAAGGGAAAAGATTGTAAAAAGAAGAATGTTTGTGATGGAACTCCAACCGCATAACCCAAAAATCACTTAAAAACCCCAATTCACACCCACGGGAAGAAATGGGGTAGTGTTAATCTAAGCCGACACTACACGGAAAACCAAAACATATTTATAAATTTTGGAAATGATACAAAATGTGTGTGTACATGTACATGAGTACCGTATAAACGATTTGCGATAGCACCTGTATTTGTTCCGCTGACAATCATAGACATTGTCACCGCTCACCTCAAAAACTCTGGTGACAATGCGCGTGGGCCACGTATGCTAAATGGTGCTACTATTTATAATACCCAAATATAAAATAGGCCAATTTTAATCGTTGCATTGGATTATCTAATCATTAGTAAGATAAAAACAGTCAGTCTATTTATGAGGAGGTAACTTGAAGGATTGTTCTAAAAGTAACTCTTTATTAAATATTTTAAATCTTTAATTAATAAAATATTTTTTATAGATTTTAAAGACAAAATCATACAAAATGCTGTTTTGGTGCTAACGATCGTTTGTCCATAATTTATAACCTCATATTATAATAATTAGTCTTAATAGATGAGGCCATAGAGCCACTCTATCAGAGGCAGTGTTCTTTCCCACTAACCTACAAAAGTTGATATTGTTAGTAAATTACGAAAATGTAAAGTATTTTTTTAAAACAAACTATTAGACTCGATTTCTGAGCTGTGATGAAGGCATCCCAGACCACTCCTTATGATGATCCCTGGAGGAGGCCTATGTAAAGCAGGGGGTGTATATTGACTATGTATAATTATGATACTCGTAATCTCATGGGGAACCGAGGAAAATTTAGTTATATTGAATAGAGTATTCTATTCTTTGAAGATCAATAATAATGTAAAGATTTAATATTGTGAATAAAAATATTGATAAATAAAGGATAAATGAAGGAAAGAAAAATTTCGACCTTAATAATTAATAATAAAAATAGTAACTATCCCCACATGAAGTTTTCATGAACAAAAACACTCAAATTATAAAAATATTGAGTTTGAGTTTGAATTCGGAAGTTTGAAGATTAAAAGGTCATATCTTAAAAATGGATAAATGTATACAAGGCTCGAGAGGTTCGCTAGGATCGTGCTAAGTGGCGATCAATAGTCTCCGCCTACCCCAATGGAAATTGAATAATGGAGTATAATGGGCATGAGTATAAGGAACGACGTGATAGCTCAATGGGTAGAACACCGGTTATCGTGCAAGCGACTAGTGTTCAAATCCCGGGTCGGGCCTACACCAATTTGTCTTTTCTAAAGACATATGTGTGGTTAATTTATCATGGTTGTTAACGGTGAGGGTAAACATCGTGAGGAAACCCACATGGCTGAGTTGTACTTAGTCATGTGAAAGTGTATTCGTACAAAATGGCGATAGGCCTGCCCCCTATCACGTAAGTACACTGTCCATGCAAAACGTGGGTACTCTAAACACCAGGTGACAATGTCACGTGATATTCAGACATATTAGTACCTCTGCCAACCCCTTCGGAGATATTCGGCGTAAACGTTTATGTTATGTTATGAGTATAAGGAAGTAAGGAATTCGATATTTAAAAAAAAAGATTTCACATCCACTTACACAATTATACAAAATGCATGTGTGATAAAACTATGTCGATATATGCCAAATTTAACAAGCCCACCAGTAGGGCTAGAGTTAGCACTGTATTGTTATTTATGCGTGTTGATTAAGTATTCAATTCTGTACGCCCTACGCCAACGTAATCCGTCCATAGTATAGTACTCAATGTTCTTGCGGGATGATTATATACGTTATAATGAAGTATTGCGATGAAGTGTAATACAGTTTAAAATAATACTTATACTGTCAAAGCTATGAGCTATGGCAAAGGTATATGGGACCCACGGATAGTCTGAATAATACACATACCTATAAAAACACATCACACAAATGTTCCCTCAGCGGGGATCGAACCCACAACCTCAGGACCCAGAAGCTAGTCACCTTGCCACTCGGCTGGCGGCTATATCTTATTTGAGTGGACTAAATAGTAACCTTGTATTCCTAGAAAACCAAAACTGGCAAAGATCAATAACGAAACAAAAAACAGATCAGTCACCATTCAAAATTTCATTAATTTAACAATGCAATTGTCAATTGCATGCTGAAAAAACTTAATGCTTTGTAAGATATATCCGCGTTGCAGAACTTCGATTCGATATGGTGGCGCAACGTGCTTGAATGTACTCTTTAAGAGTACTCTGAATATCGCAGTATCCACACGACACGGGCCTGTCTGTATCAGATTGATTCTTATTTGACCGTAGCTTAAGCTGCGTTTATACCTCTCCAAGTAGAACAATGTTTGTTACAATGGACAGAGGGTGTCCTTATTTAAATATTTGTGAAAGATACTGTAAAGTATATTTCTTTGACTGGTGTGCATTTTCTACGCAATTGATTTACTTAATATTTATATATTTTTATTTTCCCATTGGGGTAGGCAGAGACTATCGATCGCAACTTTGTACGATCCTGGCAAACCTCTCTGGCTTCGTTAGCATCCATCTATATTTTCATACATGCTCTTTTGTTTTTCATACTTCAGACGCCTGCATTTCTGAGAACACTCTCTATTTGAGAAACATGATGGCTGTAAAGGAGTATAATGGCTGAGAGGCAAAATATGTTAATAGCCATGTATTTATTTCTATAGAGCAACTTGACATGAAAATTATATCTAATATACCATTAAATAACTTAAATCCGACTACTATTATTTACAAATATTTCTTAAATATATTACCTAAGTGTGATGCAGTAAATATAATAATATTATAGTAATATTGTGGAACGCACTTCCTGTGGAGGTGCGATTGGCTAAATCACTTAATGTGTTCAAGGATCTGGTGAAACAACACTATCTCACTGAAGCGCTGCCGTAATACTGTTGCTTTTTAGACTACATACATACATACATATTCTCACGGCTATAAATCCCTAGATGGGGTAGCCAGAGCTGAGGAATTAGAAATTCCTCAGCCACTTTTGAAAAGTTTAGTGGGGAAAAGATGGTAAAATAAAGGTTGTTGGTGACGGGTCTCCAACCGCATCGCCCAAAATCCCTTAAAAGCCCCAATACCGTTAGTCGCCTTTTACGTACACCCACCGGAAGAATTGGGGTAGTGCTATTCTAAGCCGACACTACACAGACTATATGTATTATTTATATTTCTAAAACGTATATGTGTATTTTATTTAGGTATTTGTATTGCTTGTATACATAAAAATATGCAGTTATATATGTATGTGTGTTCATATTCGTTAAATACCCTATATTATTATGTATAATCATTATTTATATTGTTATTTAAATTAAATAAGTTAGTTTTAAGTAAGCTTAATAGATTACTATATTTTTTTGCCTTGTTTTGTGCATCTAACCAAATAATTATTTACCGATCTCACCTTTACGCAATAAGACCGCCAATTGTACCTCACTGTAAACTGTTTGATCATATATATTTTTTTGTAAATTTGTGTTTGATGTGCAATAAAGGGTTTTTCTATTCTATTCTATTCTTAATATGGCAAACTAAAGTTGGGGTGACTGCAAGTGATATAGCGCTTTTTGGCATAGATATTGATAATTAATAAATAAAGGATAAATAAAGAAAAGAAAAATTTCGACAGCGGCGGGGATCGAAATTTTTCTTTCCTTTATTTATCCTTTTTTTATTAGTAATAATCCCAGCATGAGATTTCCATGAACAAAAACATTCAAAAGATATTGATAATTGACTAATAATTTACCTCTATGACTTTCACTTACCATCATACACTTTTTTTCGAAATGGCTATAGAAAGCTTCCGTAAAGGGCCCGAGTTGCTAAGTTTGTCACTCAGCCTCTGTGGGTACGAATGGGGTTTTGTCAAAAGATCAAGATCATAAGATAATGTTACTGCAGTAATGTTTCCAGCGACTCGCTTCGTGTGAGTGATTTTAGATCGATTTCAATAACTGGACGAGATTCACGCAACAAGGCGTGAGCAATTATGTCAAACGCCTATCATAGGCCGCTTTCTATTGCAGCCAGGGCGACAACCACTTGTTGGCACAACAGTAGTGGTAACACAATATTATGGTAAATATTTTATATGCACTCTTAAGTCACATTGAATAATAATTATTAGCACTAGTTTCAATCTACACACGTATAAAATATATTTTTTCAAACGGATATTTCGCTCCACCTATATAAAATTCTCATTGGAATTTATTTGACACGTCAGTTGTAATAGAATACAAAATATTTTTTATTCCAGAAATTACACTTACACTACCTCTTAATTATCCTGCTACTATTTCTTTTGTTATAAATAATATGGAGCTTAAAATAAAGTGAATCAAATTAGTGATTATGTATTATTCAAGACTTTTCTTTGTTATTCAATATTATTGTTTTTCTTATGTTGCGTAGTAATAGCCAATCAGATGTTCTTTCGGACGCGGATAAATGGTATAGTTAAAAGAAAGTGAAAGAAAATGGCCGCCAATTGGTCGGTAAGTAGAGTGCGTACCGCATGTAAGCGATCACATTCCGCGCACCGAGAGCGGATTCTCTCGTTTTCAATAATTACGTACTCTTAGCTCTCGCAGCTCTGATTCCGACCAAACCACCGTGCCCCGCTGGTACCGCCAATGCTGGCAACACAGCACGAAACGCGAGAAAATGACGTATCATTGGTACCGCTAAACAAATGTACACGGACACTTCAACCCAGTCATTATGCGTGCATTGATTGGTCGCGGTACATTAAAACGGACCCTTTCAAAATGCCTCCAGTTGCCCTTTCCGACTTAATGCACGGGTTCATAATGAAATCATAAACTCGGTGCAACACTAACTGTAAACAGGAACAGCAACTGCCGATATAATGCTAATCGATAAATGCTAATGAGCTCTTCCAATATTACGTGCACACAATGCGACATAACTATTGTTTTCACAATGGCTAGGGCAGATAATAAATGGCACAGATTTGAATTTTAGATCACTTTTGTGCATACTTTGGTAATGCACATTTCAATGGAGCATACATTATTTTTAAGTACACGTTCTTAACTTTATATCAGTTCGCTAATGTATTGATGGAATAAATCAAATATATATCTTGTACAAATATTAACATTAATGTACAGATAGACACACTATTATTTTGTATAGTATTGTACTTTTATTATCAAAAATCCTTTAAATATATATCATACATACATTCATAACATATACTTACGGCTATAAATCCCGAGGGGGGTAGCCTGGGCTTCGGAATAAGAAATTCCTCAGTCTCTTTTGGAAGTTATGTAGGGATAAGATTGTAAAACAAAGGTTTTTGGTGATGGGTCCTCCAACACATCGCCCAAAATCACTTAAAAAGCCCTAATACCCTTAGCCGCCTGCTTTTCTAAGCCGGCACTTGATATATATCACCACACAACAAGGGTGAGAAATCAGTCGTTTAATAATATGTCATTAGCAGGACTATCAAATCATTTATTTCGGATAATAATCCATATCACATAATAGAAGAAATTACATGATTAAAAATAACAAAAAATAATAATAAATTAAATCAATTAAACAAAAACTAACTAAACTATCAAAATGATAAATTAGATATCGTAAAGCAAAAGTTTTAAAGCAGACTTTGAATTACCCGATTTTTAGCCCGATTTCTGAATTGAGTATTCAAGCTGAGAACGAATTAAGTATCGTTTTGTCTCATTCCGTTGTTAAGATTTCAAAGCGACAGAACGATACTTAAGTTATTCTCAGCTGGAATACTCAATTCAGAAATCGGTCGTTAATCTATATGAAAATGTAGGTTCCCTTTTATACTCAATTGCATTAAACTATATTCTATATGTAAACAAACTAAGTATGTTTTCATACATACATATACTCACGGCTGTAAATCCCTAGAAGGGGTAGCCAGAGCTAAGGAATCAGAAATTCCTCAGACACTTTTGGAAAGTTGAGTGGGGAGAAGATGGTAAAATAAAGGTTGTTGGTGATGGGTCTCTAACCGCATCGCCCAAAAATCCCTTAAAAGTCCCAATACCTTTAGTCGCCTCTTACGTACACTCGCCGAAAGAAATGGGGTAGTGCTATTCTATGCCGACACTACAAAGCTCACACAGTTTTCATGTTCAATAAATAATATTAGAATCTGCTTTTCACCAGGGGACGATGATGCAGCACTACTGAATACCATATTGACCCTTTTTATCTTTAATGGGTCTTACTGATGACTTTTTTTAAATGTGGATAAGTTATTAACTTATTGGAACTAATCAAAACGTAAAAAATATCAAACATAATACACAGCACACAATCGCATTAAGCGGCCATATATTTGTTCATTCGTGTATAATTATTAAGGATATGGTTCAATTAAAACTAGATACATCCTCATTTAAGTCGAGTGGTAATCCTAAAACGTCTGTTAAGGCATATTTTGTAGGGTGGATAAATGGAATAAGCTGATGCCACCCCTTTCTATCTGAGGTTGGAAGGACGAACTATGCAATTATTAAATATTTACAACGCAAATTTAATAGGTGTTGCAATAAGCAAATATAGTATATTGACACCAAATTAAAGGTTTCGACATAATGCAAGATGTAAGGTTTGCTAGCTATAATTAACAACAACTAGGACTCTCTTTAAAAGTTAGCTCGTATTTATATGTTTTTTCTAGTATATTTACTTAAGGTAAAGTCAAACATACAAACGGCATACTAAAAAAACAAGCCAGTGATGACTGCTTAATCCAAAGATTTACAACTTTTACGCCTAAATAAAACACAAAGGCAAATGTGAGTAAAGTTCGCTGTGATATAAGAGATCAAAGTTACTCATTACAACCGAGGTGGATTCTTCTTCTTTAAGGAATCCAACGCTGTGATAAGAAACTATAGCCACTTGTGTCTGTGACTTCGACTGTATTCAATACATATCGAAGCCCTAGCAACAGGGTCCCGTTTTACCTTTGTGGTATGTGGGAGATAGCATATTTCGGTACCTTCTATTTAATGACCGCTTTACCTACAATATCATTAACATATTTTTGATATTTCAGCATCTTCAGAGAGCTGCTACTACCAGAGATGTTTAGGCTGCAGACCCGAAGCCACAGAGCAACCTGGCGTGGTGGTGGAGTGCAATCCAGAAAACTGGGTGACTGCTGAGTGGGTACACAACTTAGGACATCCGCCACCATCGACGGCGTCTAGGGTACCTATTGAATATAGGTGCTTAAAAATGGTAGCCACACCAGACAATAAATCAAGTAAGTATACTGCAGTTTTTACTTCAACTTTAACGTCCACCCGTGAATCTCCGAAAGTGCTATTGTGCCAACACAACAAAAAATAACTTGGAACCAAAAAAGAAGTATTTCATCTCCGACTGATTAAATGTATTCTTAGATTAAAAATCCTATTCACACACGGTTAAGCGCTTTCCTTCAAGTACGGAGGTCTCGGGTTCGATCCCCGGTGGGTAAGTTCACAAATATAATTTGTAAGATTTAACCCAGTTTGGAAAGGTATTACAGGCTGGAATCACCTGGTTATCCGAAAATTAAGATGATTCCGTGCTTCGGAGGGAAATTCACTTTATTAGTCTTATGTTCAACACATAACCAGGCTTAGCAACAAGACCCAAGACCAAACTAAATCAAAACTGTTATTTTTATTAACAGAAGGACACACGGTGGATGTACTTCGAGGGTGTATACCGCGGGTGCAAGTAGACTCAGTATGTCTGGCTTTAGAAGCGGTGGAGCGAGCCCGGGGCCACAGCGACGCCAGCTGCTTTCTATGCAGGGGCAACAACTGTAACTCCGCTATACTCAACAAACAAACCGCGGCGGCCATTTTGATATCAGTCGCCATCTTGTTAAACGTTCACAGATAAATAAAACACATTTTTACTAAAACTGTTATTCATTTTCGACAACGTTTTCAACACGTTTTAACAATGTTTATTTTAATCATTACATTTTGTACACAACAACGGTGAGTCAGTATGTTATAACTACGTGAATTAAGCTATTGGAATGTTTTATATCACCAGTTTACTAAAAATACAAACAAAATTTTAATTATACCATAATACTACTTCGATTGATAATACTTTTACGAATTATATACTTGATAGGAAATTATTTAAAACAATATGGTGATTTTATAAATCAGCATAACAACCTTATACAATATTTAAAATGTTTATTGCTATATTCTAAGAAAGTAAAATTGATATGTTAGTTTCGTTTAGAATTTCATTATCAAACAATATAGAGTCAATTAACATGCTTATTTTGCTTTCTAAATTAATTTTATTTCTTTTGGGTAGTTACTTTATCCAAACTCATCTTAGTATTCTACAACTTTTCATATATAGTGACCCTGTTGCAATGACCCTGAGGAATCCATAATCAAAACATCGTTGATAAATAACAATTAAAAACATTACAGGGTGTGTATCCTATGTTTTTTTTTTAATAATTTATTAATAACATTATTAGTAAATTATTGTGTACGCGATATTTAATATAATATTAGCAAGTAAAACAAAAATTTACACTTTGATAATCACTGAAAGGGGTTGGAAAGGACAATGACAGAAATATAAGAGACTCAGGTTTCACGTATTCTAAAAGTCTATTAGTTCATATTTACGAAAAATTTGGAGTTTAAAAAGCACGTTTACATCATAAAAATAATGTCTGGCGAGCGGGGTGCGGTGTTCAAAAGATATTGCACAATAACTTTCTTGCGGATTTTGCTATGTAATGAAAAACTTTCATATGCATTCATTTTAATCTGTGATCGGATCGTATGAATTAGCAACTGAGTGAATACATTGAACGATTGATTGATTGCATGAACGACTTTAGCAACAGATTATCTTACTGTTACGTTTTCCTAGTTTATACTTTGACCTTTTTTAAAAAAAATCTTCCGACATATTTGCATTCAACTTTAACAAGAAATATTGTAGTCATATAAAAACCTAAACCTAACAACTTAAATGTCTTACAACCTAAATTATATAGATTCAAATAGCTAAGCTCAGATTTAAGTTGAAAAGATTTCTATCTTTGTCCTTTACTATGTTATGTACTTAAGTCTAAATGGAATATGTATAGTTTGTTGTTTCCTCACACGCCCAAATCAAACAATCAAACTTATATATAAAAAAACGGAAAGATAGTGCTATAAATATAAATAGGCAAGTACAAATAAATTCATTTGGAATAAAAAACGATCACGATACAGGGTACTTGTAGGCTATCAGTCGAAAAATGTATACAAAAGCTTCTTCTTAAAACTAATAAGTACAAATTTACAGAAGCAATACAGTTTCTTTTATTCTATTGTTGATGACTAGAACATAAGAACCATGTAATCAATTAGAAAACGTATATTAATAATTTAATAATAGTAATTGATTGTTCGATGTCAATTTATAATTAGTAGAGTATTATAATATCTTCATGGTACAAATCTTATACTGATTCAATTTGGAAAAGTTGTCAATTCTACCTTTGATAATCTTCTCACTCATTTTCGACATACAATTCGAATCAAAAACATATTCAGTCCCTAAAGAGTTACTATGTTTGTCAACAAATTTTATCATTAATACTTTGTCATTCACTTCACTTAATACGATCATCTGTCATCATAAAATTGTGTAGTTTTTATACATATATTTTTATATAACTACAGCTCGTTGTAACATAATATGAACTATATAACCATACACGAAAAATGTTTATATTTTTAAACTGAAATAAAACCATGATGAGATAGCATATTTCTTCTTATAATTAAATGCCTAAAACTTTAGATTTAATATCACATGTTTGCATATTTAACGTGTATAAAATATTTATATACCAATTAATATAATATTTAAGCAAAAACAAATTAAACCCCTCTTATCTCTTCGGCCTAGTTCTTTACAAATTACTTTTAATAACACAGAGCTGCATGTCACTTCCATAAAAACTTTTATATTTTTATTTTTTTGAATTGCTCTTTAATCATGCCATAACCTAATTTCACCGCCAAGGCACGCGTTCAAAATGCCAAATTTGCTCACTTATTTCCTCACATTTGCTCATTTTTAACGGACTACCTACACCCTCGCCATCATCGTTAAGGGTTAATGTTAAACATTCACCATTCGTGTCTTTTAACCTTGGACCGGCTTGCTGCCACATTTGACTGGAAGTTCTTCTACAATGTTTCCAAGTCAATCGGCCTTTTCCTGTATCTAAGCAGAGGCCAGCGTCAGCCATTATTTTACCATCTCGAGTAAAAATCAACATCATTTCCAAGTCATTGTCTTTACCACATCTGATGCCTTCAGCAGAACCACCTAAATTGGAAGGGTTGGATATTATACCTAAGCAAGCGTTTTTTTCATTTCTTATTCTACCGAACCATCGGTCGTCTGTCGGAAAATAGTGGTCCGGCCAGACATTCTCTAGATACCATTTAAAACTTTTACATTTCAACTGTTTCCTCAGCTCTACCCTTTCACCAACGTCTTGCTTATCTCTATATTTAAGTACATGAGGATGGAATTTGTAATAGAAATCTTGCCATTCGTCTAACCATACTGTAACAGCGCGGGCTAAATTAGAACTTAAGACATTTTCAACGCCTCCGGGGTAATTGTAAGGTGTTTTTTTCCTGAATATATGTCCTACCCTGGAGCAAGGCGCTATTTCCAACCTGGCCCCGCATTGCCAGGCTCGCCAAGACATTTCTAAATTTTCTACTCCCCATATTTTCATTCCTTCATCATATGCTCCTAATCGCCAAAATAAGCTTCGTCTTACAGCAAATAGGCCACCTGCCATGGCCGGTGTCGGGTAAGGGTCGGCAGGATTTTCTGCCCTTTTTTTCATAATTTCTTCGCTGGGAATGTGCCATCTGAAATGCATGCCCCAACTGAAGGCACCCCAGTGCTCTTCTGTAGTTTTAGTGTAGGCGAAGGTGTCGTCTGATATGAGATCGATATGCGGAGATATTAACACATCATCACTACCTGCTCTTTCAAGCAAAGGCTCCAGCCAACCTGTTGTCACCTGAAAACAATCAAAGTTACAATATAAAAAACTTTCCAATATTCAGTATAATACCTACATACACATTACATACATACATACATGTACTCACGGCTATAGATCCCTTGAAGGGGTAGCCAGAGCTAGGGAATTAAAAATTCCTCAGCCACTTTTGGAACTTGCATGGGGAAAAGATGGTGAATAAATAAATAAATACATACACATTCTCACAATAAATCCTATAAAGGGATAGCCAGGGACTACTCTGTGGCATCGACAAGTGTTTGTCGAAAATTTAATTTTTAGAATTTTTAATTATAATTAAGATAGATATCGAAAGAATTATCACTGAAAAGAACTCCATTTATTAAGGATAACATATGTTATATAAGGAGTATTGAAGTTTAATAATTATTTCGTGATTATATTAAAGTATTGGTTTGCGCTTGTTTCAACGGTTTTTTCAGGCCAGTATTTTTTCTTTATTTCACAATTCACACTGAATAACTAACACAAATACTGAATAAATGAGTTATATTTCTTCTTATCCACTTATATTTTACTAGATATACTCTTATCATAAAATATAACCTTAAATTAGTCAATAAGTTATCTAGTAAATAAAACTTAGTTCACAATATCAAGTACCATTAGCTTAAAAATAGTTAAAATGCCTACTCGCAGTGAAACTATTAGTAATTTAGAAAAGAAGTTAAATTCAACCCTTTTAGAATTAAAAAAATCTAAAGAAAATACCATAAAATTGTTAGAGGAACGTGAGGATAGTGAGCAAGAAATAAACAATATTATTAAAACCAATTCTTGTTTAAGGAAACAACTTGTTGACTTGGATGCAGAGCTGCAAGATAGCATAGCCCGAAGATTGGCCCTGGAAAGAGATGTTAGTTTGCACCAAAACAGTTATGATTTTCATGAAGTAGCACTGAAAGAAATAGAATTGTTAAAAGCACAACTAGCAGGAGCTGAATTAGAACTACATTCATTAAGAAGTAAGAAAACAGAGGAGAACTCAATTATTCTGCAGCGAATGTATGATAACATTATTGATATGCCAACAATAGACTTGACTACTCCATTAAAGGAGGAAAAACCCCTACCGATTGTGAACATAAAAGGTTCCAGAAAGTTAAAAAAGTACCTTAAACTTAAAAGAACTGTAAGAAATATTGTAAAAAAACTTAATAAACTTAGGTGTAGTCAACATCATGAGATGAAGTTTAAGTTAAATAGGCTAGAACAACTATGTAGTGATTATGAACTTTCTCTAGACAGTAACAAAGTTAAACTAAGTCAGAAGAAAAATCTCTTCAAGATATTACATTAAACTATCATAATAGTCACTTAGAAATGCAAAGCTACATAGAAGGATTAGAAGAAATCATAGAGTTAAGTAATGAAAATATCAAAACAGTAGAAACACTATCTAGTTTTTGCACTAAGTGTGAAAGTGTAAGTACTGTCATAAATGATGTATCTCATGAAAATAGAAATAATATGGTTCAGCCCACTTTTGCTTACAATAGAGATGTGTCGACTCAGAGGACTTTAGTCTTCTCCGATTCTCTTGGTGTTAACATTGGCCATCATTTAAACAAAGAATTAGACCAATGTATTTTAAATACTTGTATGCCCGGAGCAAGTTACTCTCAAATAATAAATACCATTTTAAAAGAACAATATGACTCCAATACTACTTTAGTTATTTTAATTGGTTCGAGTAATAAGGTGAATCCAAGTGACTTAAAGAAATCATTTGACAAATTGGTCAATTTAAATGTTAGAAAAATAATTATAAGTGACTTCCTATATTCCAAGCATCTTAGCTATAAGGTTAATACTAGGATTTATAAACTAAATATGTTACTATATCCCAAGGTTAATTATATTAAGAAACCATTATTGACTAAAAGTACCTTGAAAGTACCTGAACATTCTAAAAAACGTCTAGCTATGTTACTAGCTAGTAATATTGTATACAACAATGTTATTAATTTGAATAACATAACAATTTCATCTGACTTGGATGCAGTTATTAGTACATGTACTAATGTATCTGCAAATTTAGCTTTAAACTAGGTAGTAAGACAAAGGAAAAGGCATACATTTCACTAGTTCATCAGAACATACAGAGCCTTTCCTGCAAACTATTAGAATTAGAGTTATTCATTAATAAGTACAATGCCAAAATACTTTGTTTAACAGAACACTAGTTAAAAGCAGAACAAATGAAGTTTAGTTTAAAGAATTACACAGTGGGCAGTTGTTTTAACAGAGAGTCCATAATGTGTGGGGGTAGTATGATACTATTATATGTAGACATTAAATTTAAAGAAAGAAAAGACATCTGTAGACTCGGCAGACTCTTTATACCAACCATACTGATTGGAACTCAATGCAAGATATGCTGAATAAAAATTTAAATCTAAGAATACCTCTGAAAACCCCTGAAGATATAGAATCTGCAGCGATAGATATCACGAGACAAATCCAGACTTCTTGTTGGCAAAATACACCTGAAGAAACAGCGAATAATAGTATTAAATCAAGTATTCCCTACAAGATTCGTCAGATGATTCAAGAGAAACGTAGACTGCGGAGAGTGTGGCATACTAGCAGACTCAAAGAGGATAAAGCAGCACTAAATAAGGCGATAGTTGACCTTAAAGCAGAAATCAATCTAGCAAAAAATGAAACGACTCGTACCTATATTGAATCGCTAACGGCAACCAAACCAACAAACTACTCACTATGGAAGGCTACTAGATCTGTGTCTCAGCCTCAAACTCAAAAACCGCCAATCAGAATGCCCGATGGTAGTTGGGCTCGAACCAACAGTAGCAAAGCCGATGCATTTGCTGAACACCTTTCTAAAGTCTTTACTCCCAACGAAGCATCAGACCTGGGCACAACAGTGATTGATGAAAGAGAGAGGCACGATACGCAACTCCACATGCCTATCAAACCCATTACCCCGAAAGAGGTAATGAAATCTATAAGATGGCTAGAAAACAAGAAAGCTCCTGGATTTGACCTCATAACGAAAGAAGTACTCACCCAACTTCCTAAAAAAGGGATCGTTTACCTAACATGCCTTTTTAATGGCATACTCAGGACAAAACACTTCCCATCTATATGGAAAGTCTCCGTTATTATAATGATACACAAAGAAGAGAAACCCCCTAATGAAATAACTTCTTATAGACCGATAAGTCTCTTACCTGTCATCTCCAAATTATTTGAAAAACTCTTACTTAACCGATTGACACCTATACTGAAAGAGAATACTGTTATACCTGACCACCAATTTGGATTTAGGCAGAAACATGCTACAACAGAACAGGTTCACCGAGTGTATAATAGAATTAGAAAGAGTCTTGAAGATAAAGAATACTGCGCTGCTGCGTTCTTAGACATCCAACAAGCTTTTGACAAAGTTTGGCACACAGGTCTACTCAGCAAAATAAAGGCATGCTTACCACATCCTTATTACGAAATTATCGCATCCTACATCTCAGACAGAATTTTCCAAGTAAGGCATGAAGATAGCACATCAAAGTTCTACAATATTCTTGCAGGCGTCCCACAAGGCTCAGTATTGGGACCAATACTGTATACAATATTCACAATGGATTTACCAGAGAACCACCTTATAACCACTGCAACATATGCTGACGATACAGCCATTCTTGCATCTCACAAAGATCCCCATGTTGCTTCTGATATGCTGCAAAGAAACCTCACCGAACTTGACCTATGGATGAAAAAATGGCGAATCAAAGCGAGTGCTACTAAATCAGTGCAAGTGACCTTCACGCTACGAAAAGGAATCTGCCCGCCTGTGAAACTTGGAGATCGGGAACTCCCACATAGTGACACGGTGAAATATCTCGGAGTGCATTTGGACCGCAAAATGACGTGGAAAACTCATATTGATGCAAAGAAAAAACAGATATTGATTAAATATAGATCACTACACTGGCTCCTCGGTAGAAACTCAGTACTGTCTATAGACACTAAACTACTGATATACAACACAATACTGAAACCAATCTGGTGCTATGCCATACAACTCTGGGGGTCAACCTGTAAGTCAAATATAAATATTTTGCAAAGGGTTCAAAACAAAATACTGAAAAACATCTCCTGCGCACCGTGGTTTGTAAGAAATACTGAAATCCACACGCATTTAAAGGTCAGCACCATAGAACAGGAGATTAAAATGTCTGCTGATCGATACAAAGCCAGACTTACAAATCACCCGAATGTTCTAGCCACAGTACTCGCACAACCCAGTCATCAACGGAGGCTAAAAAGGCTATCAATAATGGACCTTGGCTCAATTAGTACATAGAAGGGAGATTTCTTAGTGGAGAAGTCCCCTAAAATAAGATTGTACCGACATCTCATCTGATTATAGTTGAAAAACTGATCGCAGATACAGCCAGCATAATAAAAAAACAAAAAAACTGTAGACTCTCTGTTGAACAACATGTAGAAATCTCATGCATTGAATTGAGCAAGTATATAATTTTGTGTGTATATCGCCCACCCAAAGGTAACTATGACATCTTTGAAGCAGCGATGGAAGATGCTTTGGGGATGGCTTCCCGCAGCTCCAGAGAGGTTGTAGTTTGTGGGGATTTCAATGTTGACTTGTTGGGTGAGGGTCTGGTAAAGGAGAGAATATTGACATTTTTTCAATCATTTAATCTTCTAAATGTATTTAATGAGCCAACCCGAATTACCTCGACCTCTGCAACATGTTTAGATAATATTTATTGCAATTGTGATTACTCCGGTCACTTCCTTTTTGATTGCATTACCTCAGACCACAAGGGTCAATTTATAAATTTAGAATTTACCATCGAAAAGAAAAAGTCAATAGTATGTAGACAGATAACTGAAAAAAAACTTAGCTTATTTGAAAATAATATTAGGTCTAGCATCAGCCCTCCAATGAGAAGCAGTGAATCATTAGAGAATTGTCTTTCATTCATCAATGAGCTAAAAACAGAATTCAACAAAATCTTTAAAACTAAGGTAATACTGTGTAATACAAAATGCTCTTTTGCTGAATGGGCCACCGCTGGAATTAGAATAAGTAGAGATCACCTATATAACATTTATAGAGAAAAGTCCTATAACTTCAACCAAGATTTTATTATTTATGTCAGAAATTATTCAAAAATTTTCAAAAAAGTTTGTGGTGAAGCTAAATCTAGATGCATAAAACATAAAATTATGAATTCTTCTAACAAGAGTAAGACTGTCTGGAAAATAATTAACAGTGAAACTGGAAAACTAAAGTCCCCACATGATCTCAATTTATTATTAGATAATGAACTGATACAGTCAAAATCACAAATTGCTGACATTTTTGAAAATCATTTTATAAATACCCCCACTCAGACAACAGAGAAATTAAATTCATGTCCCCAGAAAGCTCTTGAGTTGTTGGAACAAAATGTTACCAAAACAACAGCACAGTTTTCTTTCAAGTATGTTGACAGTAATGATATAATTAAAAATTTTAAAACTATTAATCTTAAAAAAACCGAAGACATAACAGGAATGTCAGTTTTCGTCATAAACAGAATAATAAATATAATCGCTCCTCATTTAACGATACTTTTTAATAAATGTATAGATATAGGAGAATTTCCAGACTGTATGAAGTTAAGTAGGCTCATCCCACTACATAAATCAGGAGATAGTCAGGACTTTACCAATTATAGGCCTATTTCTATTTTGCCAGTTCTCAGTAAAGTTTTTGAGAAAATCATGTCCAACCAAATGCTTTCATATTTCAACAATCATAATATATTCCATGACGAGCAATATGGTTTCACCAAAGATAGGTCTACTGTAGATGCAGGAGTGTCACTAATGAAACATATTTTTAATTTATGGGAAAACTCCCGGGATGCGTTAGGTATATTTTGTGACCTCACAAAAGCTTTTGATTGTGTAAAAAAAGAAATAGCGTTGATTAAACTTAAATATTACGGTTTTGACGAGCAAGCACTGAAATTAATGGCATCATATCTTCATAAAAGAACTTTAAACGTTGATATTAATGGAACCACGTCGGAAGGATCGGAAATAGAGATGGGCGTTCCTCAAGGTTCTATACTTGGCCCATTACTGTTTCTGATTTACATTAATGATTTACCATTTATGGTACAAAAGTATTCTGAGATAGTTATGTTTGCAGATGACACATCTTTAATATTTAATGTAGCGAGATCCTCTACATCTCTTGACGACGTAAATAAAGCTATCTCACTGGTATTGCATTGGTTTACTGTAAATAACCTAGTTCTGAATGCCAAAAAAACTAAATGTATTAAATTTACTTTACCGAATGTTAGGCAAGTGGAGGCAAATATTGTTATTGACAGTGAAAAATTAGAATTAGTGAAAGAGACAAAATTCCTAGGGATAATAATCGATTCTAAGTTGCAATGGGGACCTCATATACTAACACTTTCTAAAAGGCTGAGCTCAGCAGCGTATGCCGTGCGTAAGATTAGAGAAATAGCAGACATAGAAACAGCTCGCATTGTGTATTTCAGTTATTTTCATAGTATTATGTCGTACGGTATTTTATTATGGGGTAAAGCGGCTGATGTTCATAAAGTTTTTGTCTTACAAAAGAGAGCTATCCGATCTATTTACATGTTGAGGTCGAGGTATTCGTTGCGCGAAAAATTTAAAGAAATTGGCATTTTAACTGTCCCTTGCCAATACATATTTGAGAATTTAATGTATGCCAAAAAGAATATAGGCCAATTTAGTAAAGTTAGTGATAGGCATACTGTTAATACTCGAAATAAGGAGAAACTTAACGTACCGAAGTGAAGACTAAATAAAGTAAGTAACTCCTTTATGGGACTATCCCTGAAAATGTTCAACAAACTTCCTTCTGACATATTGGAATTGCCTGTGGCATCTTTTAAAAAGGCAATAAAAGCCATGCTTTTAAAGAAATCTTACTACAGTGTTCAAGATTTTTTAAACGACAAGGATCCAACGCGCACATGACCGTGTCCGTAAAGCTATAAATCTTCCCTCGTTATTCCTAGGAATAATTGTCTGGTGAGGATTTTTCTTCTCACGTTATGTGATTGGTTTTTGTGAAGGACAATTTATTTTAAATATGTCAAACTAGCGTTTGGTTTTGTCGCATAGAAAATCTTTTATAAAGTAAAAACATGTTAATAAACTGAAATTGTACAAACCATGTTTTGAAAAAATGAAAAAATGTGAATGTAAAGAGTTTCTTTGTTGCTTCTTCTCTTTACGAACACCTTCCGAAGCAACGGACTAAAGATAAATTTAAAAAATTTGACGTTCAAAAAATGTTAATTTTTAACTTAATTTTGAAAAATAAACTTTTTGACTTTTTTTTTTTTTGAGAATTAAAAAATCCTCAACCAGGGGCTTTTGGGAAATTGAGTGGGGAAAAGATTGTAAAATAAAGAATGCTTGGTAATGCGTCTCGAGCCACGTTGCCCATAAAATTACTTAAAAAGCCCCGACGCCTCATACAAAAGTCACGGAAATTTCCTTTTCAGTGTCATTAGACTTACTATTAAAAGAAAAAGTCGTCCGCCATTTTGGGGCAAATCATCCGCATTAACTCTGATTAAGTTCTATAGGAACCTTTTATTTTACCGGCATAAAAATATCCTATATTCAAACGAATGTCATTTAAAGCTGCTATAATTTATCCAGATCGCCTCAGTAGTTAGACCTTGATTTCTACCACAAGGACAGACAGGGTCACTTACAATATTAATTAGAATAATATATTACCTCGCAATGCGCATCCAAATACACCAAGACATCGCCCCGCGCCGCCCTGGCTCCCATCAACCGAGCGCCCACCAAACCGTTTCGGACAGTACTTCGCAAAATGCGGACTTTTCTTAAACTTGCTACAGCATCTTCTAGCTCCTTGCCTAGGTATCTTCTCTGACTTGCATCGTCTACTAAGTATATCTGTGGAATAGTGGGATAATTAGTATGTTTTTGCTATACATCATTCCATATAGTGTCAGGATAACCTCTTATTATAGCCCAGTTTGTGTTACCATAGCACGCATACCGTGCCGAGTTTTGCATTGTTCATATTATCATATTTTTGTCAATGTGTTGTGTGTGATTGTTATGAAAAACACACTCTGCAAATATGTAGTTCCGTTCCGTTGCTTTGTACAAATATGAACCCATGTGCATGTCAATACCATACGACAATAGCTGCTATCAGTGCAGGCAGAGACATAGATAACCCCCTGTAGATTCCGCTTACAGGGCACTCGATATCGGCAACACGTCCGACTAATTGAGTTGAAGTATAAAATTTGTTGTCCGCACAGTTTCAGTTGCGACCAGAACTAGGAACTGAGTGTTCGTGCACCAAAAATATTTATACATACTGTTTTATTTATTACTTTTGCTTTGAAATGCATACATGTTTTATAAAGTGGTGTGGGAAATCAACCAAAAAATACAACTACCAAAAAGACGGTATTACATTCCATTACTAAGCATCAAATCATAATTAAATTGCAATTCAAGAGATCAATTTAAACTGGTCAACACCATAGTTCCGTCACATTCACTCTTTACGTTGATCGTGATTACGTCTTTGTCTAGCATAACGTCAAGGATGTCCAGAGATACCTTTAGAACGGAATGGTTTCGGAACGGGAACTACGAAGTCAATCCGGTCCGAAGGTTGCGGGTTCGATCCCGATTTCAGAGCAATATTTATGTGATGAGCTTCAATGATTGTTTTTTAGTCTTAGGTATTATTCATATGTGTACTATATAATATTAAATATATCGTTAAGTTAGTATCCCATAATATAAGTCTTACTTAGTTTGGGACTAACTTAATCTGTGTATAATATGTCCGTATACAGATTATTTCTTAAATATAAGTACAAGTATATATTTATTTATTTGTTTTATTTAATATTTTTGCAAAACCTAACATCAAATTTAAAAGGACGCAGACGAAGTCGCGGGTACCAGCAAGTATCTAAATATTTCAAATCTTGCTCTGATAGAATTTCTTTTATATCTGAGTTTTTCTAAATTACCCGAGATGAAAGCCAAATAGATTGAAGCTTCTTATCGTTTCAACGACACCGGTTTTGTTTACCGGCCCATGTATATGTATTTCCATTTCTTTCTTTCTTTTCAATAAAAATATGAATGTTAAAATCTATTATTCTTTCCTTACGAACAAATTTATCAATATAATTTCTCAAATGTGTCCCATCACTATTAAAGAGTTCAAGTATAGAGCGACCTTGAAAGAGCCAATCACAGGCATTGTGCGTTGTTCCCCGCTACCCGTGCTTTCCTCCAAGAGTTGCCAGTTTGGATTCATACAAATATATACTGTATGCGGAGTCTATTGGGGGTGGTCTGTGAGGCAGAGACTATCGATCACCACTTTCAAACCATAAGTTTAATATGTATAGAAAAATACTCATCCTTTTAAATCTTAAAAAGAGGTAGCCAGAACTTTAGAATTTGAAGTATCTCTACCACATTTGGCAGTTGTCCGGTGTGAGGAGAAGATTCTAAAATAAACGATGGTTCGTGCTGGGTATTTAGCCACAACAATCACTTAAAAACATCCAGTGCCATTAGTCGCTTCGCATAACACCAAACGGAGAGAAATGAGTTAATGCTATTCTAAGTCATCATCACATATACACTCAAGCCATAAGGTGCACATGTATGCATTATTCTTATTGACTACCAAAACATAATCCGAAATATCCATATTTTAACTATTAAGATTGATACAAAGTATGAATACAATGTCGGGACTGTGAAATAGTTTAATGTTTTTTGACATAAATTCCTCATGTGGGGATTATTACTCATAAATAAAAGATGTTATTAAAGGAAAGAAAAATTTCGACACGGGGGCGTATACCCGAAGGTCGCGGGTTCGAACCCCGCCAGTGTCGAAATTTTTCTTTCCTTTAATAACATCTTTTATTTACTGTGAAATAGTGTTAAAATTGGACAAAATAGACCTTTTTAAAACAAAAAGTATAAATTATTTTTTACAAAGTTTTTTTAAATGCACGTCTGCAAATCAAAACGTTAAATTAGCTTATTTATACAAACTGAATAATGTTTTAACAATCAATAACTTTTTTTTTCATATTTCATGAATAAGAATGGGTTTAACAACCGTATAGATACTCGTACTTGCGGTTTTAATCTGGTAGCTTATCCTGCCGATCTAAACCGAGATTGCTTGAGATTGAGACTTGACTGTTCAAAATCATTCAGAAACATCAACATTTGATTGTTTATAATAAAAGCTCTGAACAACACTTGACATTAATACATACATACATATTCTCACGCCGTTAGTTCCCATTGGGGTAGGCAGAGACTATCGATCGCCACTTTGTACGATCCTGGCAAACCTCTCTGGCTTCGTTTACATCCATCAATCTTTTCATACATGCTCTTTTATTCTTCATACTGCGGACACCTGCCTTTTTAAGCACATTTTCTATTTGATCCAAATGTGTCCTCCGAGGTCGTCCTCTACTAACATTACCTTCCACATTGGCTCTATATATCTCTTTCACCAATTTACTGTCATCCATCCTCTCTATGTGCCCAAACCATCTCAACATTCCTTTTTCTATCTTTCTTACAATATCATCTTTCACACCACACCTTTCACGAATCACATCATTCCTCACACGATCACATAACCTTACATTACAAACTTTTCTGAGGGATCTCATTTCTACTGCATTCACTCTACTTTCATGCTTCTTCTGCAACACCCAACATTCACTACCATACATAAGCGTAGGAACGAGGACAGCATCATGCACATGAGCCATTCGGGCCTTGACTTGACATTAATGTCATAATTTTTCAAGTGTATCCATCTTTTGCTTTCGCAGTATACGCACGTGATAGGGGGCAGGCCTATTGCCGTTTTTGTTCGAAGACACTGCCACATGTCTAAGTACAACTTTGCCATGTGTATTTTCCAACGAAACTGAAGTTTTCCCTCAGTGTTGACAACTATTAAATTTTACCACACATGACTTTAGAAAAGATACATTGGTTTAGGCCCGACTCACGATTCGTTCTCGAGTTTCCTACAAGAGAAGTGACGGTTCACGGAGCTATCAGGGTTGGTTGATATCATCCCGCTCTACTGTTGTTATTGCAATCATAACATTAGTAAGTAATAATGCACATCACAAACCTCTTTTAAAACTTCAGGCGGGGACCTATTGATAACGGACATAACAGTCCTCATCAAAGTGGACCAAGCTTCGTTGTGGAACACTATTATCACAGTGGCAGTGGGCAGGTTCTCTATCGAAACTTTTATGTCTTTGCATCTGTGAAAAATATTTTAAGATTAAAGCGATTGCGAAAGTAGGTATGGATAGTATTGGCCGGGTCAATACAGAGCAAGAGTCAAACAAAATAAAAAAAATATAATAAAATTAATATATTAAAATTGATTTCCCAAATTATCTTATATATTGGAACCAAAGCCAGTCTCAGTAAATTCAAAAAAGCATCAGCTAGGCAGCAGGTAAAAAGAAATCGATAAAGTCAAATGAAAGATGAACAAAACAAATGGTCTAGTCGTAATATAGTTTATTTAACACTGTAAATGTGCTCCCTCACCGGGAGCATTCACGTGTACTGTAATATTATAGATTCGTCTTTGAGCATTACATTACAATAATACCTCCCTGACTGACGTGCATTCGCGCGTAATTCATACAATCATTCATATAAATATTACAAGGTGCGCATTGCAATGCTCGGTTCTTCCCCGTCACTGATGTAATGCTCAAATTTGTAACATTACATTACACGCAAATGCTCCCGATGAGGGAGCACCTCAAAGAAGTATCGAGAACATTATTTCGGTGACTTAATGACAGTACCACAACATAACTATCTATTTGATAATTCGGTATGCAAAGTTTTTAATGGGTATTTATTAAATATTTTTATTCGATAGTAAACACGAAAATAAAAGACGAATTTGAATATTTTCCATTTAAAATGAGTAATTGTAAAGTTATGATTTTTTAAACATTGTTCAAATTTTGAACTTTATGACGTCATCGATTGATAAAATCACGTAGCGACATGCAAATGAAGCGAAATGTTTTATAAAAATGTTGCTAATTGCAAAACATAATACGAATTTGTGATGTCAAATGAAATTATTACGATATTATACTAAACAAACCTATGATTAACGATATTTTATTAATAAACTGCAAAACCGTATGCCTTTGAACATTGAAGGTCAAACACTGTTACAGTTTTTTGATAAAATAACAGTCATCTTAGCTTCAATTGATATAATTTCAAGAAAATATTGTTTATAACCATAATATCTCGAAATGGTTTTATAATCAGCATCACTTAAGTAAAACTTTGCATACCGAATTGAGATTAAGTAAGCTGTTCGATATTGTTATCTTTCTCGATTACAATTAGACATCTGTCCAAATTTCTTTTAGGGACTAATTGTTAGACAGAATTCTACATGCTGATGCTGAGCTGACTTCAAAACGTAATAAAACTTGGTAAAATGATTGAACAGGCAAATACCATCTTATTTATGACTAAGGTTGGCTCAATATGGAAGCTAGTCTAGCTTTTACAAACGGTAATATAAATCAAGATTGTGCGAAAGCAAATTTACCTATTAGGCCTCATATCTGGAAGGCTTCTATTAATAGAAATCTTATCACCGACAAGAATATTGTAAGAATGCAGTGAGTAAAGTTCGCGGGCGGAGATAACTTCCCTTGGAGTCAACTGCACTGGTCTGCCACCCTCGCCAGCCCCAACTACTGGCGCATAATGGTTGCTATGAATTACTTCTGAAATGTAAGATAGAGAAAGAACTATTGGTGCTGCAATTTTAGCAATTATTGTTATTTATTAATTTATAATTACTTTTGGTGGCTAAGTTGGTTTGGTTAGGTTAGACTTATTTTATGTCATGTTATATACTACACTTATATAAAAGAATATTTGTAGCAGACCATTAAGGTATTTCTGACAACTTCCTATAGTTATGGCTATTATTACCACAAAAAGGGTTGCCCAGCCCAGCTTCGATAATTAGAAATTTCTCATTAATTGACATTGAGTGGGTAAAAGATTGTAAAAAAGGATTGTTGGTAATGGTGTATCCACATTACTTCAAAAGCCCCAAAACAATAAGTCACTTCAAGCGACACTCGCGGAAAGAAATAGGTTAGCGTTATTCTTAGCTGACACTACACAGCTACATTTTTAGGGTATCAGAGGCTTTGAGGTTGAAAGCTTACACCCAATCCTTAATATTTGAAAAGTGGCTTATTTTTTGCCAATTTAGTCTACATTCACCTCTTTCAAAACTAAAGCTGTAGGTCGTTGGTGCGTATAACTTGCAGAGTTGTAACATCTCGGCAATGGCCATCTATTTAACTTTGTATTGTAACTTAGTATTTGTAGCGATGGCGCTAACACAAGCAAGGTGTTAAGAAACAAGCAATTACAAATTTTCCCGCGAGTCACTCGATACCATAGCTCAGTTGGCAGAGCGACGGGAATGTATACCCAAGCTCGTGGGTTCGAGTCCCGCTGGTGTCGAAAATGTTTATTTGCTTAATAAATTCGTATAATTTTCATTGTAAATCAGCAGCAAATACTGTAATCTTGTTTCCACTTCTTGCCGTGTAGTGCCGGCTTAGAATGTCGCTACCCCTTTCTACACACGGGTGTCGTAAGAGGCGACTAAGGGTATTGGGGCTTTTTATTGGATTTTTGGGCGATGCGGTTGGAGACCCATCACCAAAAACCTTTATTCTTACCATCTTTTTCCCACTCAACTTCCAAAAGTGGCTGAGGAATTTATAATTCCTTAGCTCTGGTTATCCCTTCTAGGGAAATATAGCCGTGAGTATATATATGTATGTATGTATGTTTCCACTTCATTATTTTAAAAATATTTTGGTATCACAAAACTAAACTATAACTATAAATGATTCATATAATACAACTAAACAATAATAACTGTAAACAATGATGAATGATGATGCCGGTGAAATTGAATTGTTCTGATTCTTTAAATCATAATATTATTACTTTTTCAAACCTCGTACGGCTTTTCACAAGCTCCTGTTTATTTATGTCGTGATTAAGGATAAAAACACCCCTTTTAATTTTAATTAATAGATAATACATATACCATACATAAAAGAAAAAGTATGTTTCATAAAGATTCAAGAGTGATAGATGTCTTAGAATTAATCACAAAAATAAAACAAGATAAAGAAATAGAGATATTGATTGTAACAAGCCATATTTGTTTTATTCATTCATTTGGCAGAGTAATGATATCAATGGTTTTAACATACATACATACATATACTCACGGCCGTAAATCCCAAAATAAGGGGTAGCCAGAGCTTCAGAGCTTCAGAGCTAGAAACTCCTCAGCCGCATTTGGAAGTTAATAGGGGAGAAGATGGAAAAAAAAAGTATCATTGGTGATAGGTCTCCAACCGCATCGCCCAAAACCCACTTAAAAAGTCCCACACCCTTAGTCGCCTCATACGACACCCTCGGGTAGAAAGGGGTAGTGATATTCTAAGCCGGCACTACACGGCAAATAATGGTTTTAAAGAACTCAAAAAACTCAAATTCCATGCCATATATCCCCAACAGTGTTGGCAGACATACCAATACTTCTGAACATCACATGACATGGTTACCTGGTGCTCAGAATACCCATATATTGCTTGGATAGTAGCTACTCACTTTATAGGGGGCAGGCCAGGGCACCATTTTGTATGAATAAAATTGACTGACTGAGTACAACTAAGCCATTTGGGTTTACTTACAAAGTTTTGCCTCACCTTTAACAACCATGATAAATTAACCACACATATGAATTTCGAAAAGACAAATTGGTGTAGGCTTGACCTGGGATTTGAATGTATACCTGTCTCCATGAGAGACTAATGTTCTACCCATTGAACTATCATGGTTTTTTTTAAAGAACTGTAGGCTGCTATATACAATAATTTTTTTGAATTTGCTTTATTTAATGAACTAATTGCTATTTAGACGTTACTTGCCAGAATCAAGCAAAGTGGTAATTAATAGTATCTACTTACCCCAATAAGATAAAATGATGTGAATATAAGCATGGATGGTATGGATGGATGTATATTACACACAAAATGTTTTCTTTATTTAAAAATAAAGGGTAGGGAAAAGATGACATCAAAGAGAAATTGCAAAATAGAGCAATGATTTCATGTAAAATAAAAAGTAACACAAAAATACATACCATCAGAAAGATTAGCAGCGGATCCTGGGCCAACATAATGACCTACAATAACTCTCATTCCAGTATTATCTATGTATGAGTTTTTATCAAAATTTAACCTTAAAAAGAAAACAAATGCAATTAATACACAGTTTTAGAGGTTTATCTAAAACTGTAAGTACCACTTTATATGAATGGTGTAAGTATATAAGTAGGTATTCAAATAAAAGCCATCCTAAAAAAAGTGGTTTTTGTCTCAATTAATGAATCTTTTAAAATTACCAACTTTTTTAAATTTTAAATACTTATATTATAATAATGAATATTATTCTTTACCACTACTCCTAATGCAGAGTAGCATAGGTTCCCTAACTAACCTTGAATTGTGCTTACATCAATATATTTTTCGAAAGACATATTCTGGTAAATTTATCATACTGTTTAGAAGTTCATCATAAGGAATCTCACATAACTGACTTGTGCCTAAAGGTAGTAATGTATGTATGTATACTCACGGCTATAAATCACTAAAAGGGGCAGCCAGAGCTTCAGAATCAGAAAATATTTCAGCCACTTATGGAAGTTAAGTGGGCTAAAGATTGTAAAATAAATAAGGTAGTAGATAGTAGTAATACAATAATGTACACATAAAACGCAGCAATAACTCTTCCTCCTATTATGAATGGAAGGTCAAAGGAAAACATTGGTACCCTAAATGCCAGGTGTGGCATACAGCATGAACATTAATGGAGGGTGAGGATTGAGGCATATTGGTGACCTTGCATACATGTGTAGTCAGGGATGTAATTTTTTACAATTTTATTAATATTGTTCTTAAGAAACCTATCTACTTACCTACTATACCAGCTCTTCTTATGTTTATTTGTTATTGTATCATATAACTCCAAGCTCACATAAAGCATAGCATTTAATAAAAAAACAAAAAAGATGAATAAAAATGTAATTTTTTTCTTCCTCCCTCTACAAATTAATGACCAAAATTCCTGAAATAAAGGTTTTGTTGGTAAGTTCCTAAATAATTTAAGCAAATATTTATAAAAAAATAAGAATAAGATTTCTCACTCACTGTTCTCAAAATCATCCTGTTTTTACACAAAGGAATACTAAACAATAAAGTTATAAAAAGTCATATATTTAGCTGTCTGGTAAAACTTGTAATGATTTAGTTTCATCATCAACGAATAAATTCCCTGAATATAAAAGTGTAATAATAGGTACAATCTATATCTATTACAAAAAAAAGGATTGTAAACAAATCATTGCCGGGAATAAAATCGTAGATTTCATCAAGAAAATACTTCCATGACACTAGAATTTCACATCCGTCAATTATAAAACACATTCGTCGAATGATCCAGCTAAAAACTAAGTATTAATTGGAGATAAAACTTGCAAAACACAAAAAAAATTAAAAATTTGGTTACTTAATATTTTTTCCAATACAAAAATTTGGGATGGGTATTGACATTAAATAGTAATGAAAGAATGACAGTAATCGATTACCGATTGATGAATCGATGTAAGAAGATCCAATATATCAAAATCGCAGTGAATAAAATGTATAACACTGTAAACTATTGTGTTTTTAACAAAAATAATAATATGTATATTGATACACAAAACAAATTTATTACGTTTTAAGTTCAGAAATGGTTAGTGAGTATGTAGATTATACCTATTTTACTATTACATTTAAGTATTATTTGGTTCGGGCCGATTCTGGTCTTTTTTTAGAAATGTCTTTTATTAATCGACTGAGGATTTTGCCGTGTAGTGTCGGCTTAGAATAACACTACCCCATTTCTACCCGTGGGTGATCGTAAGAGGCGACTAAGGGTCTAGGGGCTTTTTAAGTGATTTTTGGGCGATGTGGTTGGAGACCCGTCACCAAAAACATTTACTGTTACCATCTTTTCCCCTTTCAACTTCCAAAAGTGGCTGAGGAATTTCTCATTCCAAAGCTCTGGCTATCCCGTCAAGGAATTTATAGCCGAGAGTATATGTATGTATGTATGTAATCGACTAACGGCCCGTCCCGGCTTTGCACGGGTTGACACATTTAATTTACACATACAAAACATTTCGTTATTAAAGATAAGTCAGGTATGAATAATGTGATGCGTTTGGCATTAATATTGGCTGTCAGTCACTCGGGGAATTTAATCTGTCTTTTTAATTTTATACATAGGTGTAACTTCTAAGGTTTATTGTGGGATTGGGATTAGTTTAATTTTATTAAATACGTAAAAACGCCTGTTCTATATTTACGTATTTAATCATTTTATTTCTGTAGCAATTGCTCCAGAAAATCGCTATACTAATTTTTGCTCAAATGTGCTCTCATGTTAGTACGAAAAAAAAACGAATATTAAAAAAGGTTATAGACGATATGGCCGAAAAGCAAAATATCCAAGTACTACGTCTTCCTCCGTACCACTGCGAACTGAACCCAATAGAACTAATTTGGGCTCAAGTAAAATCATATGTAGGACGGAACAATAAAACATTTAGAATGCCCGAGGTTAGGACTTTACTGGAAGAAGGTATAGCAAAAATTGGTGCAGCGCAGTGGACAGGATGTATTAGTCACGTTATAAAAGAAGAAAAAAAAATGAAGGACCTGGAAGGTTTAATTGATGCTGCGACGGATTCCATACAAGAAAAAATTATAATAAATGTTGGCGACTCTACGACCACTGATGATGAATCGGATATCGAAGACCTACCTGAGACAACCTAAATTATACATTAATACCTAAGTTATGTTTGCCTAAATTACTATATTAAATCCATTTTCAATGTAAATGACTGCCTCCATCTCGCGGTTAAGCGCTTGGTTTCAAGTACGGGGTCTTGGGTTCGATCCCCGAGGGGTGGTAACTTTACAAAGATTTGTAAGATTTAACCCAGTTTGGAAGGATATTGCAAAATTAAGATGATTCCGTGCTTCGGGCACGTTAAGCCGTCGGTACCGGCTACTATTACGGTAGTAGTCTTTAGTCTACCAACCCGCAATTGGCCAGCGTGGTGGATTATGGCCATATCGCCCTATATAGGGTAGGCTCGAGCCCCTTGATGGGAACATATATGGGCTGTGAGGAATTTAAATAGTAAATTGTTTGGTAGCATTTAAAAAAAAAAATAATGTGAGTGTTAACGATACAGTAACTATTATTTCATACTTTTAACTGAAATTTTAAACATATCTTGGTTTTTTGTATTCGACTATCTTGAATAATTTTATAAGAAGTGTATGTACATCACACATTTACACAAATTAAATTATATATATATATATATAATTTAATTATATATATATTTTATTTAATATATTTATATTATTTCAAAGTGAAAAGATAAATCTTTGTTTTTTGAACGTCAAAATTCAACTTAATGGTAATGGCGTAGGTATGTGACGACCCCACCGCCCGTTGTTGGAATGGCGTCGAGATGATATGTTCATCAGCTTGCCTTTCACTGTACTATCACAGTTCTATTCACCCTGCTGTGTATCAATCAACAAGTAATTTGTATTTATACTTTAGTAAGAAAAACATTTCGATGCCATGATTTGGATATTTTTATGACCCTGCTAGTGTGCGAATGAGTTCGCCGTCTAGAGGTCGCAACAGTCTCTTCTCTGCATACCCCAATGTTGGCTAACGTGAGTATATGCATAAAAGTTATTATAGGGAACGAATGTGTGTTTTACATCTGTTTATAAGTATACGATTAAATTGGATCAAGAAATTTGCTTACAACAACGTATTCGATGTTTACGTCGCCGTCGATTATATTGGTTACAACACTAAAATACTAAAAGGTCATTGACGTTTCTTTGTTTACAACCCTATTTTTTCTAATTGATACAGACGGTAGTTTACATTGCAAAACGAAAGGTAAAACAAATATTTGATTGAAATAATTATGGACTGAAATTGATGGATTGATCAATAACCATTGATAAATAATCAGACCATTGCCAATGAGGGGTTTTCAATCTGACGGTTCATCGGGTTTCACTAAAAATGCAACAGATTGCCTAAATAACATATAACATAAACATAACATAAACGTTCACGCCGAATACCCCCGAAGGGGTTGGCAGAGGTACTAATACTTCTGAACATCACGTGACTTTGTCACCTGGTGTTCAGAGTACCCACGTTTTGCATGGAAAGTGTGCTCACGTAATAGGGGGCAGGCCTATCGCCGTTTTGTACGAATACACTGTCACATGACTAAGTACAACTCAGCCATGTGGGTTTCCTCACGATGTTTTCTTTTCCCTCACCGTGGCCTAAATACTACCACTAATTTATCAAAATGCGGCCAATCCAGTTGACTGAGTGAACTCGAGTTATTAAGCAAAGCAAATCATTTTGAGGTCTTTTTTTGTTTTAAATAGTTGGTAATTCATCTTCGTAATATGATGTACATACATACATACATATTCTCACGCCGTTAGTTCCCATTGGGGTAGGCAGAGACTACCGATCGCCACTTTGTACGATCCTGGCAAACCTCTCTAGCTTCATTCACATCCATCAATCTTTTCATACATGCTCTTTTATTCTTCGTACTTCGGACACCTTTCGAGACATTTTGCGTCTTGAGTCGTAGTTTCATCATCAATTTTGAAACTAAACATAACAGTCGGAAACATAACCCCTCATACTCACAAAATCACGGATAGATGGCGCAACGTAACATTAATGTCGATTGAGGATTGATAATCCAACTCTTTTGAATAAAATTGAGACATTTCCTTCAGTCTATCAGTCAATCAATTAGATTGATAATTATTTCCTTTCTTGATGTCATTGTTGTCATGTCATGTGGATAGATTAGATTGATAAGAGTTTGTTTTGAATTGGCAAGGAATTGGCTTGTCTTACATTTTTGCATGAAATGATTGAATTTTTAAATGAAATATCTGAAGTTTTATGAATTAATTTAGTGACTGATAAGATTTTAAAGTGAATTAAATTGTCTAAAACGATTATGTGGTTCATACGTACATTTTAAATTAAGTTCTAACCTCTTGATTCCCAAACTTAGGATCTCTCTTAACTCTCAACCATCATCATGCCTCGTTTTCCTCGTGGAGGCAAGAATCGGTACTGGAATACTGACAATACAGAACGCCAGAAAGTATCAAGACCACCAGGATTACGGGGAAAAGAAATTGGCCTCTATTACAGAGATAGGGCTAGAAATGACCCAAATCGCAAAAAGGAATTCGGTGTAAGTATGACATTTTCTGTTTTCTTAAACTCGTGATAACCACAACCTGGGAAAGATACTCATAAAAAATACATTAGAAACCTATGGACTTGAGCCTACTTTTCCCACCTTGAATTTGTGAGTTAACCCCCCTGGAATCAAACCTGAGACCTCCAAATTGAACTGGATAATAAAAGATAAGAACTAAACTAATAGTTCAAATCTTTGATTTTGGTATCATAGTATGCACATTAAACTTTAGATTTTAGAAATCCTTAGAAAATTTCGCTTATTGTCAATTTAAAAGACTGCATTCCTACACCCTTTGTAGATAGCCATAATAAATTGGTCTTGCTTTAGCAATTTCTCAGTTTTAAGCACAGATTGTAATAATGTAATTGATTGCCTCTTTCTTTTGTTGATCAATAATACAGTAAGTAAGCTAGCATAATAAAGGGCAAGTTAATAAAATTTCTTTCACTGAAATATCAAAGTATAAAAATCAAAAGATAAATATCAAAATGGTCAACTCTATATCCATGCTCTTTGTTTTGCTATTTTGTGTTTGGATTTCCATTTAAACATTTATAAGGGACTAACATCATGCTAAACTAAAATTAGGCTTCCTGGTAATGAATAATGTGTTATCTAACATAAATAAAAAAAAAAGTTGTCATTGTTGATGTCGTAATACTATCCTCATGAACACATGCAACTTTTTGGTTCTGAGCAATCTCCCTCACTTAGAACCAATCAACTCAATCCTTGCATCTGCAGCTAGCAAGGGTAACCTCAAGGTTGCGTCCACTTGAATACTGAGCTTGCAATACTTGACTCTGTTTGTGCAATCTACTACTTGTCTCTCCTCCTCCTCACTCTTGTTGACTGATCCATATCAATTTTATCTTAGAGATATCTTGCCAATTGGATGTTGTTGCCATTATTATTAGGTGCTTATTATAAATACTTTTGGATGATGCTACACATCATATTAAATTAAATAAATATTACATAACTATAATGTATTCATTGCTGATAATTTCTATGTAAATCTCATTTACTGGCTTGTCAGAATTAGGTATGCAACATTTTACAAAAGTGATGCTGATTACAAAACCAATTCAAGATATTATGCTTTTAAACAATATTTTTTTGAAATTAAATCTAATAAAGCTAAGATGACTGTTATTTTATGAAAAAACTGTAACAGTATTTGACCTTCAATGTTACTTCCAAGACATTTGTTTTTGCAGTTTATTAATAAAATATCGAAAATCATAGGTTTATTTAGTATAATATTGTAATAGTTTCATTTGAGATCACAAATTCCTGAAATGTTTTGCAATCAGTGACATTTTTACTAACCACTTTGCTTCATTTACATGGCGGGCGCTACGTAATTTTGTTGATGGATGACGTCATTAAGATAAAAAGCGACACAAACTTTAAAACATCATAACCTAACAATTACTCATTTTAAATGAAAAATATTTAAATTAGTTTTTTATTTTAGTGTGTGCTATCGAATAAAAATATTTAATAAATACAAAAAATAAACATTGCATACCAAATTGAAAATGATTTTTGCTTTATAAGTTTTAATTAAGGTGTGTAGTGTTGGCTTAAAAAAGGACTACCCCATTTCTATCTTTGGGTGATCGTAAGAGGCTGCTAAAGATATTAGGGCTTCTTAAGTAAAGTTTGAGCCGTGCTGTTTGAGACCCATCATCTTTATTTTACCATCCTCGGGAAGGACTCAATAACCAAAAGTGGATAATGAATTCCTTTTCTGTAGCACTGGCCTTTCCTTCTAAAGGTATATAGCCATGAGTATGTGTAAGTATTTGAGTGTTTTATAGAAATATTAAATATTTGCTAGGTGATTTTATTTAGTACTTTTAGTTTCATGAACAAATGATAATTAGATATATTTAAATATTTGCAGTTAAACCTAAATATACCACCAGCAGTGCTAAAAAAAGTTTTTGATGATTTGAAGTCAATATCTAAAATAGCCAAAGAACAAAATATAAATATTGCATACTCCAGCCCTTTCAACAAATCAAATGTAAGTCATAATGAAGATAATCATGAATCTGACTTGACCAAAGAGGATTCAAAGAGATTAAAATTGGAAACACCGCCTAATAAGGATGATTCTGAAGATTTTGTACATTTCAAAATACCATCAACGCAAAAAAAAACTGATGGAAGAAACTTGTTCTTACAGAAAAATTCCAATCAAAATGAATCTAGTTCTGAAACTAAATCTGTAAAACAGTCTTGGAGTGAGGATCCAACAGATATTAGAACAGCTTTGGCCAATTATAGGAATAAAAAACAGTCTGAAGCTACACCAGTTGAAACTGTTGAAGAATTCATTCCTTTATCAAGTAGTTCAGATAAAATACCTGACTTGAAACAAAGTAAAAAAACTCATAAAGAAAATCTACAAAGTAAAGAAACTGAAATAAAAAAGCAAATTGAAGACCAAAATGATTTTGAAGTATTTAATGTCCAACCTGGGATGTCAACTAGTGATTCTAAATTCGAATCAGTTAACAAACTGCAAGGTGTTTCCTACCAAGTTGCAATCAGTGCTCAATCTAATTTCAAATATGGATATCAAGATATTATAACTGGTACATTTGATGAGAAACTTGATGATTGTCTTGCTATGGGAAAACGGACACGCATTACTGATTTAGCTTCCTTAAATGAGTCCCTGTTTGAAGAATATCACGAAATGACGAATAAAAGCAAATATAAGAAAATGCTAGAATTCAGACAAAAACTACCGACTTATAAAAAAAGAGATGTTCTGCTTGAAACTATTAATAATAACACTGTAGTAGTAATAAGTGGTGAAACTGGATGTGGAAAGTCAACGCAAGTAAATATAAATTTTGATTTTTAAGCAATTATGACAGGCGTATATTCAACTCTCCCCATAAGGGTAATGATGATGAGACTACTACGTATATGTATAAATGGATGTTTGAATATTGAAATTAAAGTATTTAATGGCATTACTAAATCTGATTAAAAAATACGTTAAATATAAACCGGCGCGACACCATTTTAATGTTACGCGGGCGTTCCGCGGCTGGTGTATTGAGTAAACTATTTGAGATCATCACCATACCGTGGCTGTTGTAAGTTGTAAGACTTGTAAGGTAATAATATTTGCTTTACCGTGGCAACTCAATGCTCTTGAGAAATGCAGCCATAGTGAAAAACGATCTTATACTTGAGATCAATTAATTAAAATACTTTTATTTGCTGCCCATAGTGAAAGGAATATATTGTACATTATTCTTTTGCACTTGTATTGTACATTGTTTTTTTGATAGGTACCACAACTTCTGCTAGATCATGCCTTGTCTAACAAAAAGGGTGCACATGTTAAAATAGTAGTAACGCAGCCGCGTAGGATAGCGGCGTCATCGTTGGCTGAAAGAGTGGCAGAGGAGCGAGCTGAGAAGTTGGGGCATTCAGTTGGTTATGCTGTGAGGCTAGAAAGGTATATTGTTAATTTAATTTATTATGTGTGTACTGGTTCTATTGAAAATTTCACGGCACTCGTTTATTTAAAAAAAAAACGTGTTTATCAAGTTGTAAGTAATAAAATTTCTTGACAAGTGTGTTGAAAAATTTGTATGACACACTCGAAACATTGGTAATTAAAACAGAAGTGGAGTATAGTGAATTTAAGGAACCTAGCCTTTTCATTTTGCCTATTTGTATCAGAATGCATTACCTATTATAACAATAGACGGATGAGGAAAACCGAGTAAAATCATCTCGACGACCCGATGACCAGCGAGCTTAAGAGGCCACTCATGGTTGCGGACAAAGAATCTCATACCACCGACTTCAAGGTCGATGAACCCAGAATTTTTACTCCCTTGCCTGCCACTGGCATAGTCCTCCCGAATAGCGCGCGAGTGAGCACTGTATGACATAAGCATCCGGCATGGTCACTTCTTTAGGACTCCTTTCTCTTCTCTATCTAATTTAACTTTGATACAAACACCTTTGTCCCGCCCCAGGGCGGGTCTTAGCTGCCCAGCACATACGCCAGCAGCAACCAATCTTTTCGGAAAAATAAATGAAATAACATTTTTTATTTTGTAACAATGTTTTTCTACTATCACATCAGTATGTAGTATAAACTACGGCATATAAACCTTTACCTTTAGCTAGTTGATTCAAGTATATATATACACTGAATATCAGTCTATTTGATATCAAACCTAGTATTAATAGCATTTTGCCGTGTAGTGTCGGCTTAGAATAACACTACCCTATTTCTACCCGTGGGTGATCGTAAGAGGCGACTAAGGGTATAGAGGCTTTTTAAGTGAAGTTTGGGCGATGTAGTTGGAGACCCGTCCCCAATAACATTAATTATTACCATCTTTTCCCCAATCAACTTCCAAAAGTGGTTGAAGAATTTCTCATTCCAAAGCTCTGGCTACCCAACGGGGAACCCAAGGGATTTATAGCCGTGAGTATATGTATGTATGTTCGGTGCAAAGCCATTTAGTCTCTCCCACTAAAGATGCATAATTTAAGTATAATTTTCGTTTTCGGCTTATTTGGTTGACTATGCCAATCACTTGAATTCACTAGCTAAAGGTAAAGGTTTATATGCCGTAGTTTATACTGCATACTGATATTTACAGAAGCTACAAGATTTCTCATAATATTATCTAAATACTACAGGAAAGAACCCAGATCCCGAGGCAGTATAGTTTACTGGACTACTGGTATTCTGCTCAATGAAATGGAAATCAATCAAAGTCTAAGTGACATCAGTCATCTGATCCTTGACGAAGTGCATGAGAGGGATTGTCATATTGACTTCTGTATGTTGGTACTGAAAAAGGTAAAAAAATGACACTGTTATAGTGCGTTTCATTTTTATCGTTATGTTGGCAGTAATGCAAGTAAATGTTGCCATATTATTATTATTGTGCTTCCTTATATTAAGGTAGATTAAAAAAATATTTAATATACCTATTTGTACGAGGGCTGCTATTTATGTATCCGGAACTGGCCACTTACAGAACAATAATTTAAAAAGTAATTACATCATTTAAAAATAGAACTCTTTAGCTTTAGAATACATTTATTTTTATGTGACTGTCAATTGTTTTCACATCGTAGCGTCATTTTGAAAATTGCGTGTCTTCACCACCATGGATTTAACTCGTGAACATTTTCGTGCCATGATTTTTTACGATTTTCGGCGTGGTCTAACTCAAAAACAGTGCATCGATCAGCTTACTTCAACTTTTGGGGATGAAGCACCCTCAAAGACCACTGTGTATCACTGGTTTAGCGAGTTTAATCGTGGACGATCTAAGCTTACTGATGAAATTAAAGAAGGTCGCCCTAAAACGGTCGTTGTACCTCAAAACATCGATGCTGTCCGGGAACTAATAACTCAAGATCGTCATGTTACATATCGTGAGATAGAGGCATCTCTGGGCATTAGTATGACGAGCATACATAAGAAACTTCATGAACATTTAGCTGTAAAAAAAATTTGCTCCCGTTGGATTCCGCACAACTTGAGTATTGATCAAAAACAGGCTCGTGTCGATTGGTGCAAAGAAATGTTAAAAAAATACAACCGTGGTGCGTCAAAAGCTGTTTATAATATCTACACAGGTGACGAATCTTGGATCTACGCTTACGACCCCGAAACTAAGCAGCAGTCCACGGTGTGGGTGTTCCAAGATGAGCCGAACCCAACAAAAGTTATTCGTGCAAAAAGCACATTGAAGCAAATGGTCGCTTGTTTTTTTGGTATAAATGGCCATGTAGCTACAGTGCCTTTAGAGAATCGTAAAACTGTTAATTCGGAGTGGTATACGACCATTTGTTTGCCGGAAGTCTTTGAACAAATAAGAAAGACTAACCGACAACGTAGAATCATTCTGCATCACGACAATGCTAGCTGTCACAGGTCGGCCGTCACAACTCAGTTTTTAGAAGCTCAAAAGATCGAATTGACAGGTCATCCGCCGTACAGCCCTGATTTGGCACCCAATGATTTTTATTTATTTCCAAATGTGAAGAAAAAATTACGTGGTCAACGTTTTTCGAGCCGCGAAGAGGCAGTCGATGCGTTCAAAATGCACGTTTTGGAGATACCTCAGTCTGAGTGGAAAAAGTGCTATGAAAATTGGTTTCAACGCATGCAAAAGTGTATAGATCTGAGCGGCGAATATTTTGAGAAGCAATAAAACCATATTAATTGATATATGTTTGTTTCTTTTTTTTATTCCGGATACATAAATAGCAGCCCTCGTATATACAGGAAGATTTCAGGGTCGTGATCCCTACCATTTTTTTCTGACTCAGTAAATGATAACGATGCTACCTGTATTTATTTTAAATGAAACAAAGATGATTCGTTATTTACGTATTTTTCTTTATTGACTCAAAATGCGTGGTCACCCTCAGTACTTCTTAGCGTGTTATTACTGTTGACAGACAGAGAAGCCAACATTACGGCATAGGAACTATATGATGAAACGCACTATATTCACATTTCGTTAAGAAAATATTAATATTTTTACATACGCCTGGCATACAGAAATTGTGTAATTTATTTTTAAATTAAAGTTTTGATATAAAATAAAGATCATATTTTTCACCTTCACACTCTTCAAGACCTAGTTTAGTTTTTCCTCTTACTCTGACAACAATAGGTATCTCTTGTACTCAAGGGTTTGTTCTTCAGTATAGGAATTATGATTTTAAATTTGAGACATTTCATACGGCTTAGAATAACACTACCCCATCTCTTCCCATGGGTGATCGTAAGAGGGAAGGGTATCGGGTCCTGCTAAGTGATTTTTGGACCATGCGGTTGGAGATCATCACCGAAAACATTAGTTTCACTATTTTTGGCTGTGTATGTGAAGAATTTTCTGATTCTGATGCTCTGGCTACACCTTTTAGGGATTGATAGCCGTGAGTAGGCATTTCCTTATATTGTATGCTTTGCAGCTTATATATAATTTTTAATTTAATGGTTTGAGAAGATTGATTAGTTAGAGAAGGCGTATGATAGGGTGGTAAGAAAGTGTTTATGGGAGGTGTTATCCAAGTTCGGTTTGGGGAGTCGACTTATACGTGCACTGGTATCACTCTATGAGGATTCTAGTGCATGTGTAAGAGTAAACGGGGAAAACACTGACTGGTTCGGAATCTCTAGGGGTGTCCGACAGGGATGTGTAGCTTCTCCGTGGCTCTTCAATTTGTTCATGGATGACTGTTTGACAGAGTTGCGTGAAAGTGATTATGGACTAAGGATGGGTGGATTCATTGTTATGTCCTGGTCAGGTTGCAAATCAAACAATCGATGAAATAATATAACTTTATTTCTGTGCTAATCTAGCTTACGATTATTTTGTTTACAATGAGCAAAGTATTCGGAGAAGGCGTGATACACCAAGTGGTTGGATAGGAGGTCGGTTAGGAGGAGTTCTTGTGAGGTCGAGAGTCGATGAAGAAATGAATAAATGTTCCTGGATGTTCGGATATTTATACAGATAAGTAAACAACTTTTGGGGACGCGGAGCGACTCAAGTGTTCTACGAAAATGGATGGGAAAAATATCAAAGGGTACAGTTGAGGATTGATAATGTATACATTATGAGACATCTGCGTCGTCTTGATAGGCAGATGTTGATATGAATGATAAACAAGTGCCGACTAATGAAAGATTTGGGTTTGTTATGGTCGGCAACTTCCAATAAGTATTTCGTGGGAGTTTACTTAAAGAATCATAACGCAGTCATCGCAATCATATGTCAACGCAGTGCAACTTATGATAAAGGGAATCAGTTAAAAGGTCTCGAGAGTTTCAAGTGAAATGGTTTCTAAGTAAGTTAATACATTAGGGCAAAGCAATAAATGTGAAGTGGAAGTACATTACGGTGTGGGAATAGTTACGTGGGAATAGGAGTAATGGTTAGGGTACATAACACCTCCCCGTTTAAAGTAAACAATGAGGGATGAATTGTTTACTATACAATTCGCTGAAGTTATACAATGCAAATGTTGCTAAATTTATAAAGATTATTTGAAATTGAACAATACAAGGCAAACAATTCTTATAATAATAATTCTTGAGGTAAGATTACAATGATATTATTTTTGTTTTTTTTTTTATCATTATATGCTTAATTGTTAATGTTACATAATTACTAATGCTTTAATTCTATAAACTTTCTAATGCTACGAAATCTGATGCTACAACTAACTAATGCTACGACATTTCTAACGCTACAGCTTGCTACTGCTACGAATTTCCTAATGTTACAAAATTAATAATGCTACGAATTGCTTTTGCGATTTTCTTAATGCTACAAAAGTGATTTAGAAAATATTATAATTATTTTATTAAAATTAACATTACATTGTCCTTTATTTTGATATACTTTTGTATACAATTCAAATTGTTTTAATAGTTTTAACATTTGTCATAAAATTTGTCATTTTTCATTGTTACATCAATTGTCCAAATTATAGCTATACTTTGTTTTCATATCTGGTGACTTTGCACGTAAAGGTTGTCGGACTTCTAGGTCTTCTAAATTTTCCATAACTCTCATATGAACAGTAGGTTCAATTGTCTTTTTAGTATTACATTGATTATAAATTTGAATACAACAATTCTTGTTATTGGGATCATTCCCGTCATTAAAACAGTTTAATAGTCTGAAAAGTCTATACAATTTGCAAAATTTAAACATTATATAGAGTAGAACAATAAAACATAAGGCATACACTAGCCATGATATATGTTGCTTTGGTATAAACATGTTATTAGAGTCAGAATCGATTTGCTTTTCTAAATTCTTTAATTTAATAGATGCTAAGTTGAGGTCATCTAATTGTACATTGTTCAATTGTAAAGGTATTAAACTATCTTTTGTTTTATTAACTTGGTTTTTATTACAACAATCATCTTCTGTTAAATCAAACGATATTGCTGGTGCTGACCAATTAGTTGCTAAGTTATCAGTAGCTATCAATTGAATGAGATTTGCATACGCTTTACAGTTGGGATCGAGTTGAATGATTCCTGTATTTACTAATTCGTATTCCTTTATTTCCTTTTGAGATGAGCAATCTACCGTTAATTTAGTTGGTTTAGAGTAAATATATATCCATTTATTATTTAAAAGTTTTTGCCAAATTTCAAAGTTTCCATATAGTAATTTCGTATGGCAGTCTGAAGGTAAAGTTCTAACAACTTTAGTTAAGAGTTGAGTTTCACATGATGGGTTTGATATAGTAGAATATTCATTTAAATTACTGCAAATGAAATGTTCTGGGGATAAATTTTTACAATCATTTAAGTCATCAAATTGTACGTATGATTGTCTGTTAGTAGTCATACCAAGAAATTTTCTGTTTGGCTGTACTAATGCAAAGACTTCATTATCATTAATATGAGGAGTTGGTAGAGGTAGAACATGGAATAGTTCGAATTCATTCAAACTTACTAATGGTATATTTAATATGAAAACTAATTTGAAGTTAATGTAAAATACATTGAGAGTAGATATGTCGATGAGAAGATGGATATCTTCCATAGTTATTTGTAAAGGGAGTTCTTTATTTTGTTTGAGATAATGTCTATTATTAGACAGTTCATTAAAAACTTGAGAAGGGGTTATTATATATGGATGTAAAACATTTTGTTTTGCGAAGAGAATTGAATTTAAGAGTAAGGTTAAGTCATCGAAAACTTCTTCACTAACGCTGTTTAAAATTGAAAACTGAGTATTAAGAGTAGATTTAGCTTCAATCATGGATAAGTCAGTATTAGTACCATTCATGAAATTATCAAGCTTCTGAAAATTTTTTATTATGACCTGTTCGTTTTGGTTAAGTTTCTTAATCGTAGAATTAAAGTTTTGTATAGCTGATTGCGTGACTTGTACTTGATTTTTTAAAAGACTATAAATTTCCTTATCGTCTGTTATAGCTTTGTTAATTGCGCTATCATAATAAAGTGCGTCGTTGGCATCCATAGTTCCGAATATTGTTTTTAAGACTGAACCGATGCCATCGAACCATCCTCGTTTAGTTCTTTTGGCGCTTGTTAAGTGAGCTAAAGATGAATATAGAGATTCAATTTTTTCTATCTGTTTCTTTAATGGATCGAGTCTGCTCTTACATTTAATAGGGATTTGCTCTAACTTGTGACATTTATCAATTGTAGTATGATAGTTTTCCTGTAAGAATATAATAGATTTCGGTATAGCTAAGTCCTTAAAAGTTACGAGTTTCCAGTAATCGACTAATGTTTTCAGTGTTCCTATACGATCGAAGTAAAGTCCGGCGCCTTTGTCAATAGGCGTAATCTTCATCGTCGCCGCGGTCGTAATGAATAACCTGAAATAGGAATTTCTTTTTCCTTTATCCTGCTCGGTTTAACTATATCGTTATTGTTAATATTTTTTGCTAATTTGATTCTGTTAACATGAACTCTTAATAATTTTCCTCTCTCTGTTTTTATTATTACGTTAGCATTCGGTTTAACTGCTGTTATTTTATATGGTCCTTTCCAACTTGGGCTTAGTTTATTTACACTCCTGAAAGACAAATAAACTTCGTCGTCTATTTTGTACTTATGAACATTATGTTTTTCGTCATATCGGATTTTAGATTTTTCTTTGCTCAATATTAAATTGTTTCTTGCAATACTTAAAGTTTTACTCATTTTATACTTGAGATTTTCTAAGTAATCATCATAATTAGGCTCTTTATCAAAGGTTTCGATAGAACTAGGTAAATTAGGCTTTTGACCAAATACTAATTCATGTGGTGTATATTTACTGCTACTGTGAATACTTGTATTATAGGCAAACATAGCAAGGGGTACATATTCGTCCCAATTGTTATGATCTTCGGATACATATTGTTTTAAATAATCTTTTAGAGTAGAATGACTTCTTTCTAATGCTCCGTTCGTTTGTGGATGATAAGCTGTAGAAGTAAGTTTCTTTATTTTAAATATTTTAGCTACTTCTTTAAGAAGGTTTGACATGAACTCTTGTCCTTGATCGGTAAGTATTGTTTTTGGAATACCGAAATATGTCATAAATAAAATGAATTTTCCTGATACTGATTCCGCATCATGTGACGGTATACTGAAAGCTTGTGAGAATTTAGTTAAATCGTCCTGTAATGTCAGTATATATTTATTTCCGTTTCTTGTTTCAGGTAAGGGTCCTACAATATCTAAAGCTATTCTTTCAAATGCATGCGTAGAAGTAGTTGTGATGATCATAGGGGCTTTAATTTTCTTTCTGACTGTTTTATTTACTTGACATTGTTTACAGTTGTTAACGTAATTAATTATATCTTGTTTCATATTAGTCCAATTATAATTCTGTCTGATTCTAGCGTACATCTTAACAATACCATTGTGTCCTGATGATGTACTGTCATGATTTTCTTTTAAAATAATAGGTATTTGGTTTTTGCTAGGAGTTATTATTTTATGATGACACATTCTAATTGAGATGTCTGAATTTCGAAACACGTAAAATATTATTTGTTTTATTTTATCTGGGTGTAATGAAGTAAAGGGGTCTTTAAAGTCTGGTAAGTATATTAATTTAATATTATCTTTAATTAAATTATTTCTTAAATTACGTAACGTATAAAATAAATCTTTTGTTGATAATGTATCATAATTATTATATTTGTATATACAATAGTAAATGTTTTGTTTATCTCGATTACTTTTGTATATTCCATATATTTCCCTTTGTTCTGGTATATCGGTTTCAGAAAATAATTCTATTAAGTTTTTATCATCTTCCTCTAAAGAAATGTTAGTAAAATAAGCTATATTATTATGCTTTTCATGTAAAAGAGATTCATTAATTTCCTGAAAGTCTTTGATCGTGAACTCATTACTATTTATGAAAAAGTTTTGAAAGTCCGTATATGTTTCTAAGTTATTTTCAACGTTTAATGTATTAATTACAATTCTTGATAAACAATCCGCATTTGAATTTACTTTACCGGGTTTATGAATAATTTCGTAGTCAAATTCTTCTAACTGTAATCGCCATCTTACTAATTTACTACCGGGGTCTTTTACATTGAATAACCAGGTAAGTGGTCTATGGTCCGTTACAATTTTGAAATGTCTACCGTATAAATATGGCCTGAAATGTTGTATTGCCCATTTAATGGCTAAAAGTTCTTTTTCAGTAGTATTGTAATTACCTTCTGCACTGTTAAGTGTTCTCGAGGCATAAGCTATTGGTAAATCTTTTCCTATTTCGCCTTGACTTAAAATGGCTCCTATAGCGTAGTTACTAGCGTCTGTAGTAAGTATAAATTCTTTAGAAAAATCGGGATATTTCAATATAACAGGTGAAACTAAAATATTTCGCATTTTATCGAAAGCTTCTTGTTGTTCGTTAGTCCAGTTAAACGGTGCGTCCTTTTTTAATAACTTCGTTAAAGGTTTGGTTAGTTTTGAAAAGTTTTCTATAAATTTTCTATAATAACCTACTAATCCTAAAAATGATTTAATATCTTTTTGATTTTTAGGTACGGGAAATTTAGTGATTGCTTTTGTTTTTTCAGGATCGGGAGAAACTCCTTGATCTGATATGACATGGCCTAAATAAGCTACTTCATGTCTCATAAATTCACATTTATCGGGTTGAAGTTTGAGGTTATGTTCTTTCAGTTTCTGAAATACAGATCTAAGTTTTGTTTCATGATCTAGAATAGAATGAGCATAGATCACAATATCGTCAAGGTATACAAAGCAATATAAGCCTTGTAGTCCGCTTAGTACATTGTTCATTAATCGCTGAAATGTAGCTGGTGCGTTCTTTAAACCAAAGGGCATTCGAGTATATTCATATAAACCTGTAGGGGTTGAGAAAGCTGTCTTTGGAATATCTCTTTCACTCATTTTTATCTGATGGAACCCGCTCGCCAAATCTAGGGTTGTAAAGTATTTTGAATGACCTAATTGGTCTAGAATATCATTAATATTAGGTAAGGGATAGGCATCGCCTACAGTGACATTATTGAGTTTTCGATAGTCAATTACGACTCTCCATTTGATTTTTCCGGAAGCGTCTTTCTTTTTAGGAACGACCCACAAGGGTGAAGACCATGGGCTGGTAGAAGGTCGTATAATTCCTTCTTGAAGCATCTTAGAAATCTGGGTATTAACTTCCGCTTTGTGAACTTCAGGGTACCTATAGGTTTTCGAAAGGATAGGGTTTTGCTGAGGTTCTGTATTGATTTCGTGACATATAGAATTAGTGTAAGTTAAAGTATCTCCTTCTAAATGAAATATTTGATTATATTCGTCGCATATCCTATATAAAGATTGCTTTTCTTCGTGATTAAGGTGAGTAATACGTAATTCATTTTTTAATCTTTGCGATCTCGTGAAGACCGTATTTTTATTCATAGAGGAATTAGCGTCTCTATTATAATTATTTCTTTTAAAATTTGTGGAGGAAATAACATCTCCTGAATAATTAAATATATTTTCATTCATAAAATTCGTGGAGGAAGTTTCATCTCTCACGTTATTTTCAATATTGGAGGAAAAATCATCTCCTAAATAATTAAATAAATTTTCATTCATATAACTCGTGGAGGAAGATACATCTCTCACGTTACTTTTAATATTGGAGGAATTGTCATCTCCTATAGAATACAATTTAATTTTTAAATTTTTAATTTCAATATTTTTATCTGTACAATTTAAAATTGAGACGTAAGCTTCGTCGTTGCTATCCACTTTGGTAATGCAACTAGATAAGAAGACTCCGTCTGTAATTAATTGGTTTTCGACCAATCCTTCCCTTATTTCGGGGTTCGTAACTAAAGCTTTTAAAATAGTTTCCGTTCTCGGTTTGACAATGTAATTATAATTTTTCTTTAAAATATCTTTACAAAAAGGCAACCTTATATTTCCTACAACTAACATTTTATTCTCATAATCTATTTTAGCATTAAACTTAGACAAAAAGTCGTCACCTAATATTCCGTCATATTTTAATGTTGGTACACGTTTATAGTTTACTAAGTGAAAAATATGGTTAAATTTATGATCATTAATATTCAAGTTAATTTCTACGTTACCCATTGTTTGACATGGTTCTTTTGATTCAGTAATACCTTGGATATTTACTTTAATTTTAGTATATACTGGTGTTTTAGGATGCAAGGATTCTGCTTTTATTATAGATATTCCTGCTCCTGTATCTATTAAGAAATTAAGGGGTTTACTTTCATGTGTTTCATCTATAGGTAACTGAACTGTTATTAGATTACATGTTTTAAATGTATATATAATATCTTTTAATTGTTCTGTGCCTGTAAATATTCCACGCTCATTGGGTCGGCACTCTCCATGAGCTGGTGCTCGTTTAAATGTTGTTGAGCTTCAATGGGTGTTAACTCTACGGTAGGTCTACGAGTAAAGCTACGAGTAAGGTAAGGACTACGCGTGAAGTTATTAGTATTTTGATTACGATTATTTGGATTCGGTTGAATGTTTCTATTTTGTTCAACGCTTGGTCGTCTTACTGGTGCAGGGTTTCTAGTATAATTCCTCATTACTTGATTTTGGTTATTATAATTCGTTCTGTTATTATGTAAAAATCTAACAGGATAGTTTGGTGTTTCCCTATAATTGTATGTTTTATTACAACATCTACAATAATTCTGTTCATTTATGTGAAAAAGAGGTTTATGATGATTATTACGATTGAAGTTATTATTAGTATGACGAGGTCCACTTCGACAATTCGCGGTAGTGTGACCGGTTCTATTACAATTTTTGCAAAACATTTTATGACGATTATTATCGTGTCTGTCATGCCTACTGGATTCTAATAAGGAAAACTTTTCTTCTTCTAAAGCCATATTAAATGCATCATTCAAGTCTTTTGGCTCTCTTGCTCTTAAGACTTGTGATAACTTTGGATTAATTCCTAACAAAAATGTATGCAATGCTAATTGATTCGTATTTTCTATCTGTCCAGGTAATAATAATGGGTTAATAGTTGATTGTTTAATAGTGCTAAGTAATCTTTTTAAACAACTTTCGAGGCGAGTTATATATTGAGCAACCGTTTCGTTCGGATATTGTTTACAATTTTGCAATTCTATTAGAAGATGCGTTTGATGCTTTCTATTTCCAAATCTAGCTTTTAAAAATTCTTTTAAGTCTTGCCAATTGTCAAAGACTGTATTGGAACAAGTGGATTGTGCTTTATCCACTAACTTATTTTGAACATATGCGAAAAGAATTCTCTCTTGGCTGTCCGAAGCCAATCTAAATGCTCTATCACATTTCTCTATCCATGAACTAAGGTTGTCCCTATCACCGTCATATGGTTCGATAAATCTAAGTAAGGTATCAATCGACATAAAACAAATAGGATTAGAATTTCCTGCTACATCATGCGATGCAGTTGAAGATGATGGATTCTGCATTGTAATTATTTTTCGCTATTAACTTTATTAAGATTTATTAAATTTAAATTTCAAACGAAAGTTTAACTAATTGAATATACGAATTAAAATTATAAAACGTAGAGCTAATTAAATATACGAATTCAATTTATAAAACCTAGAGCTATAGATTATGAAAAATAAAATTGCCTTTTAATAGTAAAATCAATAAAAATAGTAAGAAATAAAGCAAAAATTTATAATTATTAAGACGTGGTAATTAAGACGTAAAGAAAAATATCCTATATCTATTCCTTTTCCGTATTATTAAAGTACGCGTAAGTTAAGTATTAAAACGTTTTAAGAAAAAAAAATCCTAGTTAATTACGTAAGAAAGTTTAAAGTAAAAATTAGAGATGATTGTTATAATAATAAATGCGTAAAATAATATTAATCATGAAAATCCTATCATAAAACTCCTAAAATTATCCTAATATTAAATTAAAATAAACTTACAGAACTAGATGATTCATTCTTCGGTGAACTGTTAACTGGATGGTAGACTGGTGTGCTGCTGCCGCTGGTTTTGATGATGATGCCTGTTTTGGTCTGCCGGAACCACTTGGCTTCTCCGCTGTTTCTTCAGAAACTAGTGCGAATGGTACGCCTTCACTATACTTGCTGGTGGTCCAATCGCCGTTGACGCCGTCCTGGATCAATTCGTGCGATGATGACCGTTTCTTCTTACTCACGCCGTCGTCGCCGTCGAGGGCCAAAACCGTCGCGCTGAGTCTTGAAGATTCTTGCTTACTCACGCCGTCGTCGCCGTTGGGGGCCAAAACCGTCGCGCTGAGTCTTGAAGATTTTTTTTCAGGAACTTGTTCGTTTCTATGCCAAAGTCTGGAGACTTCCCTGCTTCTGGGCTTCTGACGAAGATTCTTCTGACGAAGAGCAGGTGCACAGATCCCACTTCTGACACCAAAATTATGTTATGTCCTGGTCAGGTTGCAAATCAAACAATCGATGAAATAATATAACTTTATTTCTGTGCTAATCTAGCTTACGATTATTTTGTTTACAATGAGCAAAGTATTCGGAGAAGGCGTGATACACCAAGTGGTTGGATAGGAGGTCGGTTAGGAGGAGTTCTTGTGAGGTCGAGAGTCGATGAAGAAATGAATAAATGTTCCTGGATGTTCGGATATTTATACAGATAAGTAAACAACTTTTGGGGACGCGGAGCGACTCAAGTGTTCTACGAAAATGGATGGGAAAAATATCAAAGGGTACAGTTGAGGATTGATAATGTATACATTATGAGACATCTGCGTCGTCTTGATAGGCAGATGTTGATATGAATGATAAACAAGTGCCGACTAATGAAAGATTTGGGTTTGTTATGGTCGGCAACTTCCAATAAGTATTTCGTGGGAGTTTACTTAAAGAATCATAACGCAGTCATCGCAATCATATGTCAACGCAGTGCAACTTATGATAAAGGGAATCAGTTAAAAGGTCTCGAGAGTTTCAAGTGAAATGGTTTCTAAGTAAGTTAATACATTAGGGCAAAGCAATAAATGTGAAGTGGAAGTACATTACGGTGTGGGAATAGTTACGTGGGAATAGGAGTAATGGTTAGGGTACATAACATCATCATCAAATGCCTCTTGTATGCTGACGATCAAGTGCTACTTGCATCATCGGCAGAAGAGTTGCAAGAGATGATGAATATTGCATGTGAGTCTTTTGTAAGAAAGGGAATGAGGGTGAATGTGGATAAGACCAAAACGATGGTTTTTGAGAGACAGGAAGATGTGACAGAATGCGTGATTGCGATTGATGGTAAGGATGTGGAACAGGTGAAGGAGTTTGTATATCTGGGAAGTTTGTTTACAAGGGATGGAAAATGTGATGAAGACATCGAAAGAAGAGTGAAAAAGGGTAATGCGGTAAATGGAGCAATGAATAGCCTAATGATCAGTCAATCGGTGTCTGAAAAGGCCCGAATGGCTGTTCTTGTTCCTACGCTTATGTATGGAAGCGAATGTTGGGTGTGGCAGAAGAAGCATGAGAGCAGAGTGAATGCAGTAGAGATGAGGTCCCTCAGAAAAATTTGTAATGTTAGATTGTGTGACCGAGTGAGAAATAGCGTTATTCGTGAAAAGTGTGGTGTGAAAGATGATATTGTAAGAAAGATAGAAAAAGGAATGTTGAGATGGTTTGGGCACATAGAGAGGATGGATGATAGAAAATTGGTAAAAGGGATCTATAGAGCTAGTGTGGATGGTAATGTTAGTACGAGGGCTGCTATTTATGTATCCGGAACTGGCCACTTACAGAACAATAATTTAAAAAGTAATTACATCATTTAAAAATAGAACTCTTTAGCTTTAGAATACATTTATTTTTATGTGACTGTCAATTGTTTTCACATCGTAGCGTCATTTTGAAAATTGCGTGTCTTCACCACCATGGATTTAACTCGTGAACATTTTCGTGCCATGATTTTTTACGATTTTCGGCGTGGTCTAACTCAAAAACAGTGCATCGATCAGCTTACTTCAACTTTTGGGGATGAAGCACCCTCAAAGACCACTGTGTATCACTGGTTTAGCGAGTTTAATCGTGGACGATCTAAGCTTACTGATGAAATTAAAGAAGGTCGCCCTAAAACGGTCGTTGTACCTCAAAACATCGATGCTGTCCGGGAACTAATAACTCAAGATCGTCATGTTACATATCGTGAGATAGAGGCATCTCTGGGCATTAGTATGACGAGCATACATAAGATACTTCATGAACATTTAGCTGTAAAAAAAATTTGCTCCCGTTGGATTCCGCACAACTTGAGTATTGATCAAAAACAGGCTCGTGTCGATTGGTGCAAAGAAATGTTAAAAAAATACAACCGTGGTGCGTCAAAAGCTGTTTATAATATCTACACAGGTGACGAATCTTGGATCTACGCTTACGACCCCGAAACTAAGCAGCAGTCCACGGTGTGGGTGTTCCAAGATGAGCCGAACCCAACAAAAGTTATTCGTGCAAAAAGCACATTGAAGCAAATGGTCGCTTGTTTTTTTGGTATAAATGGCCATGTAGCTACAGTGCCTTTAGAGAATCGTAAAACTGTTAATTCGGAGTGGTATACGACCATTTGTTTGCCGGAAGTCTTTGAACAAATAAGAAAGACTAACCGACAACGTAGAATCATTCTGCATCACGACAATGCTAGCTGTCACAGGTCGGCCGTCACAACTCAGTTTTTAGAAGCTCAAAAGATCGAATTGACAGGTCATCCGCCGTACAGCTCTGATTTGGCACCCAATGATTTTTATTTATTTCCAAATGTGAAGAAAAAATTACGTGGTCAACGTTTTTCGAGCCGCGAAGAGGCAGTCGATGCGTTCAAAATGCACGTTTTGGAGATACCTCAGTCTGAGTGGAAAAAGTGCTATGAAAATTGGTTTCAACGCATGCAAAAGTGTATAGATCTGAGCGGCGAATATTTTGAGAAGCAATAAAACCATATTAATTGATATATGTTTGTTTCTTTTTTTTATTCCGGATACATAAATAGCAGCCCTCGTAGAGGACGACCACGGAGAACAGACTTGGACCAAATTGAGAGTGTGCTCAAAAAGGCTGGCGTCCGAAGTATGAAGAATAAAAGAGCATGTATGAAAAGATTGATGGATGTGAACGAAGCTAGAGAGGTTTGTCAGGATCGTACGAAGTGGCGATCGATAGTCTCTGCCTACCCCAATGGGAATTAATGGCGTGAGTATATGTATGTATGTATGTATGTATGTAATTTAATGGTAATGTTTCTTAAAGATTTATTTCATTTGTAAATAACGAATGATTTTTTCCATATTTTTTCAGATATTAGAAAAACGGAATGACTTAAAAGTTATATTGATGAGTGCCACTATAGATGCAGAAAGGTTATCAGCCTATTTTAATAACTGCCCAATGCTGCATATCGAGGGATTAGCCTATCCTGTACAAGACATCTATTTAGAAGAAATACTTCAATTAACTGGATTTCGTTTCAAAGGCAGCAACAGTAATATGGGCAAAAAAGGAATGGAAAAAGAAATAAAACATAAACATGAAGTTTGTGAGTATAAATACATCCTTTTTATGTCACATGACTAAGTACAACTTCGCAATGTGGGTTTCTTCACGAGTTTTGTCTCACTGTTAACAACCGTTATAAATTAACCACACATATGTCTTTAGAAAACACAAATTGGGGTAGGCCCTCCCGGGATTTGAACCCTCATTGTCTGCACGATAAACGGTGTTCTACTCACTGAGCTAACACGGTTGCTACATCACTATAAAAATATATCTTTTTTTTTCAGTCCCATGGCTTCAAACAATGAAGAAAAAATTGGACAAAAATGTATACAACACTCTACTTGATTACCGATCAGAAGAGTTATCTATAGAACTTATTGTAGAACTGATTGCATATATATGTAGAGGCGAACCAGGAGCAATACTAGTATTTTTACCTGGTCTTAGTGATATTACAAATGTCCTAAAAAGTTTGGAACAATCCAATCAGTTTCCCCGGTCCAGATACGAAATATATCCATTACACTCTAAGCTTCCTTCTTTAGAACAAAAGAGAATATTCGAAAAATCCCCCGAAGGAATCCGGAAGATAATAGTTGCTACCAATATAGCAGAAACTTCAATAACAATTGATGATATAGTTTATGTAATTGATTGCGGTAGACTGAAATTAACTGGTTTAAAAGTTGAAGAAAATGTATCTACTTTGCAAATTGAATGGGTTTCAAAAGCCAATTTGAGGCAACGGTAAGTGTGCTATTACTATCCTGAAGAAGATAATGGTTAGGGTTATTTTTAGCTGAACGTATTTGGCTTATAAAATATATTACCATATTCCACAGACGAGGCCGTGCCGGCAGGGTTCAACCAGGCATATGCTACCATCTTATGACGTCATTTAGAGCCAGTATCTTAGCCGATCGATTAGCACCTGAACTGCAGAGAAGTAATTTATTAGAACCAGTGCTGCTGATTAAAAGACTTCGACTTGGAAAGGCTGAAGATGCTTTGAAGTTAGTTCCTGATCCACCGGCAGATACGACCATTCAATGGGCGGTAAAACATCTCAGACAGTAAGTTTTATGTATTATTTTATAGTGTTTGGATTATTCCACACTTCTTTAAAAGTTGCATATTGCATATGACGTCCACTGCTAGACATCCCTCAAACATATTCACAACGAGCGGTCCTGTTCCCTGAACCATGACCTGCCCTTATCCATCAGCTTCCCGCAACTTTCACCAAGTCATATAATTTTTAGTTCTAGCATGGAATGGTTCCTGGTCATTAAAGGTCTTCTTTACTATGAAAACATTCAATTTTGTTAGGGGTTAACTTCATCGGGAACCTGCGATCAGTTTAGTGGAATCGGGGATTTGTATTTGACACTTGTATTCCAAAAGCATCAATATTTAAGCATATAATATTTTATAGAATTGGTGCTCTAGACCGCAAAGAATGCTTGACTCCTGTGGCACATCGCAAGGTGGCCAGTGCACCCCGCTGTTGGAAAACTGCTGTTGCTTAGCGCTCTTTGAAGGCTTGCAGCGGCAAATTATATCTTGATGGATATTTTGAAAATTATGACCTTGTTCTATAACCTGAAGTAATTCGAAATCGTGTCTTACCGTAATACTTTAGAGAATCATATATAACCATAATATTTTATAGAATTGGCGCTCTAGACAGCAAAGAATGCCTGACTCCTCTTGGCTGGCACATCGCAAGGTTGCCCGTGCACCCGGCAGCTGGAAAACTGCTGTTGCTTGGAGCTCTCTTTGGATGCTTGCAGAGAGCAGCGGCCTTGGCTGCCGTCTGGGGGTTCAAAGATCCTTTTGTTCTTGTTATAGGTAAGATAATAACATAACATAAAACATAAACGTTCACGCCGAATATCCCCGAAGGGGTTGGTAGAGGTACTAATACTTCTGAACATCACGTGACTTTGTCATCTGGTGTGGTGGTGGTGTGTTGGTATAGGTATGAATGAAATAATAATATGGTGTTAACCTAACTAGCTTTAAGGTTTGTTTTTGCTTGTAAGCTTCTAATGTTCACTAATGCACGTCTACATTTTTGGCAATTATGAGATTCTTAATCTTATCTTTTTGGTCTGTCACAGGCAAGCCTACTTCAACAAAGTCCTAAAGAGTTCACGTTTTTTATTATAAGTTAAATTTTACTCCTACAAAACCTCATCGCAAGCAATTTGTGTATAAACTTTAGAGTGAACACAATGGTTTCGTGATTGGAACTAGATGAAATTACATAATTTGTACCAAAATTCACTGGTAAGCTGCAAGCAGGTGTAATATCAACTAATAAATCTGAGAATTAAAAAAAGAATCGACCTTTTATGTTCTATGGTAAAATTTACTTTACGAATTATGAACTTGTTTTGAATATATGGTTATAACATTAAGATCATCATGTATCTACGAGTTTTAACTATTGCTGTAGTTTAAGTTCTGGCTGAGTATATTATAGACTATATTTTTTGCATTTTTTTAAAAATCAAAACTGAGGATTCCATTATGTCAAGACTTAAAATTATGTAAGTTATTGTAACATATATTTCAACAAGTATTCATTGTAGGTCAAGAAAAAAAGGTAGACGAAGCAAAAAGATACCTCTCCGGAGGAGAACCGAGTGACCATATCGCAATAACAGAAGCAATTTTGACTTGGGAAAAAGCCGGTCGCGATCGAAGATCTTTTGCATACGAACATTTTCTATCAAACAACACACTGGAATTATTATCGGAAATGAAACACCAATTTGGCGACCATTTGAGACAAATGGGATTTTTGCCATCAGGAGATATAAGGGCGCATTGGGAGAATAGGAATTCGAATAATCTTAGTCTTTTCAAGGCAATTGTCGCCGCTTCTTTATATCCCAATGTTGGGAATGTTAAGTAAGTGTTATTTTTAAATCTTTCTAAATAAAAAAATATATTTATTTTCATCAAAATTTTACATCAACGAGAAGCAACGGTCCACACACTAGTTAAAATCCTGTATTACAGGTGACCTCACATGATTGGCATACAGATTTTAAATCAAAACTATTAAAACAGACAGAAAATTAAAATTGAATTACTACTATAACTAATTAGTTACCGTGTAGTGCCGGCTTAGAATGTCGCTACGCCTTTCTACCCACGGGTGTCGTAAGAGGCGACTAAGGGTATTGGGGTTTTTTATTGGATTTTTGGGCGATGCGGTTGGAGACCCATCACCAAAAACCTTTATTTTTACCATGTTTTCCCCACTCAACTTCCAAAAGTGGCTGAGGAATTTATAATTCCTTAGCTCTGGTTACCCCTTCTAGGGAAATATAGCCGTGAGTATATGTATGTATGTACTATAACTAACAAACGTGTATTGTGTGAGTGTGTATGTATGTGTGTGTAGGTATGTGTGTGTGTGTGGGTGTGGTGTGTGTGAGTGAGAGACAGAAATATAGAGTGAATTTTTTTTTGGACAATCAATAACTGTTCAGTATCATCATACGATAACTGTTTTAGCCAGTTTACAATGACTTGTCGGTCTTTCAAATTCAAATAACAAACCCTGTTTTGTAAAGAAACTTCTCATAAATAGAGTGCAATCGGTTAGGCAACCTCGTCTAAACTATAAAACCGATTTGGATGAACGTCGTACAGAAATTTTATATTGGATCTTCTTAATTACAGAAATATGTATTGTCTTTGAGGGATCATTAGTTACTGCATAAAATATGGGTGTGTTTCACCTCTGCGTTTGGAAAATATACTGTATAATCCGAAGTATGAAGAATAAAAGAGCATGTATGAAAAGATTGATGGATGTAAACGAAGCTAGAGAGGTTTGTCAGGATCGTGCGAAGTGGCGATCAATAGTCTCTGCCTACCCCAATGGGAACTAATGGCGTGAGTATATGTATGTATGTATGTACTGTATAATCATGTAAAGTTTTCTACGCGGGTAACTGCTGCACTCAGTTTTTAAATTAATATTGAATCTACTGGACAACGCTGTGTGGGAATTACTCCCACAAGATGAACCTACAACTTGGCGAAGGTTGTTGTAGAAATAAATTAATAAGGCCTTGGTGGAGGCCGATCTTAATAGAGATTTTTGGAGAATTTTATGTCAGTGCAAGTCTAAAAAATGATGATACTTATGAACTGCGCTTTGAAACTGAATTTAATTTGTTAAACCATAACCAATCAATTACTATATCATAACATAACTGTTAAAGATAGATAACTTTCATTTATACATTCTGCTTCCAGGTGGCATGGTTTGTACGCATCAAATGTAAATAAACCTGTAAGAATATTAGTTCGGACCCCTGAAGAAGGTCGAGTGGAAGTGCACCCAAGTAGCGTGATGGCTGGATCTCTCGTTCGCCATAGACTAATTAATCCAGGAGCCAACTGGCTGGTCTACTGGCTCAAACAGATGTCTACTAAGTTGTACCTTCTAGAAGTTACCGTTGTAAATACTTTGGCGTTGCTGTTTTTTGGTGAACTTGCTGTTAGTCAAGGTATTGTCATTTTTGATGCATTCGTTCAAACTCTTATGATTTTTAAACTGAACAAGGATGGTAAGTTTTGATTAATTAAGCATTTTATGGTGGACCGACGACTAGGCGAAAGTCTCGGAAAAGCGATAGATGAGAGCATTTCAGGATTGGTTATTATAGAGATCTTTAGGGTAAGCCGTAAATATCTATTGATAATGAAGACTTCACCGTTCGTAAGGAAGATAACTGGTTTTTTTTTCAAATAAATTTCAATGTACATTGATTTTTTTCAGTGGATAACTGTCCCGAAGATTGTTATATATCAATAACGACCATAAAAGTTCGATGTAAGAGAAGCACAGCTGATCTATTATTCGAGCTGCGAGCACTTTTAGATCACGTTCTCGCATCCAAGGTGATGGTGGATAGTGATCGGTCTACTCAACATAGCAAATTTGAGGAGCAGGTGCTCAAGTATGTATTAAGTTTATTTATTTTGCATATAATTGATCACATCTTAAAGTTATTTCTTTTGGAAAAAACTTTGTCGTAACTCATTATTGTTATGGGCATCTCAGTAAATCTACCAACCCCTTCGGGGATATACGTCGTAAACGTTTGAGTTGAGCTTGAGAATGGACTTGACCAACGTTTTTTATTTCATACGCCAAATAAATTAACAAACTAGATTTTACTTAGATAGTACTACAAAATTTACGAGGAAATCTGTATTTTTACTTTTTTATAACTTAAAAATTGGCTGAAATATTTAGGTTTAGAGTGCGCATTTTCGGCCGACGGATTTAATTACGGTTGGCGCGGATAAGTGGCGATGTGACGTCACAACCCCCGCCAATCGTCGCTCACGCTTGCGTACGCATGGAGTTTTTGTAGTTTTGTCATTCAAAACAGCAAATAAATGCTGAAGTGTGCCTCAGTGTTTTATCTCTACAGTTAAAAACCAGATAATATATTGATGTTTAGGTATTTTGCAAAAAACCTAGGGATTTTGCAAAAATCCGGATAATTAGACAACGGTTATAATATTTTCTAATCTTACTAGGATTTTTGCAAAAAAAACTAGTTGGTTTATTATGACTCCGAAACGAAATGTCAGTTTTTATGAATACTGTACACTGATTGGTCGATTGCAGTTTCCTCATAAACACGTCATCTCTGATTGGTTGTTAATTAAGACGTACTTACTTCATTGTTTCTACCTACATTTAATTTGATTGTTATTTTAATTTTTGTTACAAAAAGTTCCTAAGTATAAAAATAGTATTGTCGTTTCTCTTTATAACTCTAGCTATAATACCTCAATACTACAATTTAAAACGTACTTACTTTATTGTTCCTACCTATATTGAAGACGTCCGTGGCCGAGTGGATAGGAGACTAGCTTTTCGGTCTGGAGGTTGCGGGTTTGATCCCCGCTGAGAGCAACATTTATGTGATGAGCATATGTGTATTATATTATATTAATTATATCGCTGAGTTACTATCCCATAATACAAGTGTTACTTAGTTTGGGGTAACTTGATCTGTGTATAATATGTCCGAACGTGATTGTAATTTTACTCCAACAAAAGAGTAAAAAAAATTATTTAATTCCTAGTATCAATTGTCATTTCTTACCCTTTATAACTCTAGCTATAATTTCTCAATACCACAATGACGAACCAATCAGAATAAGTGTAGGCGAGCAATCAGAAATCAGCCAATCAGCATTAAAGAAGTACAATCTGACTAAACCAACTAGTTTTTTTGCAAAAATCCTAGTAAGATTAGAAAATATTATAACCGTTGTCTAATTATCCGGATTTTTGCGAAATTCCTAGGTTTTTTGCAAAAAACCTAAACAACAAATCATCCTACGACATATGTAGCTGTTATTATTACCAATCATACGAGACTATCAAGAGCCACTTTAATATAAAAATATGATCACGGCTATAAAACTGAAAAAAGGTTGGCATGGCATGTTGGTGATTGGTGGTGGGTCTCCATCAGCATCTTCTGATATTACATACATACATATACTATAATTCCCTAGAAGGGTTAGCCAAAGCTAAGGAATTAGAAATTCCTCAGGAAAAGATGGTATAATAAAGGTTGTTGGTGATGGGTCTCCAACCGCATCGCCCAATGTTCCCTTAAAAGCCCCAATACCGTTAGTAGCCTCTTACGTACACCCACCGGTAGAAATAGGGTAGCGCTATTCTAAGCCGGCGCTACACAGCTAATATCCTCCTAGAAAAAAGCGCCTAATTTTCCAACTTCCCTTTTCTTACCCTTGTGAAGAAACGAGGTAGTGCTATTCTGTGCCGATAATACATAGATAATTTAAAATATTCACCAACAACTATAATGCTCTATATCATTTAATCCTTCTCAATTTCCATAACATAAACATAAACGTTCACGCCGGATATCCACGAAGGGGTTGGCAGAGGTACTAATACTTCTGATATCAAGTGACATATTGTCACCTGGTGTTCAGAGTACCCACGATTTCCATAAGTGGTTTAAAGTTGTTACTTCAGCTTATCAGGCAGGATTTCCATAAGTGGTTTCAAGTTGTTACTTCAGCTATCAGGCAGGAAGTATTTGTAACAACTCAACTCCGAAATCTCAAACGTTCACGCAGTTACCCCCGTAGGGGTTGGCATAATTACCTAATATTTATGTTACTGCATTGTAAACAAGCATATAAAAGAAAGGCCGGCTCACGGGTTGTGACGTCAGATTAAAAAGCGCGCAAAATCTGAAATTTTCAACGGGGTTGAACTTCTCGAGGTCGCTGCATCGGAAATACTGCATGTATTGACGTGAAATAAAAGCAATTGTAATGTACATGATATAAACTTAAGTTTCATGTGCATTTGGTAGAGATATTTTGACCCATTTGTGTTCTGCATTATGTTAAAAGTGAGTCGTCCCGTTTTAATATTTGTTTTCTTTTCAGTGCGGTCATAGGGCTAATAACAGCGGAAGACGAACAAGCAGAGTCGATAGACGATGATAGTTTATCAGATTCAGATCGAGAGTCAAACCATAGATCTTGGAGAAAATAAAATATTTGAATAAGACATTTCTTTTTTATTTTAGAATTTCAAACCCACCATTTTATTAATTTTATATGTAAAATATGTGAGTCTATAAGAACAAATATCTGAATATTCTATGAAATCTTGGTAGCTTAGTGGCAAAGAGAAGCACCGCTGATGTGCCTGTACATCTGTGTGCATGTTCTAAGTCGGGCCTACAATATTGTTTCTTTTCCATATGTCTTTAATTTAAGGATGCTAACTGTGAGAGAAAACATGACGAATAATCCATACGGCTGTACTGAACTTAGTAATTTAACAGTAATTTCGTAAAAACCGGCGTTAGGTCTGACCCCTATGTTTAGTCAGGAAAAATGTGCATACATACATATACTCACGGCTATAAATCCCTAAAAAGGGTAGCCAGAGCTTTAGAACACGAAATTCTTCAGCCACTTTTGGAAGTTAAGTGGGAAAAAAAATGAAACATTTTCCTTTTTTAGGGTTTTGCAACAAAAGGTAAAACGGGACCCTATTACTTAGACTTCGCTGTTGGTCTATCTGTCTGTCTCCAGGCTGTATCTCATTAACCGTTATAACTAGAAATCTGAAATTTTCTTTATACAATAGACGTGTTTTTTTCGTATTTTTTGCTCAATATTAATAACGATGATAAGCAGGCGCTTCAAATTTACTTGTATATCACCTTTCAAAACAAATAGTTAACTAATGAAAACAAAATTTAATAACAAAGGGGGGCTCCCATACAAAATGCTATTTTCTATTATAGATGATACGGAACCCTTCGTGCGTGAGCACGTGAACCCGACTCGCACTTGGCTGGTTTTATATAAATGCACAATGTGTACATTTTTAATTTAATATAAAAAAATACACACATCATCTAAGGCCTAAAAAGGTCTTCACATTTTAGTTTTATTTAACTATATAAATATAATTACACAATTAATCAAGTGTAACTTACAGCAAAAACCTTCCAAGTTTAAATTCAAAAGTATTTCATTTTATATATTTTCAATCAAGTATTTTCACAACTATACCATATTTTATGTTGGGTTTACCGTAAGTGAATTTCGGCCAGATGAACCGTGAATGAGGTGGTGGGTAGTGGCTGGATGTGAAAAGCGGAGGACTAGGGTGGTGGCGAGTCTTGGGAATGGTAAATGTTTATCAGGATATCCGGCTCCTGATAAAAAGGATTATAATCTATGACGCATTGCATCTAAACTTAGTATTGGTTTGGATTTCAACCCTTTTTTAGGCGACAAATTAGCCGATAGCACTGACCTATGTAAGTACGCAGGACAAATTATAGGCCGTGACGTGACATGTTGAGGCAATTTGATTTTCGCCATTTTGGCGCTTACGGCAGCTGTGAGAGGGAAAGGAACTAATGAAAGGATGGGACGGTAAGATAGAATATATCGATAAAAGCTTTTAATTAAAGGAATGGATCCATAGATGTACTAAAAACGTTAGATAGGTTTTTTACAAGGAAACCGGCGCTTACGAGTGGCACTGATTGCGGTAGTTGTACTCACGCACACCACTAGAAATATATCCAAACAACGCACTAAGAATTATATTTGAAATTTAAGCGAGATAGCACATCTCATAACAAGCGCTAAGCATAAAAGAGATAAACATATTTTCTCTGCACCGACGTGAAATATGACCTTAAGACAACCGCTTGACAAAGAATACTTTAGATCAGATGCATACAATTACTATTTAAACAGGAATGCGCATTCCTGGCGTTTTAGTGTCCTGAACAAGGATGACTAACTAGTTAACAGTGTCTCGTTTTAAGTAGGGTGACTTTCTGTTGGTAAATATAATTTTACCGATTACCGAAGTTAATAAATTATTTATCTAAGTTGATGGAAGTAAGAATAATTAAAACAATTTATTAAAAAGGAATAGTTTAGTAACCTGCATTTTATAAAATATTTATTATATAAAAGTTTAAATTTGTAATTCTTTGAACTTAATCTCGACTGGCAGTCACGCAAACGGGTCACACTCCTACATGCTCTCGTTCTAGGACGTTTCTCTGCTTGACATAGTGCAAAAGATTATAAGCTTTATTGCAAGGTAATAAATTGCACTATTGTGTACGTGTACCATATTTTTGTGAGTGCGCGATTTCTCCAGTTTAGTTAGTGCCTTCATGATCAGATGCGACTCGGTCATTTATCTGAGAGCGGTTGGAGTAAAATAACCTCGAAAAAAGGCAGTGCAATTTTTTTTAATAAGATTCTACCTTTCCGTGATCTATATTTATCATCATCCTTAAAAGCAAAGAACAAATTCTACTTGAATTATTTGATTGCCAATCGTCTTCCTTTCTTTTTTTGCGAACAATTTCCGACCATTTTATTCTTCGTATTTCATTCAATGGGAACCTAACATAGTATTTATTTATAGAGTGTATTTAGAAACTTCACACCTAAAATAATAATAACTTTAAAATCTTCTTTATAAAAATAATAAAGAAAGAAAATAGATATTCGTGACATACAAAAATGTTACATGTTACTCACAAAAACAAATAAATAGTACTATAAATGAGTATACACGTAATCTCTTTATTGCGAATGTCTCATCTGAACACTTTGATTACTTTAGTCTTTGAACACGCACAATACTTTTTCTATTTTATGACACCTTACGCCTAATTTATTATAAATTATAATTAAATCGTTGAAAATTTATAATACTTACGAATGATAAGTAATCCCGTCACTTTTAGTGGTTTTTCTACTATAGTTTGTGCAAAATCTCATCACACACGACGGCATTCTCGATTATTTTGATAAACAAACACGCCAACACAAGTGAACGATAGCGACGGCAGCTAGTGTGCGACTAAAGTTGATTGAGCCATTTAGCCTGTTTTTAAGTGCCACTTATGAGCGCGCATGACTTATCTACGGTTTTTTTAGTACATCTATGAATGGATCATATTACTCTTAATGCAGCAATCATGTCATGGCTAATGTCCAAACTAATTCAATTGATCGGTAATACTATGACTAACCAAGGATTGAGTAATCGTAGGTTAAGCCGAAGCCGGAAAATGTGGATAGTTTATGTAAAGCTAGCTAGATCCAACAATAAATAGGGAACGTTTTTTTAATAAATATGAAACTTCAACTTCAATACATAATGAGCTGCTATCCGTTTCACTTGCCCGTGACAATACAAATAATAGATTAGGTGAGGTATTTATAGAAAATAAACATAATTTTATTATTAATTATATTAAGTATAACCAAATAAAGTTTTTCACTTTCTCAAAGAGCATGCTTATGCTTAATAAAACAGACGTCAGTGAAGTGTTTTGAGCATATTTAGTCATATTCTTTTGGACGTGAACTAGACTTATTAATATTTTTCAGCCATAATTCCAAAGTTAAAAACCTGGAAATAACAAGATTATCTATGTTTAACAATCTGTCTATAGGCACTACACGATCTGCATCGGTAAGTTTTATCGATACTGAATTTCACAGCACTATTAATGTCACTGTCACGTCATTGCACTGTCAAAACAAAACAAAATGCCATGTTTGTCACTGATTTTGAAGTTGATTCTTCTGGCTGTGATTCTTTTCTTTTTTATCAATTTCTTTTATCAGTTGTTGTTGTTGATATGTTAATGATATTCTTTTATTTAAGCTTTTAATATTTTGTTTAAATTATAAACACATTTAGTATCTTGTTTTTAAATTTGGTTTTTATAATGTTATCTTCCTTAAGGGTAATATTTTTTTAAAAACTTGTATTTTGCCTTGTATTTTTTACATTTTGCCTGAATTTATATTCATACTGTATTTTTTTAGATAGCAAGTTGTAAAACAGCGTCCTTTATATCCATAAGACGAAATAATCATACAAACTACTTGTCTGTTAACGAAAACAATGGAACAAGAGAAATTACTTTAAATCATGAAAAAACTAGGTATGCATAGATAATTTAATTTTGTTGATTACTTGTGTATTTGCTTCGATGTTAAATATTTACAGGAATTCATTATCTTTGGACATGATGAAATACCTGACAGAGGCTATAAACAAAGATAGAGACAGTGCATTGCTGAGAGCTATTGTGTTATCTGCAAAGGGAAAGATTTTCTCTGCTGGACATAACTTGAAAGAATTGGTAGGCTATTGCTTACGTGACTAAACAATATTAGATGAAAATAATTTTACCAATTTATTTTATATATTTAGCAATCTAGCGAGGGGATAGATCAACAGAAGGAAGTGTTTTTGAAAGCCACTGAGCTTATGATGTCAATTATTAAGAGTCCAGTCCCAGTCATTGCAAAGGTATGTTTTTTTTACATTGTTAAACTTATTTTACTTTGTTGTTGCATTTGTCTTTACCCTATAAATACTGGCGCCATGGATTTAAAATAGTTAAGAAAGCACTTCTTGTGTTAGGACTTATAATTGTATAATAATAATTAATTAATCCTTTATTTACACACATGATAAGACTTATTAGGTGTGTAAATAAAGGATTAATTAAGGATACTTTTTAAGCACAACTGTTATTTATTTATTTTTTAGTTTGAAACAGCACCTCCTATTAGTTTCTTTGCTACGTAACATTACAAAGTTAAACACATTTTGTTTGTCACCATCAAATGGTTCCCATACCTCAAAATATGTCAAGTTTTTATATTATGTTCTTTTTTGTAATTTTAGGTGAATGGTTTTGCCGCAGCTGCTGGATGCCAGTTAGTTGCACAGTGTGATATGGTATTTTGTTCTGATAACAGCCAATTCTCCACACCAGGGTAATTTGCATTTTTTTATTAAAAAGACAGCCTGTAGGCTAATGGGTATTTTTTATGAACTATCAATACATAAAAGAAAGTTTTAATTGTGAGTCTGCAATGATAATATTCTTATCATTATTACTTAGTTTATCATGTTATTCTTTGCTCATATTGTTGGTAAAATTGAATATATTTACTACAACTATAGATGTTTCTCCACAAAGATGTATTCTTTTTGTTTTCTTTTATTTTAGAGCAAACTTTGGGATATTTTGTTCAACACCAGGAATAGCTCTATCTCGGACAATGCCAAAGAATAAAACAATGTACATGCTTTTATCAGGTAAACAGTTTTGTAGGTCATCAGATGTTTATTTAATAACATGTATAGTTCATACAATGCATGTTATTAGCTAAAACCTTCATATATCTTGGTGTTTAATGTATAGTCTGACTATGTCTATCTGCCCTAAAGAAAATTATTTTTACTTGTTCAAAGGTCAGGGACCTTGTTAAGTAGATGATGTTGGCATGGTTGACTGGAGGCAATATATACTACTGGCATAAAGTAGGACTTTAAAAAACATACTCATATAATATTTAAAACTTAAAATGTAATTAATCTTATTTTTTATATGATTCAGGTGATCCAATCACTGCAGAAGAAGCTTACATAAATGGCTTGGTCACTAAAGTGGTGCCGGCTGCACAACTTGATGAAGAAGTTAACAGAGTAATCACAAATATTAAATCAAAAAGCAGACAGGTTATCAGTTTAGGTAAAGAGTTTTATTTCAAACAAATTGAGATGGGTATAAATGAGGCTTACAAATTAGGAGCAGACATGATGGTTCATAATTTAAACTTGACTGATGGACAGGAAGGAGTCAGAAGTTTTATAGAAAAACGCAAAGCAGTATGGAAACACACAGAATAAAGATCAAATGATTATAAGTTTTACAGTTATAGTTAATTGTAAAACTTATAATAATGGTAAATTTGGGTATTTGTTATGATATAATTACCAATTAGTTATTGCATTTTTTTATTTCTATATATGGAGTGGTAAATGTAAGAAAAAATAAATTAAAGCAAATCATATTTACATCTTTATTTTATTTTATATAATAGAAACTTTAAACACAATATTGAAGCATGTTAGCAGTGATGAGGCACCTTAGGGTAATGTTGCCGATTATTGACAAATACCAGAGATAACAAAGTTATAAAATACTACACATATAAATTTGTATTTAAATAGACTATTGAACATGAAACTCAGGTGCACTAACTAAAAATAAGAGATATTTAAAATCCGAATGGCAACTAATGGACCAAGTTATTAAATAATCATAATTTAATCTTTTTATTTAATACAAGTGTAACATATACACATTATTGTCTACATATAGAAGTATACTTCATTGAAAGCCTTATTTTTTAATACAATACTTATGATCTCGTTGCAACTACCAGCAAAAAAATATACAATTGCAAATAACTTTACCTTAACTTAATAAAATGCTGGGATAACTACTTTTAATATTACAGTTACATATAAAATTTAAAGTCTTTAGTCCACTCTCACAATAATTTACCATTTGGGGAATGCAACAGCTCTTCAATCCTGAAGGTATTCACTTCTTGGCAAGCTCATTGGAGAGCCAGTCTAGTCCTTCATATAGACCCTGGCCTTGAGTTGCACATGTTGCTTGAATGTACCACTGAAACCATCAATTTTAATAAAACATAAATATAAAGTAAAAAGATTAATTTGGTTTGTAAACCCACTGACCCAGCATGGTAGACTATGGCCAAGTCACAATAACCTAACTAGAGCAGGAGTATGTACACAACTGCAATGCATAGCAGAATCAATTGTTTATTTATGATTTTACTAGCTGACCCAAAAGACTTCGTACTGTCAAATTTGCTTATGACAAAGCTTAAGGCGTTTTTTTAAATAATTTAATAAAACCTCAAAAATTGTAGCCTATGTGTTATTCTGATGTATAAGCTATAGCCTATGTGTTATTCTGATGTATAAGCTATATTGTGGTAAAGTTTCATTCAAATCCATTCAGTAGTTTTTACGTGAAAGAGTAACAAAGATCCATACATCCATACTTACAAACTTTCGCCTTTATAATATTAATAGTATTGTGTGTCAGCTAGTTATTAAATAACACATGAAATTGAAGTTTGCTTGTGTGGTGTTTTGAAATAAGTTATGGTTTCTGCTATTTGGGATTTTGAGTTTAAAACAATTTAGTTTCAATATTAAGTAGTTTCGTGGGAAAGGTTTCAATAATCTAGGTGTAATTTTAAGTATGACAATAGAAAAATATACATTAAACATTTTCTTCATTTATACAGTCTCAAACTTTATGTCATGTAATGCCATTAGTAAATTGTTACTTGCATATATGGAATATATTACCATGTTTGTTATTTTAACTACACACAGTATAGTATACAAGAGCCCCCTCTCACCATTATAATTTATTATATATATTGGTCTCATTTTAACTGGCCAACTAACAAAGACACTTCAAGCTTTTGCAATTTTTGATAATAATTTTACATCTACATATGCATGTGATTTTGGTCAATATTGTGAGACTTTGGAACCTGAACCAGGAACGGAAAGTAACTGAGATGACCTCAATATCTGATGTTGAGGTATTCATTCAAATTCTGAATCAGTCTTATAAAGTCAGGCATATAATTAAAAAGTAGTTGCTTAAAAAAATTGTTAGAGGATTCAGATTCCTCCTTGAGATCAGAAGTAGTAAGACGTAAATAATTCTTTTTGTACTTTATAACCGGTATTAAAGAGATTAAATTATACTTACACGCCTATTTCTGAGGTTGTTCAGGTTAAGGGCATTAGTTAGTTCAGCTGCTGTCATTGCATTTGGCATATCTTGTTTGTTGGCAAATACTAATATGACTGCCTCTCTGAGCTCATCTTCTTTGAGCTGAAATGAATAATAAATCTAAAATTAACTATGTTTTATATGTTGTAGTTTTTATTGTTTATTTAACACTTAAATTAATATATAGCAGATTTATCATAATGACAGTGACTGAAGTCCACTGCAGGACATAGGCCTCATTAGTAATAAAATATATAATTAATTTAAATATATTATAACTAGTATCTCACCACACTGAAATGATGTTAGAAGAAAAAGGGAATTACTTAAACATCAAATTAGAGAAATATATGTTTTAGAATCTTTCTAAGTACTTCATTAACAAAATGTTGATAATATATCTCTCCCACAGCCACAATTATGCATGATTTTTAAATAAGATGATATTCCAATTTTTCCAAATTATTACCAGAAGTGACTGCATGGTAATAGGAATTATTATTTTAGAGTTATAAGTTGTAAGGCCATATAATTTAGCAAACCTTACCATGTTAGCAAGCTCATTTTCCGCTTCAGCTATTCTTTTGGTGTCACTAGAGTCTACAACAAATATCAAGCCTTGTGTGTTCTGGTAGTAGTGGCGCCAAAGCGGTCTGATTTTGTCTTGACCGCCGACGTCCCATACAGTAAAACTAATATTTTTGTATTCGACTGTCTCCACGTTGAAACCAATAGTCGGTATAGTAGTCACGATTTCACCAAGCTTTAACTTATAAAGTATAGTAGTCTTTCCAGCGGCGTCAAGTCCAACTGCAAAGAAATGGAATGGATTAAGGATCCAAACTAAATGTAATATTTCTGGCGAAACAAAACAATGAAGCACGTAGCCTTACTCATCCATGAATAGCTGTCAGTCACTTACCCATTAAGATTCGCATCTGTTTTTTGCCGAAAAGCTTAGTAAAAACACTAGATATGGTTAACCCCATTATAGAATATGTTTTTATTGAATTGTTACGATACGAAATTTAATAATATAACGTAGTTATATGATAAAATACATAAAATTGATCCGCCAAATCACTTGAGGCAAAGATACAACGTACGTCGACGTTTATGATTGGTTCAATTGGTTGGTCAGTTTGTATAGTTGGTATGTTTATGTCAGTCGTTGGTTTGTTTATCCCTCCGACGAACTCGACACAGGTTTAATCGGTTTAATAATATCGTTAAATATTATCGTAATATCGTTAAATAAAAAATACAAGCTAGTCAACAATCCTAGCTTCGCATGGTTTTCAATCACTGCCCAGCCCTTATGAAAATTAGTGTCATGATATTATTTAGAACATGTTTCTTTCAATGTTTTGTATTGATATGGAATTTTACATACATACATATACATACATACACTCACGGCTGTAAATCCCTAGAAGGGGTAGCCAGAGCTAAGGAATTACAAATTCCTCAGCCACTTTTAGAAATGTGAGTGGGGAAAAGATGGTAAAAATAAAGGTTGTTGGTGATGGGTCTCCAACCGGAATTGAATTTTAAACGTAAATTTAATGTTTTTTTTAGCTCATTCGTTATAGACAAACTAACACACAATAAAATCTTTCTTTTTATAATAAGTATAGGCCAAAAGATGTCCATTGCTACGCTATACGGCCTTTCTTAATGAAAGATCAACTCGCATATTTCTAACCCGTAATATTTCATTGTTATCTATCAATCATATATCGGTGTAAATAAACATTCGTATGACATTTGACGTTGGTGTAGTAAGTGTTAAAAACGTAATGCAAGCCACTTAACTAAAACTTTATTTGTGTTGACAGACTTGACATTTTATAGGTGTCAGCTGTCACGAAATAGTTTTGAAACTTGCGAGGATTTGATTTTCAAGTTTGCTGTCATGCGTCGCTATAGAAACGTAATTATTTAACAAATTTTCATTTTTGGGACGGATTCGAGATGGACATTTGTGAGGGTAAGTAATTTATATTTTTGATCTTTTCGTTTGCTGTACCATCTTTAAACCATTTTACTAAGATTTTGTGTGACTACTGTGTAATATTTAAAAACCTGCAGCCTTTTTGAAGGTCCTTTTCTGTATTAAATTGAACTATAGACTAAAAAAGTGCGATACAGACAGAATTGTTTATTTTCTTCTAAAATTAATATATTATAATGGGATGTATATGTTTTACAATAATTTGTTTGTTTTGAAGCAAAAGTTAAAACAAAGTTTAGAACTTAGTTATTATACCTAGCTGTTGTCATGGTCCTGCTTTTCTTGGTTCTACTACTTCCGTACTGTTTTTGCAAATAGGCACTATTTTTAATATTTAACTAATTTCGTTTACCGTACCGTATATTTAAAGTGGGCAGACCAGCAATAAAATTAATAATCTATAGCAACGGTTGAACTACAGCAATATTAAACAAACTCTCTTACATTTTTTGTACGTCCCATTTCCTCATGAATATTATAATATTATCAGTGGCATGTCTCTCACATGACAAATCCTTTGCTGATTGTCCGCGGAAAATAGTTTAACTTCTTTCTATTACAGTACTTACTACGCATCGCATACAAAACTCATAAAAACTGAAGCAACGTTGACTTGAGAAGAAGTAACTTAGATCCTCTAACTCCTTAAACCCCTTGCAGTAAATTACGAATGGCACATTATCTTTGGCTTGTAAAATCACAATGGGTATAGTATAAGGTCTGATTACGTCATACCGGCGAAGGCGTGCACCTCTCAGACGCGCAATTTTATATACTTACGTACTATACACAGGTATAACTGTGTTCAATTATATTATCTTGAATAGGAAGTGTGCTAAGTTATTTTGCATCTGGTATGCACTGCACAGCTCGGTATTGTCAACTAAGAGCAGTATTTTTGTATGACAATACATGTCTTGTATTTGAATGGCATATGAAAGAGACACGGACTAAGTGGGTTAATAATAGCATTTGTGTATGACTGTAAGCTTGTTGTAAACCAATACTTACGTACATACATATTCTCACCCCATTTGTTCGCATTGGGCTAGGCAGAGACTATCGATCGCCACTTCGTACGATCCTGGCAAACCTCTCGAGCTTCATCTACATTCATCAATCTTTTTATTCGTACATACATACATATACTCACGGCTTTAAATCCCTAGAAGGGGTAGCCAGAGCTAAGGAATTAGAAATTCGTCAGCCACTTTTGGAAATTTTAGTGGGGAAAAGATGGTAATATAAAGGTTGTTGGTGATGGGTCTCCAACCGCATCGCCCAAAAATCCCTTGAAAGCCCCAATACCGTTAGTCGCCTCTTACGTACACCCATCGGTAGAAACGGGGTAGTGCTATTCTAAGCCGACACTACACGGCTATCTTTTTATTCATGCTTTTTTATTCCTCAGACTTTTGTCGCCTGCCTTTTTGAGCTCATTTTCTTTTTGATCTTAATGTGTCCTAATCTAAACCACTTCTTATGGACAGAAGTGTTTGATGGGTTTACTTTACAATTTAGTACAAATAAAGCAGCAAACTGAATCTGAAATATTAATTTTACGTAAATAAACTAAGACTATAAAGATTTGTACTGCAACTCGTAACCATGTAGTACCAATATTTCGTCTCTAATCTGTTCGCAAACCACTCATTCAAGCAAAATGGTATTGTTTCCTAAATTCCTAGAAAATGAAAAGTGAATCATGAATAACAATTCGTTTCTCGCCAATCTTAAAAAAATATTTAACTTCTGTAGAATGTCGGGAAAAAAGTACTAATTATCAAACACTCCAGTTTTCCAAGACGAAATTCTTACTCTATCAAAACTATCGTTTAAAATCAAATAATTTCAAAATGTCTTTAGAGCCTACAATTATGAGGTTATATTAACAGACCAGTGAATTTGCTTTATCTTCATTTAGTCCCTGTTCGTAAGTCCTGACTGCGAATCTGATAGCGGAGAATTCTCTACCCCAAAGGATATAACCGCTACCTTTGTATATACGAAACTTAGCAAATATTATAAGCTTCATTATTATGCTAGATAATACTTCCCTGCATTATTAGAGATATTGCGTTGATTTTTGAAATTTTGTTCCAATGAAGCTGATTTGAAACATCAAATTAAAAAAATAATCACTTGTCTTTTATTCCACCAAGATATCCAATGACAATTGAATAATTTTTCTGATTCTGCTACTTTTCTAATAACACTAATAAGTAAGCAAAATATAAGAAAAAAAAATATTCGAAATCAGATAAATCAAGTAGTCGGACGGTTGCAGTACTAAAACGTCCCGCCACTGTTCGCTAAACAAACATTGAAATCACTTTCATTTCGGATCGAGTTACTCGTGCCTCGATTTAACGGATTAAAATGTAATCATAACCTATCGGACGTCTTAATTTCTATTATACTTTAGACAGCCATTATTTTTTGCAATCTAAGCTCTCAGTCTGACTTATATAACGGTAATCGTGATCTAGTTACCCTTTTCGAAATTGCATAAAGCTGCAAAAAGTCAGTCTTACTAAACATAAGCTTTTTTATTTTGTTAAAGCCGTTCGTAGACTAATCTTCAATCTATTTACTTATTTTTCAGAGGAAAGATTTGTTCGCCTGATATTAATAGGCTCAGAAACCACTCAAACAATTATAAAAATTTCTTTAAATGGATAGTGAGGGGTGAGCTTTGAGCATTCTTAAGAAACCTTAGATATTTGTAAAACCACACCCCATGGCAAGCTGGGGTGGTCCACTAGTATCTTAAAATCAAATAATGATTTGAGAAAAAGGATTTTTATTTAAACTGTATGTTTCGTATATCTAAGCGGTTTTGATTTATTTAAATTGTATTTGATTTATTTTATGTAAATTATTTTTTCATTGAAAATCCATTCGCAACGTATTATTTCATACAGCAAAAAAGTTTTGGTATTGAAGTTTTTGAATTTCACGTTTTGTCGAAGATTTGTTCAAAATTAACTTCTGAAAATAAAATGGTTTCTCTAAACCCACGCAAGGTGTCCTTGCTTCAATTAAAGAACATGATGTGTATCCTTATTGGAATATCCTCCCGCTTTTTACATTCTTTGTTTCTGTATATTATATAAAATTGTATTATTAATACAAGGTTAGTTAGAAATGTTTTAATACATAAATTTACTCCCCCTCGAGCTTTATTTAGTTTCATCAATCTTTTCATACATACCTTTTCAGTCTTTACACATCAGAAGCCTACCTTTTTTAGCACATTCTCAATTGATCAAAAATATAACATAAAATAACATAAACGTTCACGCCGAATATCCCCGAAGAGGTTGGCAGAGGTACTAATACTTCTGAACATCACGTGACTTTGTCACCTAGTGTTCAGAGTACCCACTTTTTGCACGGACAGTGTACTCACGTGATAGGGGGCAAGCCTATCGCCGTTTTGTACGAATACACTGTCACATGACTAAGTACAACTCAGCCATGTGGGTTTCCTCACGATGTTTTCCCTCACCGTTAACAACCATGGTAAATTAACCACACATATGTCTTTAGGAAAGACAAATTGGTGTAGGCCCGACCCAGGATTTTAACACTAGTCGTTTGCACGATAACCGAGTGTTCTACCCACTGGGCTATCACGGTTGCTATCAAAATTATGCTCTATCTAATGATAGATTAACCATCGTGGTCGTCTGACTCTATATACCTCTTTGACCAATTTACTATCATCCATCCTCTCTGATATTTCTTACTTGAGCAAATAACCTAAAATTTCATTATTTTTCTGAGAGCACTCATCTATACTGCATTCAGTCTGCTCCAATTCTTCTACCGCCACACCCAATATTGGCTAATACCTACAATAAGCGTAGAAACAGCACCATGCACAGTAAACAATTAATTGATCATCGAAGGCCGTGTAGTGTCGGGGTTGGCTTACTAATCCATTCCTTCCCGGTGTCGTGAGAATTCTGAAGTTCTAAAACCACTTTTTTGAAATTTATTGCCGTAAACCATTCATGAGTATATTAATATATGTTTTTGGTGATCAATAACTATTCTTAATATATGGATGAAAGATTTGTTTGTACAAAAATCTTTCAACAACACAAACCTACTACAAACAAAAATGAACCATAGGCTATATATAATCAAGCTAATTTTCATTATGGTTTACCAATGATTAAAGAAACTTTAAATAATTCTACTCTATAGAGCTGGTGCGCTCCACTAGTGTGGGACGAAATAAGAATGAGAAATACTTTAGTGACCCTCAAAAGTTTATCAAACCAACCAATAACATTAAAACTCATCATTTCAATACCTGCTAACTCCGATCAAGATTCTATAATTCGATTCTATTATTGTCTCATTCAAAATGGATTCAAAATTGTAGCGTTATGATTTAATATGCACAAAAATGTTAGCGTGGGCAAACACCCACTTTGCACCCAAATCGAATCTCACCTCACGACCGTCAAAATGGTCAGTGGTAAACATGATCGAAGGCCATGAACACTTCTTGTTTGGATTGAGGATGCCGATCAATGTCGTCGTAGTTAGTATTGATTTAAAATAAACATAAAGCATCAAGCCATATCACATAATACCTTCGTTTTAATTTGGTTTACCTATACTATACTGTACATTTATTGAGCTAAATATATAAAATTCATGAAAGGGTTGTCCACCCCTAACATTTTATTTTTATTTTACAGGCTAGGAATTCCCTAGAAACAATTATTTGGCAAAACAACGTTTGCCGGGTCAGCTATTTGAGCTATATAAAAACCACGGGTCATTGATTAGATATCCATAGTTCAATTTACAATCCTTATAGTCTAATACTAATAGTTAATAATAATATAATTACTGTCTTCTAATGTAAGCCTTCTCGACTTAAAGCTTTTTCGTAGTTCATAATAGGCTATCTGCCAGTAATAGTCCCGTCAAAGTGTACACACACACACACACACACACACACACACACACACACACACACACTTATATTATTATATACTCCAAATTTATTAATTTAGATGTGTATGTGAGATATATTATGTTATATTGGATTGATTTAAAAATAAACGACAACAAAGTCACGTGATTTTCAGAAGTATTAGTTTGGCAGAGCCAACCCCTTCGGGGATACACGGCGTGAACGTTTATGTTTATGTTATATATGTTAAAAATAAACATTTGACAGTATAGCATTTTCGGCCGCCTTCATACAGAATAAGATATGCTTTAAAATTAAATGCATACGATTGGTTAACAAAGATAATCTGAGATGGGTATTATATATCCAAATAAGAAGCTTCACTTGATAATAAGGTTAAATTGTAATGGTAATAAAGTCGTTATGTCGTGACGTAATTTTAATTGGTTAACTTAATTAAAACTGTCTGAAATTAATTACATTGAGTAAGTGCATCATAGTCGTTGAAGCAGTAAGTTGTAATAATACATTTGCCGTATGTTAAGCAAATTGGAGTACAAACTTACGAAGCTGTAATCATATTTTGTATCTAAATCGATTATTGCTACGCAATTAGTGTTAACTGTTTAGATATATAATTTTATAGATTTATTACATGCTTACATGATTATTCAACAAAACTAAAACTGTATAAAATTGTAAATAATTTAAATCTGTTTGTTCATGAAAACCTCATGTGGGGATTATTACTAATAAATAAAGAATAAATAAAGGAAAGAAAAATTTCGACACAGGCTTGAGCTTGAGGCTGAAAAGATAGACAAGTGGCCTTCCGAATTAGTAAAAAATTCGGAGGTAGGAAACGCAAACACCACTAAAACGTGTAAAAGTAATAAAGGATAGAAGAATTTCGCGCTGGCAGCCATTGACACGGTAGCTCAATTGGCAAGAGCGACGGGGGCGTATACCCGAGGTCGCGGGTTCGAATCCCGCCTGTGTCGAAATTTTTCTTTCCTTTATTTATTCTTTTTTTATTTGTAAATTGTGGGCTATCTTTTACTTTTTTGATGTTATTATGTGTGTCTGAAGTATCTATTACATGGTATTAAGAATGGTTGGGTGATTTGGCTGGAGATCCATCACTATCCATTTTACATCTATCACCCATCTATCCTTTATATCACAATATTTTCCACCTCAACTTCCAATAGCAAATGAGGCGAGGAATTTCTGTTTTCAAGGTTTGGATAGATCTTTTTGGGATTGTAGCCGTGAGTATACGCTAGATCAATTCTACTTTCGCGAGCTGATCCGACCGCGCCCTTCCAAATGACACGACACGACATAACTCATGTCGGTCTCGATCTCAAATACTAGGGAATCTGACTTTGATCATGATTATGATTGATGAATTCGATATATCCATACAGTTACCCAATCGTTAGAAACTTGGCAAAAAACTATGTCTATTGCTTCCATATTTCAATTACAGTGACATCATTTATTAGTGCAAAACAATGTAAAACCAATTAAAGAACGGATACAAACTCGTACATCATTTAGAGCAATGGTTGTAAATGTTTGCATGAACTGAGCACATTTATATTCACAGCTCTGCTGAGGAATTCAATTGAAAGTTGTTAGTGCAACTGTTAGCCCGTCGTCGTTTGGTGCGACTTATTGTTAGTGTCTAGATTGTTCTGACCTGTTGTAGATGTTACTAGGTCTCTGTAATGAACCAAAGTATGCTTACATTACATACATTGAAGGCACGTTGCTATACACAATTCGCGTTTGCGCCTATTACAACATACATATACTCACGGCTATAAATCCCTTAACGGGGTAGCTAGAGCTTTGGAATAAGAAATTCCTCAGCCACTTTTGGAAGTTGATTTGGGAAAAGATGGTCATAATAAATAAATGTTTTTGGTGACGGGTCTCCGACCACATCGCCCAAAAATCACTTAAGAAGCCCCTATAGCCTTAGTCGCCTCTTACGATCACCCACGTGTAGAAATGGGGTAGTGTTATTCTACGCCGACACTAAACGGCAAATTACAAGTAGACGTTAAAAGAATAAAAATGCAGACAGTGTTTACCGAAGTTAGTCACATTACGGACCCACCGTACCACCGGCCGTACACCTGGTGGTATGGTGGGACTTGACCATACCACCATAGGGATGTAGAAATTAATAATATCAGTTTTATTTATAGTTCCTATACTATAAATAAACTGATACAAATCATAGATAAATTTATTAATTATTTCAAGTGTCGTTTCTATTGCTTACAAAAAATGCACTCTCCTATATTTGTAATAACAACTTCTTGCATTTTACTAGGAAGTTAAACTTCTTGCGCAATATCAATATTTAAATGAATTCTCTTTTTATTAAAATATTTCTCGTTTGTCATTTTTTGTTGGTCTGAGTTGTCATAATACACTGAAGTTTATATTTGGGATTAAATAAAATGAAAATGGCATCATTACGGACCCACCGTACCACCGGCTATACCACTGGTGGTTTGGTGGGACTTAACCATACCACCGTATTAGTGATGGAAATGAAAAATATTAATACTATTAAAGGAAGTATTCCCCACCGACCAACTATTTTTTATCTATATAATATATATATAAATGGGTTTGTACTTGTAAAATTTTCGTCGGTACAAAAACATCAAGAGTTAAAATAACTTAGAATTTTTAATAAATTTTTGCTATTTTTTACACGAATCGTGGGACTGACCGCTGCGTTACCGCTTCTGCCTGCTGATCAAATATTACAAGGACTCGAATATGTTAAATCAGAAAGTCAGAGCTTGAAGCGGATGGACAAATTTATTAATTATATAGAAAGTTATTGGTTTAAAGTACATACTCCCGAAGTATTCAGCGTTTACGGCGAAAGACATCGGACAAATAACATTTTAGAGTCATTTCATTCAAAATTAAACAAGTTATTTAACAAGAATACAGTAACACTAATGAGATTGTTAAATGTACTACAAAATATTCATAAGAGAAAAGTCACTCCGAAGAAACGTAGAGAAGCACAAATTATTAATGACGATTTTATTATGGAAGTCCAAATGGAACTAGTGCACAATGTTATAACAGTAGGACATGCATTGGACAAATTAAGAACATAGTTTCATTTCCATTATAAATTATGTGTGATCAATTTATAATGTTTGTTAACGGTGAGGGAAAACATCGTGAGGAAACCCACATAGCCGAGTTGTACTTAGCCATGTGACAGTGTATTCGTACGGTGGCGCTGTCACGTGATGTAAAGAATAACCTCTGCCAACTCCTTCGGGGATATACGGCGTGATCATTTGAGTTTAAGTTTTAAAATAGTAAGGTATTACAAATTAGTGAAAACTGCAAAATAGTATATTTTTGTATATAAAACCAGTTTAGCTTCTCTATTTTGTTAAAGCTGCATTTATACTTATGCTACCCTGGTACTTAAAGTGTAAAAAATAGCAAAAATTTATTAAAAATTCTAAGTTATTTTAACTCTTGATGTTTTTGTACCGACGAAAATTTTACAAGTACAAACCCATTTATATATATATTATATAGATAAAAAATAGTTGGTCGGTGGGGAATACTTCCCTTAATAGTATTAATATTTTTCATTTCCATCACTAATACGGTGGTACGGTTAAGTCCCACCATACCACCAGTGGTATAGCCGGTGGTACGGTGGGTCCGTAATGGTTAGTCAGAATTAATGAAAATATAGGGTTGCTAAAACATAACATAACATAACATAAACGTTCACGCCGAATATCCCCGAGGGGGTTGGCAGAGGTACTAATACTTCTGAACATCACGTGACGTTGTCACCTGGTGTTCAGAGTACCCACGTTTTGCATGGACAGTGTACTCACGTGATAGGGGGCAGGCCTATCGCCGTTTTGTACGAATACACTGTCACATGACTAAGTACAACTCAGTCATGTGGGTTTCCTCACGATGTTTTCCCTCACCGTTAATAACCATGATAAATTAACCACACATATGTCTTTAGAAAAGACAAATTGGTGTAGGCCCGACCCGGGATTTGAACACTAGTTGCTTGCACGTTAACCGGTGTTCTACCCATTGAGCTATCACGTCGTCAAAAAGGTTGCTAAAAGTTTTGCAAAACATAAAATGATCATGTTTAATACACATGACTGCCTCGCTTCAGAATTATAAAAAACTAAAAACCTGATATCTGAAAATAAATCGTCGTGTCTGTCATCGATTTCTCTTAATTGAACCACTAAATTTTCTGAAAAATACTTGTATTGTATAATATATTTTGTTCGAAATGAAACAGCCTGGGTAAAGCCGACAAGGGATAATAGTATACTATAAACAACAGATTTAATATTTAGCTCCTCTTATTTCTATTTTGATCTCTGAGTAAATGTGAAAGAAGAATAAAGAATACTTTCGTGGTTTTATTCATCAGTGTGAAATCTCAAATCTTTCTTTATGTCATTTTTTTTAAAATAATAAATAAATATATTAATGAAGTGCAACCGTTATATACTATCTTTTTATAAGCTACAGCGCAAAACAAATCAATTAGTTCCACACACGGATAAATTCGGAAGCGTGCTTCTCGTGGCGTATAATGATCGATACAATATTAGTTTGATGTTCATCAATCACCGTGAGACGGTGTGTGGTTTGATCTGACCTACAAAACTTCCGAAACATCTGTAGAGTTTTATTAGTTTTACATTTTGACCTTCAGAAAACCCGGCCTGATTCGGGATTTGAACCCACGCCTATCTGCATGATAGGGTTCTTTCCACTGAACTATCACTATTGTGTAAAAAATAAATGGTGAATTATTTTTATTCTTTACTAAGTTTACTAATAAAACCCCTCACCACAAGTCATTATTTTAGTTTTCCAGTGACCAGCTTGAATATGACCGTATAAATTAATTCTATTTTCTAATAAGCATATTATTTTCTTTTTACTGGTACCATTTACTCCAATGTTATCATTTAATCCAGGAGTTACAAACATTTCTTTTTATGTGCAACGATGGTATTTGTATAGTGACATTATTATTTATTATGATGAGAGATTTTTATATCAATATCTTTGTCTGGCCATCTGTATGATTTTTAAATCAGACTTGGTTTTGATGATTCTTTGTATTTTATATCAATGTATCTACTGTTCATGGTAAAAACAGTGGTACATATTACTTCCCTTAAATTAAATTTTAATTTCAAATGACGCTTTAAATATGGTAGCTTTATTTTACCTGCGGTTTAAATATGTAGACTTAGATGATCAAAAATATTAAAAAGGAACTGTCCGGTTATAAAAGTTGGTAATCTCTGGCATGTCGATTTTTTTTTTTATCAAAATTCAACTAAAAATCGAATTTTATTCGTAAGGATGAATTTAAGAACGAAGCAACGCAGTACGAAATTTTGCACGCTTATTGTTTAAAAAGATTATAGATATGGAGTACATGATGCAATTCAATCAATAAAACAAATCATTTGCACACTACCATACCATGTATTTGAAAACGTGCACATTCAATCTTATTTATTGTTAGTCTGTGTTCGAGTTTTTATTACTGGACCACCTTAAGTAAATTACGAATTAGATTGATCATGTCATGAATTAAAGCTTTTATTTAGATGACGCTGGAAAATTAAATCAATACTCAATATTCAATCATTTATTGCATTCAACAATGTGTATAACAGTTCTTATTTATAAATAAATTCAAGGGTCTACATTGAAGACCAGGTGGGGCACAGCAATTCAAATCAATAGGGATCTAAAAAAGGAGCAAACTAGTCAAAATAAAAAATATATGAAAAAACCTGCTAAAAAGCCATACCACACTATGTATGAAAACCCAGAAAAAAACTTCTTTTACGGTCTTACAACGGCCATCAAGGTTGTTCTAATTATTTAAAGTTATCATTTCTTAGATTTCCTTAGTCCTTTGCTTAAGTCTTTCTTCTCCGCTATGTAAATAGAATAAATTCTATCCTCTAAAGAAAAATATTCTTGCTAGCATAGGAACCTCTATTGACGTATAAATATCTAATGCAATAAATATTTTAGTTTGTCGGGCGGCATGACCCGAAGAGACAGTATCTAGGTTAAGTAACATACACGGTTCAAAACAACGACAGGGAAGTTATTTAGAAAAAAAGAATATAAGACGCGAATTGTGACTAGAGCTTTTTGAGTATTCAACAGAGCTAAAATTGTGAAAAAAATATCCGATATAAACTTTTGAAAGTCCTCGTCTTCAGTATAGAGATAGCATTTGTACATAAAATTATTCAGCAAAAGTTAGTTGCTGAATAATTTTAACTTTACGTTTACGTCTAATTTACTTTGTACATAGCATGTAATACTTCTACTTTTAAAGTATCCAATATCCAACTGATTTGACCAAAGAAAATATCTACCTAGGACCTCTAACTACTAACTAGTTAAGAATGTAATCGAATGATACAATGCAAGTAAAAATCAGCATCTCACGAGTCACTATGTAGAGCAAATCACGTCCGAGTCATTATTTCCTCTTGATTTCCTCTGATAATTGTCTTGTAGCACAGTAACGTGTTTTGTCATCCATCATTGTCATGTATACTATATTGTCATTATTAGCATGTTCGCTCGCTAACTCTTGTTGCACCTCTAAACCCATTCTCAGCAACACCGCCGCGGTTCTCGGAAATTCACATAAAAATACTACTAACGTAAGAGGACGTCCGGGGAAAATATTTTTAAATCAAAGACATAGGTCTAATCTAATGTACCTGCGATATCAAAATAAAAATCAAACTAAGATAACGGATTCATTATACAGTAAGTTACATTGTAAAAAGATATTGTGTGAGGCCGACCTTAGTGGACGATCCGACTCGTACTTGACCAGTTTTTTAAATACCAATGTTCCGTTTCGTATGTGGTTAAAGTATACGTATATGTTAAGGGTGCATAGAACGTGTTAGACAGGTGTGTTATCATAGCAGTTATTAATACGGCTTAGAATGGCATTAAGCCATTTTTCCCGTGGGTGTCGTACGAGGCAATAATAGTATTTGGGCTTTTAAAGTGATATTATCATGATTTTAAGTCATCCATCCTTTATTTTACAAAGAGCAAAGACTACTCTGGCTGATTAATTTTCAATTCACGCTCTTGGTACTCCTTTTTTGGATTTATAACCATGCGTATAGGTAGGAAAGTCATACTCTTATTTTCAATAACAGTAGCAAATATAAAATGTCACTTGATTACTCTTTGCAACTATTCTTCTATCACTTGGATTATAAATTACATTGTATGCTTATAAGCAAATACATTTGATTACTCTTCGGAAACATTCTTCCATTACTTGGGTTCTATATTACATCATTATGCTTATAAACAAATATATACTTAGCTAATTGTCCTTTCCAAAATAGTAAAAAGCTTTTAGTTCCATTAGTATATCTCACATCTGATGATATAGGGCCGCACAGCAGTGAAATATAGGACTACTTGAACTTTACTACTTTGCTTTGGTTAAAAATATACTACGAAATTAGAATCTGTTTCTTATACGTAAGTTACTTTGTTAGTTAGTACGCTCCATTTGTTAAATTGTCCTTAGTAACTAGATCACATAATTCAATAAACATCTTTTGTTTTTGGGTTCCGTATTAGTGAGGTAAGACGGGACCATCCTACTGAGGGTCCGCTTTCTGTCGCCAGGCTCTATTTTGGGAACCGTGGTACTATTTTTAGAGCTGAATTTTCACTGATGATGTAAATGGACGCTCTAAAAACAGATACAAAAAAAGGACTCCTATACAAATACAACACGCGTTAATGGCAACAGTTAGACGTTTGAAACTCTTTAAAAACAACAAATCAAAAAATAATAAATTTTATATTCGATGGGAGCTCACGTACACAATATGTGATGATCATATTTAGTCATTTTATATTAAAAACACTTGATTTAAGTAAGTACTTAACGGGAGCTTAAGTGCTTGGGTGATGTGATTGGAGACTTCTCCTATCACCGATCCAATCACCAATCATCCTTTTATTTTTTTTGCATATTTTCCTCTCTCCAACATTTTTTCACTTTGCCTTTCATAACTGCTACCGTTACGATAGTTGTATCACAACACAATACAATACATAATATAGATTTATTAACAACTCAGTTTTTTTTGTAATTAATCAGTCGAGATTTGTAAACGGCAGTATGTACACCTATTAAGACTTCCATATTTAAGAAAATGCTGTAAATATTCCGAAGAAAATAAATGTACATACATACATACATATACTCACACCATTAGTTCCTATTGGGTTAGGTAGAGACTATCGATCGCCACTTCGTACGATCCTGGCCAACCTCTCAAACCTAGCTTCGTTCTTATCCATCAATCTTCTCATACGTGCTCTTTTATTCTTTATACTTCATACGCCTGCCTTTTTAAATAAATATGTTTCATTGTATTTCGCCTAATCAGGAAACCATACCCTCTTCTCTAATCTAACGGTTTAGAGCTTAGCTATCTGCGATAATTCGACGATAAAGGTGAGGAATGTTAATATATCGAGTATATTCTGATTGTAATATTATTTAGATTCGAGAAATTATATTGAATTCATCAAGTATATAATCTATTTGGATAGAGTATCTGTTTATTTTTCTATTTTCATAATTCAGCCTGATCTTACAACGCAAACGTAGAATGGTTGTTTAAATGATACTTACTGAAAAAATATATAAATCGTATGGATTTATTGTAATATGTATGGACGGATACAATATAGTGATAAGATGAGATGGGGAATGGAGATTTCTATCGAAATAATGTTGTGTTGAGTTTTTCTTGTAAGAATTTGAACTGTTTTTTTTTGTAACGATACCTACCAAATCACTTATATCTGTCTATCTTTTAACATAATTATAATTCAATATAAGATATGAACTATTACGAGCCTTATCTTGTAATATTCGTTATCAATGACCTATATTGCCATTTAATATATATTTTCTGATTGTAAGATCTCTTTTTAGATGATCTTATTAAACCGTATCGACAGAATCGTGAACAAACGAATCATAAAAGTGATTCATATAACAGTCAGCTATTATTACAATATGAAAAGCATTGTTCTCGTCGAAGGAGTTCAAAAGGTTTCGTTGTTTTATTTGTATTAATATTACATGATTTAAGCGCCTTCAAACAAGCGTTAGTTTATGTTTCGAAATTATTCTGTATATCACAGTAGTGACTAATTAATCATCATAATATTCTTTATATCTTGAAGTATTTGATAGACTTACGACCGATATCTGAATTGAGTATTCCACCTGAGAACAACTTAAGTATCGTTCTATCGCATTGAAATCCTAACAACTGAATTAGACAAAACTATATTTAAGTCGTTCTCAGCTTGAATACTCAATTCAGAAATCGGGCGTTAGCTCCTTATTTATTGAGATAAAGATAAGATTCGCAAAGTAAAATCTAGTAACTTTTGTTTTTATCTATCATCGTAGTTATGCAGACATATTCTACTGAGTACTATGCGTATCATTAACTAAGTGGGTGATAAGTTTACTCTTGAATAAATTAGTGTCCCTATTTATTAACTAAGCAACTTTCTCTGCGATCGAGATATTTGCTGTCGGTGTCAAATTTCTCACCAACAACGGTTCTCTGAATAGTGCATTGCTGTGTAATTAAATATTAACATCAACCGGTTAGTCACGCATGGCTTCAATACACTGATCTAAAGCGCCATTATAATACGCGCCTTCTGCAGAAACATCCAGAATTTTAAAAGAATCTGTAAGAGACCATGTGATTATCTATGCAGATGGATTGGAGCGTTCTGTGCATCCAAGTGTGGGTGTACCGCTCCGATACACTTCGTACACTCCATTGCGTCAATTAGCACAACCGCTCAAACATACTGTGAATTTAAAATTTCATGCAAGGGTTACCTAAGCCTCTGAGTTTTTATAAAAGACATCGGAATCTTAATTCATTTTTTCATTACCACACTTGCTCTCAAAATGCCGCTTCATTGCATTATATGACGTTGTCTCAAGTGCTAGAAAGTATTGCATTCATAATGTTTTATTTGCAACGCGAAAATATTTTTATTGAAATCATGTATGTGATAATAATTTCTCTCTTTGACAATCCGTTTATTTTCTTTCCAAACCAATCAAAACTATACGATCCCATTCCAATCCAATATTCTAGAGATAATTTTATGTCAAGTGACCATTTCTTTATGCGCTGTTGCGTCGTTTTTTATTCTTGGCATCCTTTTCTTGCAAAACGGATGGCTTATTGTATGTTTCGCTTCAACAAAGACCTTTTTGTATTACGTGATTTATGTGATGCGATCCCATTCTACCTACGAGCGTGAAGAGCATCCCGAAAGTGGCATTCATTAAATTTTATTATTACCGCGACCGGACGGATACAACATCTCCGGTGTTGTCATCACTCTGCTGCACTTTGAAGGATGATAGATGCATCGAACTACTAAGTCACTCTACTCGGATAATCGGTTTTTTGGCGGAAACAGGATTTTGGTAACGGAAGAGGGTTACTTGTATTACATTCCCGCACGGGAATTCAGAGTTGAAATGTACTGAGTTCACAATTCCCTTTCTCGCGAGTGCGCGTGCGCCGGTGCGTGCTCAGTTGCGTTAACAGCACGGGCCCGAACAGCCGCCGATTAAGAGACGAGTGCATTCCACGTTTTCGCTCATTACGGAGGCCGGTTGTAAATTATTGGTCGTTAACCATAAACGAGTTTTATTATGTAATATCATACTTATAAACCGGTGTCGTCCTTCATTGACCCGAGTTAATGAATCGTAGTGCCTATTGCCAAATATTTGTTCCTAACATCAGTATCACTGCAAACTAACGCTTGCAATCTTTGTTTACTTTTTGCTGATGTCCTTATCTGGTGACGTATTTACAAGACAGTGATAAGCTCTTTAAAAAGTGTCGAAATATATTACCAAGAAGTAAGCAAGCAACATTTTGACATTTTGAACGTTCCCTACCGGGCAGGTGCTTCAGAGTTGGATGGCTTCAAGTGTTATTTTTACAGATGGGCCTCAGACATCAGTTTTATGATTGAAAGTCATTAAGTGTGGCTTTCGTTTGTGTTTGGTTATCTTGATCGGGATTGATGCGTCCGACTCGGTGCAAGTGTAGCGCCCAACCTATTTTCGTAGCACGGAAATAAGAGCGGCAAAAGGAACAAAAAGATAGAGCTGCCTGAAAAACTAGAGGACGTAGTGCGGGGTGTATTTCTGTCTGAAGACAGATGTGTGTCTGAATTGAGTTCCATTTGAAAAATCCGCCCAAAATGAAGAAGAGGACTATATCGAAGCTTAAGTCGATATTTGGCGGGAAATCCAAAGGTAAAGATTTATTTTAGTTTTCGAATCCCAGTTTCGTTGAAATATGCATTTATACTTGTATAAAAATGAAGATTAGATTTGAGTAATTCTGGTTATAAATTGGCGAATGCGTTTATGGCCTAATTCGCTAGCATTGCTGTTTCGATTTCTTGATTTAATTTGCATAAAGAGATATCATTTCGAGTCAGCCCAACGTCCACCTCCCTATACTGCAGAAGACACGTTGAGCACGATCTCCCATTTTCCTAAAGGCATCAAGCAGTTGTAGTCACAAAACACCTGTGAATTGGTGATGTAACCCTTAAACCATAAATGTCATGCATACCAATAATATTATAAAATCTAACAAGTTCTTACGAGAACAGGGAGTTGAAAAATATACAAAAGTACGTCTAGTTTGTTTTTTGTCTCTTCTATATTAGCTTTTATATAGTTTTGCTTTGTATGCAACATCATTGTTTTGAAATTTTGTGTAATAAGTCACCAAGTTATTGCCGATTGTTGCAGAGGTTTAAGTACCTCTTCAAAATTGTACATCAATTTATATATTCCTTTATTTTTGCTATACAACCCTTAAAATAAACCACACAAAAACTTAAACGAAGATACGCTCCTAATTGTTGTTAATTAAAGGCATATTCTTAACTTAACAGTTCGGTTTATCATATAATTTATCTTTCCACGATCCAAAGTAATTGATAAACCATTATCGTTGCACATTGCAGTCTGTAATCAATCATCGATCGTGCTATTCATTTCAGCTATATGCAATCTTTATCGACTTTACTTACGCTTCATACTTGCTTGATGTTTCTTCATAAAAAACTGCAAAGAAATTTGCTGTCCCACCGAAGCATAGCTCCACGCGAGACGGCTCGACATAACCGCGGCCTCAATGCACATATCACACAGCAGCTGCCACTTTTTGTCACACCGAAAGCGGCCCTTTACACTTAAGACAGCTGTACCTTCCCTCAGATACCATCCCATCAGAGATCATTCATTTTACAACTATTATTATACAAAAAATTCGTTTAGAAAGTTCGCTTCGCTGGATTTAATAATCATTATTACTGGTTACAGTTATACGTCATGCTATCAATAGTACCAACCTGTTAACTTCCAATTTAGCCGCGAACTCTAATTAACAGTCTAATCTTCCATCTTTAATCTATTTGACTGTCTCCTGATTATCGTGAACAATATCGTAGACGGTTGAATCAATCTAGACAGGTGTATTTTCATTCAATTTTATGTAATATCGCTAAGCTGAAGAAGCATTTGGATCAAGTTGGGTTTCTAAAAAATCGGTTCATAAATAGCAAAGCAATCAAAACAAACATTTAAAAAAATGGCGAATTGGGAACACTCCTTTTTTTGAAGTCGGTTAAAAACAATCAATGATATATTTATGTTTGTTTTAGACTGCTAATTTGTCATGACACTCATGACGATATTGATAATATTGTTATTGTTTTTGTAATAACTCTGATAAGTGACGGTTTAACCTTTCTGTAAATCTTTACGCTTACATGTGTTAGTTCTCGAGTGTCTGTAACGTATACTTTTCTTAATTCTTCAGTCGTTCAGCGGTTGTCACTGCGTCCGCTCCGATTGTTTTCTTATTTCACGCGTTTGGTGTTTTCGGCAATGTTGTGCGGTTTTAGTTTCCGGCGACGACGTAACAAAGGTGATATATGTTATTAAGTTTAATGATAATGATAGCTTGTACTCGTGTGTTTTGTTCAATCAGTTGCTACTTGATGGTTCAGCTCGTGTCAACGTCATTAATCATTCTGCCACATTTCAACTTATTACGGAGATATTTTTATTTACCGTCTTACACGCGTACACATTTAAGTATTTTATTAGAAATTTTGTTGTAAGTAATTTATTGGAGATACTTTCACCTAAATACAAGTGTTCTCATATTGTTTGATGCCGCTATTTAAGTATATTCAGTAAACATACCATAAACAAATAAGTGAACAAAATTTTCATTTGAATTATTAATCTTAATTTAAATAACCCACTTTATAGAAATTCAGTATTGTGAAATCATTTAGAATCGTTGGCATATTATAATTATCGTAGCAAATAGCAATCCCATATTATAGTACAGTATTATATAAATGGTAATCGTAGCAAGATCTCGGTTCCTGTGAAAACAACTCGAGATTTTATCCAATCGGCGTGACGAGATAGTTTAGTTTGGTGTGCTCGCCGTCGCAACTCATGCGCTGCTAATAATACACTCAAATAATTACTGTTATTAAACTCACGATTCTTATTAATCTTTTACGTTTCCGTACATCTTTATCGCTGCCTCTGTTTGTTTGTTTAAGCTATTATGAAAGCAGTTCCTTTCAAAGTAATACTCCTGAAAGTGTTAATGAAAATTATTCAACAATTTTAGCATATAACTTATGAAAGAACCTGTTAGCTTATAATATAACTTAGTATATAATACCTTGCTAGCCTTAAATATTTCTTTACAACTTGCTGCACTCATATTAAATAAGTTTTTCTCACTTTCTTGTCACATTCAATCACGCCAACTATAGGATCAATAAAAATGGTTAAAATAACTAAATATTACAAATAACTTCAGTTATTACAATAATTTGTATCCAAATTCTTTACGCGGATGTCGAGACTGCTATACTAAGGGTATTGGGGGTTTTAACGATCGGTGGGTGATCTGTTTCCCTACAAAAGCACCAAAACCTGAGGTATTACTATATGCAATCATGCATGTCATGACCATTTACATCTTTTATACATATTTAATTATATAATAATTTTATATACTTATTTAAACTAATAATTAATGCTGTGTAGTGTCGGCTTAGAATAGCACTACCCCATTTTTACAGTGGGTGTACGTAAGAGGCTACTAATGGTATCGGGGCTTTTAAGAGATTTTTGGGCGATGCTGTTGGAGACCCATCACCAACAACCTTTATTTTACCATCCTTTCCCCACTCATCTTTCCAAAAGTGGCTGAGGGATTTGTAATTTCTTGGCTCTGGCTACCCCTTCTAGGGATTTATAGCCGTGAGTATATGTATAAATGTATGTATGTATGAGTTTTAGAGGTGGGTAGACCTTGTATGTTAAAGTAATAGTATAAACTGACTCTCAGAATATGATTTTAATGTTACGAAACCTCTTTTTCATACTCTTGCTGCTGTCAACCATATTTAAACGTTTAGTTGTGGCAGCTAGCTTGAACTCTGGCAAGTCAACGATTATGTTTATCTAACCACGGAGGTTAAATGTTAACTCGTCGACTTGCCATTATTGTTATTTTTATCACCACCTTCTTTAAACCGATGATTTGAGATTAACGTTCGATTCTTAGTTGCCAGTTATTGAACTGACAATATGTGATTGATATGCAATTTATTTGTATTCAAAATTGTATTCGCTGTGTTAATATACGATGAAGATTGAGGGCATACGCTCAGTATTTGGTTCAGCGATATCCAGAAACAGTTCCTTGTTCTAAGATTATTTATGATTATAATAAACGGAAATCAAAATGTAATGAAGCAAATTGAATGTTTTTCCTTTGATTGAAATATATTTATGAGCCAGTTTCATCTCTGAAACATTACTTCGTTATTAGACAAATTCAATCACTAATGTGAAAACGTAACCTTCCTAATATACTTCTTCTAAAATGTGTATTTAGTCTGTTGCCTCTTAACTTCAACTATCTAAAAAGGAATTAAGGCGCCGTTGGTTCAGCGAAAAATATCATCTCAGGGGGTGCTCCCCCCGCGGGCGCGGGGAAGCGCCTGCGCGCCGATCGAGCGGCCGTCTCCCAGACGCGACGCAGGGCGCGCGTTTTAAAAACATACAGTAGGGTAAGCAATACAGTTATTGTCAACTCGACAGTTTTAGCCACTCGCAAATATTTTCTATGGTATGGGTTCGGACATTTGTTTATGACTATTTACATTTTTTTTCTAAAATATTTACGAGTGGCTATAACAGTCAGGGTGACGAAAACTGTATCGCTTACCCTAGGTTATCAATTTCAAAAATAGTTTCTACCGTGGCCGTTTACAATATAAAATGTAATGATACGATAGATTTGTCTACCCCTGTCAGTTTATACAAAATTATTACAGTGATAATTTCATAACTTTTGCCGTGTCGTGTCGGCTTAGAATAACACTACCCCATTTCTACCCGTGATCGTAAGAGGCGACTAATGGTATAGGGGCTTTTTAAGTGATTTTTAGGCGATGTGGTTGGAGAACCGTCACCGAAATCATTTATTATTATTACCATCTTTTCCCAAATCAACTTCCAAAAGTGGGTGAGGAATTTCTCATTCCAAAGTTCTGGCTATCCCGTTAAGGGATTTATTGCCGTGAGTATATGTATGTATATAATTTTCAGTTTACACCTGTAACTATTTAATATTATTAATTGAAATTACAAGTAACTTTAACGGTTTTGTTCTTTTTCCCATTCCTAATAAATTAAACAATAAAATATGAAAATGCGTGCAATCTATGAATTGAATGAATTCTTTTATATTTGCTAATGCTAACCGTACGCACGGTCACTCTCACGCCTACATTGACGCGCATCGTATACAGATAGGTCACTTGCACACTAACGGCGCCGCACGCGCGTAAATTGTAAGATCTGTAACACAAGGCGCGCGCGACATAGGTCCATCCCCTAAAGCAGCTCGCCAAGCACTGAGCGGGCGGCAGGCGGCGCTCGGGCACGAGTAGGACTGCGAATATCGATGTTTTTAAAATAATTGTTTTATTGAAATTATTAAAAAAGAAAACTAATCGCCAATTATTATTAGAAATACAAATGCTCAAATTATGGTGCAGGTTATATGTAAGTAGGTAAAATAAATAAAATATAAAACCATTTTAAAGAGTGTAATTAGAGGTATGTTGGCGATATTTTTCTATCGAGCGAAAATTTATTAATCACGTTTCGAATCGCCAATTTCACAGCAGAAAAGCCTCAAGATTTTGATGTATTTTTTTCAAAACCATATTGTTATAAGGGTCGTTTTCAAATTTTGCGCAGGTAAATGAATCTTATATTCAAAGTTTTTCATTTTATATAAAACTATTTTTTTACTGATTTTTTGGATACGCTATTCGTAATGACTATTATACTTTTCATTTCTGTTATTTGGCGCGAAGTTTGCCTCATAATTTCGGTTTTATTTTCAGTTTTGTAGAATAAGGTGCAAAAAAATACAACTCTGTTACCAATCATATTCAAGATATATTTTAAACATAATTAAATTTAAACCAATTTTTTTGGCATCATTGCTCACAACACAGTATTTATTAGGAACAAGTATAATTATAATGACTTCTCTTACGTATCTTTCAACAATAAGTATATATATTAAACAACTCTGTTACTATCATTAAGTTTACAAATCTTAAATTCAACCTAAATTCTTGTTTTTTTATTATAAAACTAAGTAACGACGAGTAATCGAAAAGTAATAAATTAAATAATGATATCAGCAAAAAACCTACATTTGGGACATCTGTTTCTCAAATAACCTACAAATAATCTTCTGGAATCCTTGGGACACAAAAGTAACAGAGTAGTACTTTAGTAACATAGTTGTTTTTTGTACTTTACTTACACTTAAAGAACCATTATCTGTAATAAAATTGACATTAACAATGAGATCTTTTCACTCGAATTTTCTGCCCATTGAGTCTCAAAGTAGTAGTACCTCTTCGCTGTATCTCTATTGCATTTGTTAACTTTTTTAGGCTCCAGAACGATAGAGCTTAAATTATCAAAAGGCTCAAGATAGGTCAGTCTCAACTAATCTTAATTTTGGGTAGCCTTAAAAAAACATTATCTTCAACTCACCATCGTCTTCTATGTCACTTACTACTTTATTTCTACCATCTTGGCCACTATCAACTTCCAAATGGGACTGAGGAGTTTCTAGCTCTAAAGCTCTGGCTACCCCTTTTTGGGATTTTTGGCCGTGAGTATATATGTATGTTTGTAAATGGAATAAAAGTTTTGTTTCTGCCGGTATTAGGTAGCTGGTCCATCAGAGAAAACATGCAATACTGTCAATCTTGACTTTCACTACCATCTTCCCTTGCGTTCTTTTTTTTTTCTTTTGTGTAATCAATTCTGTATTTTTCATACGTTTTCTGTGTTTCCTCTAATACTTTTGACCTGAATAATTTTGACCTGTGATTTTTGCGGGCTTTCTGCCGCATTTTGTTGTTATCGTTATTGAATCAGTTTTGCTATCACGAGAATTTGAAATTCAAGGCTTGACAAATGTCTAAACACGCAGACAATATTAATGGAGGACGTTGATTTTGGTTTTCAACAGATGAAGTACTTAATCGTGGAGTCATAATATCAGGTGGTGATTTGGTTTTCATAACAATGCGAAGAGCTTAACCTCGGTTTGTACGTTTAGCATTTGCAGCTCGCCATTTTTGTAATTGCTATGTATTTCCTTTAAGTTTAATCTTTTAGTAACCGTTTCTTTGAATGGTATCTGTCTAAATTCTTTTTCTTAGATTCCGCTTCTTTTTTTGGGCATGGTTTTTGTTTTTGCGGTCTTCTCTATATGGCCGTTGTTTTTAAAACCAGTTTGAAATAGATAAGTGTAAAACCATCTGAAACATATAATATAAATAAATATGTTTAAAAATATATCGCTATCGTGTTTCATAATACTTTTTGGTACAAAGTTTAAACAATAGTCAACTCTGTTACCTTGTTTACGACTCTGTTACCATTCATTAAGTAACAGAGTTGTTAGTAACAGAGTGGTAAATCTAACAGTCTTAGGACCATTTATGTTAGCTACACCCCGTGGATTGAGACAATTCATGGTTAAAAAAGATATTCACACTAAATACTACGAGTTTAACGTAAATTCAATAAGAAATTATTAATTACTTACCCAATTATGTCGGTAACAGAGCGGACGTAGAATAAACCCACGCGCAACTTTTGACGCCGCATGGCAGTCTGGCTAGCTGCATGACCTCCCCGCCCTTGTGTTTAGCGTTCATAATAATAACGGCTACTGCACTACAACTGTTAGAACTATGCATTCAGTGAAATCTGTATTTCTTCTCAGGTTTTAGTATAGTAACAGAGCGGTACTATTAATTTAGCAGACTCGTGGGACAAAAGTTTAAAACACATATTTTATAATCATTTAATGTCTATGTAGTGTCATGATTGCATTTAATGTATTATTATAAAGTCTTATTTAAATATAATTCGATATTTGAAGCATGTAAATAGCAGAAAGGAAAAATGTCCTGACTATGTTTATTGTATCGGCGCTTGGGACAGAAGAAAAATGTATGAAAATCAACTCTGTTACCAAGAATGACCACATTGTTATGACCAAAAACATATAAACTAGGTAGATCAGGTACTGTTTTTTAATGAAAATATCTTTGTTTTGTTGTACAGTTTACATAATAATAATTGTAATGTTAAAATCATCGTATTATTTATTTTTAAAAAATATATACATTTCCGGGGACAAGTTTACCTGCGCAAAATTTGAAAACGACCCATAAACATACGCATTATAATGTTTCAAAAACCCTGTTCGCTGAACTAACGGCACCTTAAGGTGTCTGTTTACAGTATCCCGACAGTATTTACAATAATATATAGATAACTAGCTGACCAGGCAAACGTTGTTTTGCCGTATAAATTATTTCTAGAGAACTTCTAGTAAATACATACATACATATACTCACGGCTAGAAATCCCTAAAAGGGGTAGCCAGAGCTAAGGAATTAAAAATTCCTTAGCCACTTTTGGAAAGTTGAGTGGGGAAATGATGGTAAAATAAAGGTTGTTGGTGATGGGTCTCCAACCGCATCGCCCAAAAATCCCTTAAAAGCCCCAATACCGTTAGTCGCCTCTTACGTACACCTACCGGAAGAAATGGGGTAGTGCTATTCTAAGCCGACACTACACAGCAACTTCTAGTCTATTAAATAAAAATTTAATATTTGGGGTAGACAACTCTTATCACTTTAAAGTATAAAAAAATAGTTGTAATCATATTCTCCGGCCTACCAAATATGTATGCGAAATTTCATTTAAATGGTTTTAGCTGTTTCGGAGGAGTTTGGCGACAAACACTGGGACACGTGAATTTTATATATTAGATAGACATAAATACTAAGCCGGCATGAACATTTTATAAATTAGTAGTATAGCATAGTTTTCCGAAGACCCATTTTAACACAAAACAAGTCAAGTTATTTGCTAGTCAACACGTGTATGTGACATCTGAGTAAAGAATTAAAATTCTGAACGCGCCACTACATTGTACGAAAATGTTGAGTTTGCCCTGTTTCCGAAACCTGAGTTCGCACTTTGCATACTGTTGTGTTTGCGAACCGATTCAGAAGTGATTTAGAAATAAATGGTTTTTATGCGATATATTTTTGTTTCAAGGGCACTATTGTTTGTGATCAAATTCCGGGTTAACTGTGTTGTAGGTTAATTTGATATTATTCATTAAGTATAAATAAGAGCAGATTCTAATACTACAATAAATAAGTAATATAAACTTCATATCGATGAATCAGGACATTTTGAAGATAATGACTGAAATTGCATGGCATGAATCTTGATGACAGAATATATAATTTTCGGGACAGCAAAATTAACCTCTTCCTAACACCTTAGTAACCTAAGCATGTTAATTGATATCGAATTATATAAAAGAAAACAAAAACACGTGAATAATAAATATGCAATGTCAAATATATAAAAGGGTAGGTTGTGAAACAAAATACAATTAGAAAAAATCCTCTTCTAAAACTTGAACAAGAGTCCTTCTAGACCTGCTACAATTTTACAGCAAGGAAGTTTATGTGTATCAGTTAAAGGATTAGTTACTAGAATCGAAAAAAAAACTCATTACTGCACATTGCACAATTAAAACACTTTACAGACATTATGTTTTTAAATAGAAGTATAATTTGCGGTCTTATCTTAATGACTAGCTATCATGGTGCCGAAGGAAAAGATTATGAATGAAAGGATCGTTATATGACAGTCGCTTTTCAAAGCCGACACTTCACGGCGAACATATTTACCCTTAGGATATTTATAGTAATACAAGCATGACGAAATCTCATTGATATAACAACTACAGTACGCTCGAAACGGGTTCACTTTACATGCCCAAAATAATACGTTCGAATGAACTCCATCGCTGTTACATAAAACATTTCTCATGCTTTGTACCAAACCAGTAATTCTACTTGACCTTTATTTACGTAAGAGTGAGATGCTAAAAAGTAAAGTCAAGTTGAGGTAATAAATACTTAAGTAAACGTGCGTGGCTAGACAGGATCTCACAATGACTTCTTTCAACTGCACCGTCGAATACAATAACGGACTTAAAATCTTGTCTAAGAGTGCAGATTTCCATTCAAAAGTTTTGTACCTCTTCATTTAGGTCTCTCTTTACCATTTATTTCAAAAATATTCCCTTACTCAATGAATCCGTCGAATTAAGTATTAAAATAAATTTATATTTTCCTATATTTATTGTTTAGTAAGAGTATACATTCATTTTCTCACGGCTATAATACAGCAGAAATACATTGACTTTGACACCCATTATAAACAAGAATCAATCCATTCGAGCAAGTCACTTATTATAAAAACAAGTTGCACCTTCGGATTCATATTTTAAACAAGTTCATATTCTAAAGACTCCTTATTTAAATAAGTTGACAAACTAAATAAATACCACTAGTGACTGAGCTCACTGCAAATGTACTGCAGTGCACTAACTTAAAATGTAGAAAGATATCGTTTTACACAGCAACGTATTTTAGACAGCAAGAAATCAGGAGGTACTACTTCTATTACAATATCTAATCTTTGACGTATTGGCTCGTAAAGTTATATTTATACATTATAGTTAGTTGACGTGTCTTTGCATCTTCGTGTTATGTATGATTGTATTTTTTTCGGTCGTCGTTACCGCTCAGATACCCTAACAAACAAACAAAAAATGAATTTATATCGAGCTGCAGAACTATAGCTTTATATAATTCGCTTATATTCTTCTTTCTTATTCATGTTTTATTGCTCTCGTTTGATATTGTATATCTTTGTCAAAGCAACACATGACATACTCGTCGAGATATTGATCTACATTCGAGTAATGACATGTTCGCAATATGCGTGATACTCTCAGATGAGCTATTTTGATTACCTGTTCTTGTGAGGCGAGATGCAAAACATCCTATTACTGCTTATGTTGTAACAAGGGTTTTGTGCACGGTTTAGCTGAGAAATGATCACTGTGGTATGTGGTACTCAGTTGTATATCTGTTGTTGATTACAGTAAGGAACTTTTTATACCTCATATATATCATGGATGTAGAAAGAGGCGTCTAAAGGTACCGGAGCTTTTCAGCTCATTATTGAGCGATATGGTTGAAAATCTATATTTTGAATTGGGGTTCCCGAAGCACCTGATGTCTTATTTAGAATAACGGCTTTGAATTCAGGCTTCACAGCTGACTTTTCAAATTTTTACTTCTATGCAAACCAAGCATTGATTGGGATAACACGAATTCTATTTACCTTGGAGATTACTTTTTTCCTATTTATTCATTCTATCCTTTCAACGTTTTAAAAATATTTTCTTTTATAAGCTTAGCCCATTTAAGTATAACTTTACTTATGGAAAAGAAAAAGGAATATTAAGACGATTTTGACTACAAATAGAGAGATTTTTTTTGATGTAGTTTATTGTATAAGTATGAGCACATGCATACATATAATCACGGCTATAAATCCCTAGATGGGGTAGCCAGAGCTAAGGAATTAGAAATTCCTCAGCCACTTTTGGAAAGTTAAGTAGGGAAAAGATGGAAGTATGAGCACCTACAGAAAAAATGGCGAGATTCAATTCCTAGGCCTAACAGTTCTATAAACGTTTACGTCTTTGTTGGTTGGAAGGAATGGGAATGGAACACAGCAAAAAATAAATGGTTTACATATGGATTCATAAACTTATCGGAGGGTTTTGGGCAAGCAATAAAAGCTCGCGAGTTTAACGTGATGTACTAGTGAACCGCCCCAGCTTCACAACGGGTAGTTTCATCTTTAAAATATCTAAGGTTTCTTCAATGTCTGCGTGATAGAAATTTCATTATAAGTTTAGTTTTCCATAAATTTGCCCTTGTAAACAAACAGTTACAATTTGCGTATTTGTAATATCAGCATAGATATGTAAAACATATTAGATTTTCGTATGGAAAATATAAGTTTTGATGAATTTATAGAATAGAATAGAATAGAACACACATACATCACATAGCATTTTGACACCTGTTTTATAAAGATACCATTCCTACATTCTTTTTGGATATTACCTGAGAAATACATGACATAACATAAAACCTGTTACAGTTAAAACTTTTTTTCAAGGTTTTTTAAAAGGTTTTCATGCAAAACAAATTATGCATATATAATAGGGTCAATCAACTTTTAAACCAACATTTTTATGTCCCCCCAGATAAAAAATTAATCCTGAGGTAACTATTTTGAATTTATACAAAATTAGTATACCGTAGTACTAACAGAACACAAATCTATGATGTCACATTTAAAGTTTTAATGAATACACTGAAATTTTATTCAAAAGTGTGGTAACTCAGTACACGATTTGGATATAATGCAAACACCTAGTAATAATACGTGTGTCCCCGTGATCTCTTCGGCGCAGTTCGATGAAAGTTAATATAAATTTTACTTCTAAAACAGGTTAATAAATGATCTGATGTTAGTTATTTATTTTTCAAAGTGTAAGTAAAACCATTCAAAACAAAATATGATTTCTCTAATTCTCACAAAAAAATTAAAACTGTCTGTCCATTGGTAATATTTGTTTTCGATGTATACTGAGTTACTGACCGTTACGAGATCAAAATGTGTGGCGTGAAGTTAGCGCGGGTTACTAGCCGAAGTATGTTCCTATCTCATTCTCTCCTGACCAATCTCGGCCCTGTGCTCCGCCTGTGTGTTACGTCAGTCACCAACGAGCAGCGCGGGAGTGCGCGTACCTTTATTCGCCGTCCGCGGAGTGACCGACTTTTTACCAGTAAATACGCTCTTTCCTTACATCTCTTATTAATTGGGTGATAGGTAATGGGTCAGCCGCTTGAATTATAAAGAGCAGTATTGTGGTAATTATTTTTAAAGTGTTTTATTTAGGGATACCCTTTCTTTTGTATCCTGAGTTACGTGTATATAGGGCATCCTATTCGAGTATTCGAGTATTCGTTTTATTCGAGTATTCGCCGGTTTTAACTATTCGAATACTAACATGATCAATATTCGAGTTTTTCGAGTTTTCCGAATACTTGTTTATTTTTTTTAAATCAATATTCAATTTATTCAAATAGCCCGCCACGTCCTAAATTCGCGGTAATCAAAACATGGATGGCGCTACTAGTACCAAATAGTTGATTTTTGAGGAGTTGTAACGTGGGTGGCGACTGTGATACATTGTTATGTTTTTAGGTTATAATTATAAATATAAACAATAAATTTTATCTTTAAAATAAAACAAAACTGACTTTGTTTGCTGTGTGAAGTGCAGTTGCAGTTCTAGCATTGCAGTAAATGAAGCCAACTTTAAATAGTGCACCAAGGTAAGTAAATTTTTAAACAAATAGGACTTTACATTATGCAGCTTAGATAAGTAACAATATAACCAAACCTTACTTCTACTAACAAAAAGCTGGTCTTACTATCAAGCAGCTATACTAAACTAGTTTCATATTGCGTTGCATTGTGGTGTGCTCAAACATGGTTGTTTTCGGTTTTTTTTTCTTATTTCATGAACTCACCTTAACCTATACCGGGTGTATGGAGACTTTTTATTAATTTTATTGAATTCAGTTAGTTTAAATTACACCTTGTACAAAATGCAAGATTGATTTGGTAAAATAATGATGTATAATATTATTATACCTATACCTTTAAACTACCTATCCCATCATATTAGCTTTGTGATTTATTACAATTGGATTGAGTTTGTTGCATTACTATTGTTTTTTGTGCTTTGTTTCTTCTTCTTTTTGCTTTGGTTGGGTGCATGTGCTTTTCTTTTTTGCTCACAGAGAACCAACATGAGTGGGAGTCAAAGTGAAGATCAATTTAAAGAATACTCTCGTTGCGTTGCCGACAAATCTTCTGTTTGGCAGCATTTCTTGCGGTCTACAAATGATCAGCTATGTCAATAAGATCTGTAAGAAAATTTTAAAGACATCCGGAACTACAACTTCTTTGAGAAACCATCTGAGGCTTGTTCACTCCATCGAACTGAACAAAAAGGCATCTAATTCAGTTTCCTCAATTGATGTGCAAGCAACTCCATCTTCAGTGGAAGAGCAGCCGCAGCCGTCAAAGCGTCTTAAGAAAATCGATGATTTTTACCGGCCCAAAAATGAAGATACTATGGACACGATGATTACAAAAATGATAGCAGTAGATGGTTTACCGTTTCGCGTTTTTTGTACATCAGAAAGTATAAGAAAACTGTTTGAAAAAGCTGGATACAAAAATCTACCAAAGTCACCAGATCCTATTAAAATGATGGTGATGAAAGCAGGTGAAACTTTAAAACAGAAAGTGAAAAAAGATTTAATGCTTCTAAAAGATGAAAGCCACAAGTTCACTGTAAGTCTGGATGAGTGGACCTCGGCTAGGAATCGCAGATACGTTAATATGATTGTTCATTCACCAGCGCTTGACAACGGTTTTGTTAACTTGGGGTTGACAAAAATTACAGGATCTGGAACTGCTTTGGTCTGCTTAAATATTTTGAAAAATAAACTGGCGGAATTTGGTCTCTCTTTAGATGATGATGTTGGCTGTTTAGTCAGTGACGGCGCAAGCGTTATGCGCTCTCTAGGACGTATGGTTCCTTCGTACCACCAGCTTTGCTTGGCTCACGGTATTCAGTGTGTTGTATTAGATGTCCTCTACAAAAGCGATCTTACAGAATCGACCAGCACAACAAGCATGCATGAAATTGAAACGTCTAGAGATAATGACAGTGATGATGACAGCAACTTTCATGAAGGATTTTCTGTTTCTGTTGATGGTGGAAACAGAAACAACATTCCGAAAATCATATATAAAGATCTTATAACTAAAGTTCGCAAAGTTGTAAAGTACTTCAAAGTATCACCGACTCGTACCGTGTTTTTTCGGCAAATAAACGAACGATATACGAACATCTTTCACGGACCAGACCCTAGACATTCTAAGCTTTTTGAGGTTTCATTACATTAATAAAAATAAATTGAGCTACTCAATAATTGGCAGAGGTTAAGCCAAATTTGATTGTATTTTAAGTTTTTATTTGATTTGTTGACTGATAATGACAATACGTCTAAAAGTTGTTTTTTAATAAGATAATTTGTATTTTTAATAAAATTTTCGTATTTTCTTATATAACGTGCTTTTATTTAGTGCAGCATCCTTTAAAAATAATTAAATTGATGTCTTGGAACCAGATTAAAAAGTATTCGAAAAACTCGAAAAACTCGAATAACTCGAATAGTACGCGTTAAACTATTCGAAAAACTCGAATAGTAAAAAGGGGCGAATATTGAATGCCCTACGTGTATACTGAGTTACTTTGGTGGTAACTCCAAAGACAGTACGGTAACGCCAGAGACATGTCCACATTAAGATTCTTTATGTAAGTAAGTAGGCACTTTAAATAATGCCCTGAGTTGTATTTTGACTACATAATAGTAAATAGTGTTGTCACTAGTGTTCATTTATACATTTTGAAATTGCAAAATTTAATTTTCTCCATGTTATTGCAAAACTGAGAGGAAATACCTATTCTATTTTTCCAGACTTTTCAATGCGAAAATGCCGCTTACTGCTGCTGAAAAACAAAAACGCTACCGGGAGAAATTGAAGCAAAATCTTACTAAATACGAAGAAAGTAAAGCAAAACACAGGGAACACTGTCACAAAGTTAAACGTCTAGTCAAAGATTTAACCCCAAAGGAAAAAAAGAATGCTAATGTGATATGGAAACTGGACAAAGAGAATACCAGAAAAAGAAAAAGTCCCTGCATTCAATTTGCACTCCTCCTAGTAATGATGAGTGAGAGTGATCGTGACGTTCCACCTGCCAGTCCCCCAGCTGCATCTCCTAAAACCCGTGGACGCCGTAAAGTGAAGAAGAAAAGAAGCAAAGTTTACCGAGAAAACAAGAAACTAAAGACTGAAATATCAAAATTAACACGGAAAGTTGAAAAGTACAAAAAAAGAATAATAAGAAGTAAACGAAGCAATGCAAAAAATCACAGGATAAAACTAAAGCTAGGTGCAGGTACAAGATATTAACAAATGCATTCCTTTTGCACAGTTTCACCTTCAGTGTGCCATCAACCTCATGCAATCTGGGCCCATTTAAATCCAATTTTAGAGTGGATTAGAATAAACTATACTATTGCAAAAACATTACATGTATTTTCTGATGGCCCTTCAACACAATATCGTCAGAAGAAAAACTTTTTCTTGTTTGCTACTGTTTTGTATGACTTTGGGTTTTTCGATGGTACCTGGATTTTTTTTGAGGCAGGGCATGGGAAAAGTCCTGCAGATGGCATTGGAGGTTTCCTAAAGTGCACTGCTGATAAAATTATTACTGCTGGTAAGGATATACCCGATGCTGTCGAGTTTTTAAGCAGCTAAAGGATGCCAGCAAAATAGTCATGTTCTTTATTACTGAAGAAGCTATTGAACAAATGCTGAAAATCATATCTGATTCCATCCCACATTTGGTTGGCACGCTTCAAGTCCATCAAATTTTTACAAATGAACGTAACATTTTAAAATATAGATCACTATCCTGCTTTTGTGAATGTACGACAAAAGGATTCTGCAACTGCTTCAACCCAAAAACCTATCAGGGTTATGACACTATAAGTCTTCCTGAACCCATTACAGTACCAGACCCTGGTTCGCTTGGTGACCCCGACCCGGAATCTTCAGATAGCGACATTCCTCTTTTGGTCCTTTTGTTCCTCTTGCAAAATGTGCCTTCACGTGCTAGCATATACCGCAAGGTATATGGCTCCTCTGATGATGATGAGGATTGCCAGATACTGGGCGAAGAAAATATGCCTCCATCCAGAGATTTTACTAGCGAGATATCTGAACCGCAACCATCGACTAGTGGTGTTTCTCGGAATTCTGTGGCTTATGGAGATTTCTTGCATGGTCGCGTTCACGGAGGTGACCAAACTAAGAAGATGTATTCTTACGTCTGCAAAGTGTTGGTTCATGATGATGATTTGGATGAACTTTGGGTAATGTTTGCAAAGATTGTGGGTAAAGATGCGCAAACATTTAGATTAGAAAAGGCCGATGTATGTTCAGTACCCTATGAAGACATTATCAAAATTCTAGCAGCTCCTGTTGAAGAAAGGAGGGGAAACAGAATGCTGCACAAGTTTTAATCTCCAGTCGATGTTTTTGAAAAATAAATATGATTTTTTTCTTAACTATACTAAACGAGAAACCTGAAATGAATCTCACCATCTTAATTTTGATCTGAATGTGTGAAATGTTTGTTGTTCAATGTTTAAGTCTGTTGATTGTTTATAGGTTACCTATTATTCTTGTTGTATTGTGGTAAGTGTTGTATTTGGAGTTACCAAAATGTCTTTGGAGTTACTTTTTGTCCCCAGATTTTATCTTTTGTTTTCCTTAATATATCAACAAAATAATATATATTGTTATAACTTTTACTGTGAAAACAATGAGCACTTTTAAATTTTGTGGAAACCACTGCTCACCGCCACTTTAAATGGACATCTTCATAGTTTTTGCAAAAAAATGTTATTCATTTTGACCTGCGGTAACTCAAGTGACATCTACCTTTCTTTTTAAAATTTTTACTAAAAGAAACTTAAAAGACTGATAACAAAAGTTAATTGTTTAATTAGTCATAAGTAGTTTATTTAATAAATAATATTTAAAAACTTTTCAATCATGTTTTATTATGAAGAAGACAGTTGGTAACGCAAGAGACTCAAATTGTGACCTAAGGTAAAATTTTATCAAATTAATCGATAGTCCATAATCCTAGGTCGCGCCTCTTTTGCAATTGAATAGTTTAATAGTTTTTATACAAAAATCTTTAACAGTTTAGGGAAAAAGTTAATATTTTTTATTTCATGAAAAATGTTAACCCACCCATGAAATTGTCTGCTTAAAAGTTGATTGACCCAATAACATTTACTATATTGAACTATCGGAGTAAACTCACCCCAATTTTACATCGGGGGTAACATAATTGTTATTGCGACAATATCAGGTACACTTGCAAGAAAGTCATGAAAATGGTGGAAATTATAAAAGCCAACTTTCGTTGCTATACAATTTGTTTCCCCTCTATATCGTGTCGTGCCAGTAGAAACTTCCTATAGAAGCAAATGCTGACAAACTATACAAACACTTGTAGATATAGAAATTTTGTTGCTAATTGCTCTAAACAATACCAATTCTGGGGAATGGTCAATTCCCAACTTAGCCTTGTTTATATATGTTTGAAAGCATGTAAAACAATACAAATTATTATTTAAAGCGAATATTTTTGTGTTGAAGTTATAGATAAGGATCATTTTAACAAACTTTTTAGCGAAGCAGTGTATAGGGTCCCATATGCGTGTGACATGCGTTTGAATACTGATTTTAGTCTACACTTCTGTGTCTGTCATAAATAATATTGTGCTCAATTTATTACTCGACAAAAAAGGCTTTTTATTTATTATTTTTATTTTTCGGTGACCGTATGATATTTGGGTTACGACTTGTAAGTAATATGCTTCGTATTGAGAACGATTAATTATTACCATCATTATAGATAAATTATATCTATCGCTTTAGCAAGTATTTTATTCTCTTTGATTAAAAAAATAGAATGTGATGTTTAAAATACCATGCAGCTTAATTATCATAAAAATATCATTATCATATTCTGTATTCGCTTAAGGCAAGACTAGTTATATGTTTAGTATCATTAGTGATATATGATTTCCTAGCTATATGTTCATATTGGATCTTAATGAAAACTGGTTTTAACTATTTGTTAGATATTGTAGTACAAGTTAAGAAACAGAATGATTAGTTCAGAGGCGGATATCAACTGTACCAGGTACTGACAGGAACGATTATCTACCCCACTATATGCACCCTTCCTTTTGGTTTTAGTGGAGTTTCTTGAAGAGTTGTAAACTTTCTTTGCTTAGCAGCAACCAAATAAAATGTACCTTTCTATGTTTCAAGTGAACTAGTTAGATATGGGAAATTATTGTGGATTAAGCAAGGAGATTTTAATGAACGACCGACATATAGTCACTGCTCTGAATCTCAAAAAGGGGTAGCTAGCTAGAGCTTCAGAATTAGAAAATTTGGACAGAAAACAATTTATTTGCTGTAAAGCCGATACAAAATAAAACACAAGATCCGAGTTGTATCTAAACAAGTATATGCATAATAATAACTTTGAAGTAATCATAATAAAAACACAAGTCCACAACGATGATGCTAATTATAATTCAATGTTGTTAACTTAATATTTTATTAACCAAGCATTAAAATTAATGCAATCCCCTGCTAATTTTAGAATGTTAATTTTTATTTAAAGCACAGTCCAACCAAAACAAAGTCTATTCTGTATTTTAAAGGTCACGTCTCGTAAAACCATTCTCACAGTTTGTCTCGAAGCATTTGTCAACCTTACAAAGGTGATAAAAAATATAGTGTCAAGTCGCATATCGGTATTCATGGAAATATATCAGTTTTCGTGAATTGAATTACAAGTATCAGATGTGATGTGGGGCGTAACTTGCATTTAGACACAAAAAATGCGCCGGATACAATATATTATAATAATTTTATTGTGAATATACTTAAAAATATATAATATGTACACTTAAATTCTGGGAAAGGTTGATGCTTATATAAGGTGGATAGTCTGATTTTGTTACACAACTACCCGCCTTGGTAGCGTGAGGCATATGTGAGAAAGTATGTCCGGTGAAAAATGAGATACTGACAGATTTGTTTTGGATAGTATCATTATCTCAGATCTCACGTGACATACGCCTCACGTTACCATTGCACTAGTAGTTTTCAATAAGCTTGTGAAAACATCTTAATAAATGGTGAAAAGTAACCCATGAAAATATATTCATTCTTTGGTTTCGTTCCGTTTTCGTTTTTAAACACATCGCAAAATAAAAATGTGTGCATGCAATAAATACAACCATTACAGTTTATACGCAATATTTTAGTGAATACTTAGTAGTCCCTGAATTTTACATCTTCACTAGACGTTTTATTTAAAAGCTTTCGATTAGTTTCGGCATAAGTTGTTATTCCTCGTTATCCTCGAATAGAAATACAATAGCTTATAGAACATTTTTGTATTTCTCAGAATTTACTTCACATGAAAATTACTGATGATTTTATATGAACATAACACAGTTCCTTATCTGGAAACCTAATTTAGTTGATATTCATTAGATAACCGCCCTTTCATAATCGAATGGCTGTTTCGTAATTCAGTTCAGTAGCCTGCCCGGAACAGACCTGCTCTGTATAGTTTGTACACAGGAGCCGTGAACCGAGATGCATTCCGGGAGCAATCGGTAGTTGGTACTTGAGTCATGTGAGCTGTGCGTGAGCGCATCTCATTTACCAAATGAGAATATCAATAGCTGACTTGAAAGCCGCTCATTATAATTGTAATTTCTTTGTGTGTATATATTCATGTAATTTCAATAATGAGTAACCAAAGTTTCAGAACGATTTATTCATTTACTAGGAACGCAAGGAATTGTCAAAAGCCCAAGACATATAAGAGCATGTCTCTCAGCATTTTTAATCGAAAGAGTAGAATGTTAAAGTAAGACAAGGCACATGTGAATAATATCGTAAGATACGCTACTAATGTCTGACGATATTTTAGGACTGCGTCTTACTTAATGTTATCTTTTACTCATATTATTAGATTAAGCAAATGTGAGTGCGTGTAAACTTTAATCTTATCAGATATACTATACTTCCAATAACATGTGTTTTTGTATATTATAATCTATACTTATAATAAATCTGTAGTGAGGTCAATTCTGTGCATGAAATATATTTTCAAAATAACTATCAGGGGGTGATTAGGGATCGATAATCGATACTGATGCCAAAAATGCAATCAGTAAAATTTTTGTCTGTCTGTCGGTTTGTATGTGCCTTATGGAAACAAAAACTACTCGACGGGTTTTAACGAAACTTGGTACAATTATTCTTCATACTCCTCGGCAGGTTTTTGTATACTTTCCAGCAGAGTAGCAAAGGGGAATTTTTTGAAATTTTGGGAAAACGGGAGAAGTTACTCCATTTTTTAAGCTTCCGTCGCGTGTGCAGCCTTAATGGTTAAACTTACATAGAAATCATGTATGACGGAAATATTCTTCATCAAATTTTCTAAAAAAAAATCTTCAACAGTTTATGTCTATCTTTTACGGTTGACTCACAATAACACGTGTAATTCCTGATAGCTGCTAAGCTATCAGGAATTACACGTGACTGCTAAGTTCGGAACATTCTGATTATATTTGTTTACTCTAACGTTTGTAAACTTCTCACTCATCCCTAATTTAAAAAAGGTAACATTATTACCAATTCAATAAAAAAAAAATCATAGAAATCGGTAGAGAAACACCGAAATTATACATAAAATAAGCCATCGCGCCCGTGACCAAAACCAAATCTTTACTAATTTACATATAATATACTAGATGGCGCCAGTAGTTGCATCCTACATCACGTAATGATTTATTTTTTAGATTGTTATAAATACTTCATAGCTTTTTATTCCAAAATTTGCTATTAAATGGAAATACTGAACCGTTCATTAAAGCGCATTCAAAATCACCAAACTACACTGTTTAGGGAGTGCTATAAATAAAATAAATTGAAAACATTGCGCTGAATTTCACAATGCTTGAGCAGTGACTGAAGAAAGAAACCTCAGATATTTAAAAAAAACAACGCTACCCGTGCGAAGCTGGGACGATCCACTAGTACTTTCTATAATCTTAAAATTGCTTGTGGAAACGTAATTAGGACACAAGAGCTCGATTATATCGCTCCTCGTCAATTGAAATGCGCCTGCACTCGCAAAGTCGTTCCATATTCGGATCGCCAGCCATTTAAATTTATTGCCTTCGGTTCAATTAAATCATGATGTTATCAATGAGTTAACGCAATTGGAATATCTTTTCGCTCAAGGTCGTATTTCTGGTTTGTTTGGCGAACTTTGGCTCGGCGGGTTTTACATAATTTTACCGGCTTTTTACGCCGATAAACAAAACATAGCAAGAAGCTTGTAATGACCGGCTGTCAATTCGACTTGATTTTGAAGTGTTAAGATCTATGACTGGATCGTATACTACAATGGAGTACAAATTGCAATGATTTGCCAAAGATGTGTATTTTGTCGAAGGTTAATATAATGATGAACGACCGTACTTAACTTTTATTAGACTATTTTTTAATTTATGAAAATTTACATCATTAGGGAAGCGGAGTATAGTTTGTACCACTATTTATATTGAAATGAGGTAAACTTAAAGCCTATTATCACTTTGTACTACACCTAGGCCTGTACCTGTAGGCCTATTAGTACTAACCAGTGTTGCCAACAAGTCAAGACCGTATGTCGCCCAATTTTCAATGCTTGAGTAGCCTAAAGTAGCCCAAACCGGAAACTAAAATAAAAACCATCTTTTTAACTATTTACTTATGTATTTATATTATAACTTCCTGTACATACAATAAAATCAGTACTTAACACTTAAACAACAAGTCTTTTAAACTAGAGTTTGAAGTTATTTAAAGAAAATAAAAGTATCAAAACAGTGTTTTAAAGTTAAAGAAAGAAAAGATTTTAAATTGGCGTGTCCAACGACGCATTAGCCAGACTCTAAAACATTATTCTGCTTGATCTGCTGCGAGCAATTTCTGTTCTTGCCCTGTTTTGTTATTACTCTTAAAGGTTAAGCGGATAAAAATTCCTGATTCGAATAGTTCTAATAAACATACTGATTCGAATATTCGGTTGATTCGAATTTAAGTTTATGCAACTCCACCTGTGATATTTTCACAGTATTGCCAACATGATCTCAGAGGTATTTAGAGATGAAACGTTCAATATGGGTGAAGGGTTTTGCCATCTTTTTATCTTGATTGTCGTATATCTTCTTATGTAGATTATTTTTTTGTGCTTATTTGTGTCGTAATTCTATTATAAATAAAAGTAAATTTAATATTTTTCGAGTAGCCTAAACGGCGACCAGTCGCCTTTACGATTTTTTGGTCGCCGTTTTCCAATCTGAGTAGCCTAAATGGCGAAAAATCGCCTACGTTGGCAACACTGGTACTAACTCTTTGTCGCGATTTACGCCAGTCACGAAAGTAAAGTATACTAATAGTATACTTGCAGAAACATTAAAATAATTTTTTGATTAAAAATAAATATTTTTTAATAACACTTAACCTCTTTGGAATAAATCTAATAATTTATAAATTTCATGCGGTCTCCACTTCTGTCAGTCACATTACTCACATTGATTTAACATCAAGTAAAAGCCGAAAAACGTTTTTCTGACACTGAGTATCTATGCACACAATTTAGCACAATTATTTAGTAAATTTGCTTAAATACAAGCTAATTCAGATCCAAGCCAGGTCGCCATAGCGTGACCTAGCCTGTCGGCTAATCGATTCAAAGGCTGTGTTTATGGCGGGCTTACGTCATATCACACCAAGAACTTTGCCCTTGCATGTTAGATGTTAACATTACAATTACATAGTTTGGAGAACTGCTATTGCGACCGAAATGATATAATTAAATACTTAGCTGGATACTTTGTACCAAGAAATTGAAAATTCGATCGCTCTTTATTAGTCTTTTTCAAATATTATGCATTGTACTTGGAGAAAAGTAAAATCATAAAATAGCTATGATTAATCTACCAAAAGCGATAGTTGCAAGCTCAGGATCTAAGATTCGTTTACAACTTGTCGTTGTAGTATAAAATACAAATGAAGTTTATTTATTTATTGTGTTTGTAAAGCCAAGCCCGCATTTACAATGTATGTTTTCTGATATACTGTCAATACCCTTTTATTTACCGCTACACCTACATTGTTTAAATGGATTGTTATCACTAGTTTTCGTGATTTAGGTATTGAGTCACTTTATTAAATTTTACTACCTAAATGTGAAAGTTAGTGTTGCAAACATGAAAACTCAATCCCATGCCCAGATATTATTTTCATTCCAAAAGTATAACGAATCGATTTGATTTTATTGAAAACTAAAAAAACACAAAGGACGTCCTGACCTTTATACAGTTATGTCAGCTTCATAAAATCTACATTGGGTCATAGAGTTACTAGTTCTTCGAAAATGTATAACTTTTTAGCTGTTGTTCAAGGGCCCTCAATTTATTATGGCAGTATACCCAGTATATGATAAAAGCGCCAGCTTATCATAACATAAACATAACATAACATAAACGTTCACGCCGAATATCCCCGAAGGGGTTGGCAGAGGTACTAATACTTCTGAACATCACGTGACTTTGTCACCTGGTGTTCAGAGTACCCACGTTTTGCATGGACAGTGTACTCACGTGATAGGGGGCAGGCCTATCGCCGTTTTGTACGAATACACTGTCACATGACTAAGTACAACTCAGCCATGTGGGTTTCCTAACGATGTTTTCCCTCACCGTTAACAACCATGATAAATTAACCACACATATGTCTTTAGAAAAGACAAATTGGTGTAGGCCCGACCCAGGGTTTGAACACTAGTCACTTGCACGATAACCGAGTGTTCTACCCACTGGGCTATCACGGTTGCTTATCATTACTTACTATAGACACATTGTCACATTACTAAATTTGGATTTATATTGCCTTTCGTCTTTCTTCCTGCTTTTATCGTCACTCTTGGAACTCCTGATAAATGAATAACACATATGAATGACTTTGAAAAAAACCGCAGGCGTAGTCTTGATTCAGGCTTTTCAGCCCTTTGCTCTTAAATAAGCCAAGCTCTTTCCACCTCAGCTATCAAAATTATACTAAAACTAAATTGGTACTTTTTTGTTTGCAGAAAAGCGGCAACATTCAGCAAAGTCCCAGTTGTCGCAATCCCAAGGCGAATCCGAAGACAACGAGTGCTCCAATCCGGGCTTCCGCCAGGCCACTCCCCCTTCGAGCCGGGGCCCGCCGCCCTCCCCCCCGGTCCCTACTAAGCCCATAGTTCCTGTGGACCCGGATCCTCCATCCTCGCATCAGCTCAGCCCCTGCCTCATCTGCGGCCGAACCTTCCTTCCCAGCTCGCTGTCCAAACATATCAAGATATGTGAGGCTAATGCTGCTAAGAAACGAAAGACTTTCGACTCTTCTAGGCAACGACGTGAAGGTAATTTAATCATTATACTTTTAGTACATAGCGTAGTTGAAAAAAAATATCTGGATAGTTCTAGCTATTGGAAACTCTTAATAATGCGCATGTATTTATTTCAGATATTAGTTTTAGTATATTTATTTTATGGCATGGTATTGTTTAGGTTGATTTAGACTGTTTCACTTTATGAGTGTTATTTTCATGGGTTCAAGGGCTGCCTACTACAGTTGGGATGAATAACCCGGGTGAGTGGGTCTTAATTAACTATGTTAACAATGAACACTCGTGTCTGTCGCCCGCCATTTATTAATAATTAAAATTGTTTGTTAATGTGATGTCTGGTTCATGTTTTGAAAAACTTTAATACGTTTTTTAGCCCGTTTGTTTGTACAACATAGTAATGTTAATAAGTAAAATAACAATCCAGCTATGATATGCACGAGTAACCGTTCACGTAATATTACAAAGCATGCGTTAGAAGTCCTTATAAGAACTGTGCATAATAAATAAACACCACCTCAAGGCAACCATAAGAATGCCCATTTGTGTAACTACTAACAACACAGCGATCTAATTATCGAGCAGCTTTGATGATTGTTTTCAATAAACCCAACAAGCGTTATTGCATCGATATACATTGATTTTAATAAATATAAAATATGAAGATAAAGTTTCCATATATGATCTAACGTCTTGTTTTCAACAACTGCATTTTGTATTCTTAACAAACCTGCGATTCGTATTATTGTTATATGTTTATAATACTAACATTAACAGAATTCATAATAGACAAGTGAATGCTGAAACATCATTAAATGTCTTAATATTCAACGGGTTAATCAATATCGGAAATGAAAAACTTGGAACATTGTACTTAGTGATGTGACAGTGTATTCGTTCGTACAAAGCTGCGATAGGCCTGTCTGTATTGCGTGAATGTATACGCGCTGTGCAAATGGTGGGTAGGTATTTATTATAAACACCAGAAGGGCAAGCACGAGCCGTGTTTAAACTAGTTATCGCGTGGGATACAGCAGCCATCTCTTACGCACTTACTTAGTATCGTATACTGCCATCTCATTCTAACCGTTATCGTGTCGATAAAATAGCGCTCGTGCTTGCCCTACAGGTTGTTAATACCTCTACCACCCCTTTAGTGATAGGCAGCATAAAAGTTGAGTATGAGTTGTAATTTTAACTTGAATATTTATTAAAATAAATAATGCCCTATCTTAAATTTCTTATTAAAGATCTAAGTCAAATAACAACTAATATTATAAACAAGATAAGTTTACATTTTCCCACATAATCAGTTTAAACGCGCCGTCGCGTCGTGCGTGAACAAATGCTTCAATGGCTTGACACTGCCCACCCACGGAGGTAGTATAGAATATTTTACGCACGTGTGTTGTCGACTTGTCTGTTGTCTTATGACCCTTCCACCCACGCCCAGCTATTTAGCAATAGCCTACAGTATGCCCTATACAGTTGCTTAACCCACTTCATTAACACGCGACATATGTTTTAATTATACATTTGACATTGGATTCTCAAGTTTTTATTGCACTACATTCATTCACACGTACATGTTAGTAGTAAACAGCTTTTTACGTAATGTCGCCGAGGGTGTGGCAGAGTAACTAACCCAACGAAAGGTCTCGTGACATTTAAGTGGTAACCACAATGCCTATCAGCGTTATGACCCAGGTTCAAGCCCTATTACCGTTTATGCTAATAGGGTCCCATGTCATGAAATACAAACTCTAATACGTGAGATAACTCACATGTTTTATTTATTTATTTTCTATGGTTCTAGACTATTACCGGCTGTGTATGTTTTAAAATTATATTTAATATATTTGGATATTGATTTTACCATTACGAAACATACCAATAAATATCCACGTTTATACAACTCAACTTCATTATCATTTTCAAAATAAAAAATGAATATGCTAAGTCTGTTTAGTTCAGTGTTTCTGGTGCATTTGAATAAATCCTGTTTGATTGGTAAATAATGCAATCCCAGTCATTTTAAAATTGCATGGAATTGCTTCCAGGAACAGCTCTAGAAGAATTTCTGCCGAAGAACTTTGGTCTTCCGGAAAACAGTCCTTTCCTACAGAAGAGTCCGCCTCACACTGCTAAACCTTCGAAGCCTGTCAAAACTATCAAAAGTGTTATTGCTAATGTAAGTTTTTTCTAGTTGGTTATGCTTTTTATTCGACTGGTATATATAAAAATATTTGATTAATTATTATCTGTAAAGTCATATGTGCAACCGTGATAGCCCAGTGGGTAGAACACTTGGGTATCGTGCAAACGACTAGTGTTCAAATCCTGGGTCGGGCCTACACCAATTTGTCTTTTCTAAAGACATATGTGTGGTTAATTTATCATGGTTGTTAACGGTGAGGGAAAACATCGTGAGGAAACCCACATGGCTGAGTTGTACTTAGTCATGTGACAGTGTATTCGTACAAAACGGCGATAGGCCTGCTCCCTATCACGTGAGTATGTCCATGCAAAACGTGGGTACTCTGAACACCAGGTGACAAAGTCACGTGATGTTCAGAAGTATTAGTACCTCTGCCAACCCCTTCGGGGATATTCGGCGTGAACGTTTATGTTATGTTATGTTATGTCATATGTATTAGTATTTAATTTATTTGATGTTTGTTTTTGTTTATTCAGTATGATAAGTTCCTTCATTGCTATGAAATTACACTTTTTGCAAAATTCATTTATATTCGTAAACAACGTAACTATTTATATAGGAAACTAGTGGACAGTATTAAGAGTATTTAAAGATACAAGTTATTTCTTACTTAATCACATCAACTAGTGAATGAAAAGTACCGAAATATCAGCTTGGCCGTTTCAGAGGTTAGCTGGAACCAACAAATGGTACATGCACTACTCTCAGCTGAGTAGTCTTTTACAGTCTCGCTCATTTGTTTTGATACGATCTCTACACACTACTCTTGTATAGCCAATTAGCCAATTTAGCATATTATACTATATACTAAACCGTCTCGTCAGCCAGGTTCAGAGGTCCAAAGATGACCACATTTCTCGTGGAGTGGTTCGCGAATAAGACCAAGTTAAGACCGTAAACAATTTCTGTGTCGCACTATTCCTACCATCCCTTTGTACTCCCAATCTACTAGAAACCGTATCGCCAGCCAGTTCCGAGCCCCAAAGATAAGCCCCAAACATAAGTTCGGCACGACGCGTGGACAAAGCAAAGTCATATCTATTGGCTGATGTTGATGAAGTGATTATTGGGCAATGTGTCTAGACACAGTTCAACAACAATCCTTATTTTACAATAATTTGTCTAATCACCTTTTATTATGACCTCAGACCGTTTCTGTGTCGCACATTCACGGCGCGCATTTCTCAACAAGCATGTTTGAGTTGCTCAAGATCGGCGTTTTGACAAAAGTCATAGTGTCCAAAAGGCTCTTAGATATACTTTAGCCAATCTTATACGTTCACGCCTCTCCAACCAAGCTTAGATGTCCCCTCTGCGCTCCGCTTTCGTTCGAGCGCCACGTAGAGACCGTTCTATGCGCACTTCGACAAACAGAATATGGGTTGCTTCAGATAATCTTCAGCGACAAACGCATGTCGACTAACCTATGCACTTCCTCTTGTACTGCTCATCTAGTAGAAACCATATCTCCAGCCAAGTTCGGAGCTAAAAGAGGTCCCCACTGCTCCCGCGCGTTTGGTCCCCGCGCGTTCGAGCGCCACGTGGAGTGTTGCGCGGACTAGACTAAGATCATGACCTTAGACCGTTTCTGTATTCTTATTCTATTACCGATCTAATAGAAACCACATCTCCAGCCAAGTTCGGAGCTCCAAAGATGTCCCCACTGCTCCCGCGCGTTCGGTCCGCGCGCGTTCGAACGCCACGTGGAGTGGTGCGCGGACAAGGCCAAGATCCTGCCAGCCGCGCCGAACGTGGCTGCCGACGCTAAGCAGCGGCTGAACGCGAGAACGCAGTATAAGCCGCAGATGAGGGGACGACGGTATGTTTGTTGGATTATATTATATTTGCAAATATATTACTGCAGACAACATTAGGGGAAACTAATTTCATCACTGTATTCATCACTAATTTTCTATCACATCAAACTAATTTCATCACATCACTCACGAACTGCTTATACTTTACGTCTCTCTAGGTTTTACTATATCTTGAGCAAACCCCTATAGCTGAGTTTACACATCATGTGACACTAATAAAACTGTTATGTGTCAGGTCTTCACAAACCCGTGACCGCTCCAACAGCCGCTCTGCCTCCGTGGACTCTTCGCGTGAGAAGTCACCGCCGCATGAGTATGGAGACAGTCGGGCACGGGGAAGAGTATCAGGTAATTATTAATCATACAGAGTGTTCTGTTTCTCTTGTACAAGTTATATAAAATTGTACCCTTATTTTGAGATTGACTAATGTTTTGTAAAAGGCTACAAGATATCGATAAAGTTGCCGGTGGTGGTTTATGACAAAACCTTTATTCAGAATTGTCTGTTAAAGACTTAAATAAGATACAGTTTGAACAACAATCTACAAAAAACTTTAAGTAACTTACCTTAAAACCTACACTTGGTGAATATCGAAAATCAACTAATGACACTATGGGCTACAATGTCAGTCACCTTAGTTTAAATTAAAAAATAGTTACACACAACAAAATATTTGTTATATTTGTATACATTTTTCATATTGTTTTTCAGAATCTAGTCATGATTACCCGGACGAAGCGCCTCATGTGCCAGTCATCAAAAGTTCGAGAAACTCTCAACATCCAGTTGATTCTAATATCAAAGCTCGTCAAGCTAGGTTGGCCAAAGATCTCAGTAGCTCCAGGTACTTCAAATGTTTTGAATTCGCTTTAAATAGCTTATAATTTTCCATTAGCAAATGAGGGGAAAGGAAGGAGTTGTACTTTTTTTTTACTATTTTTTATTTATTTGAATTTTGTTTAACTTATTTCGTTCCTGTCTCCTTATTTGGCTCCATTCAAATTCAAATACTACAACTCCTTTCCTTTTCCTTCCTGTAGAACTGCCCGTCCAAATCATTCACCCCTGGCCCAAACTAATGAAAATAACGCGTTGAAAGTTATCCCAATACCAGTCCCAAAATCAGCGGTGTCCCGTACAAATGAAAAGAACCTAAAGCTTCCAAAACATAAACAGAGGCAACTTGATGCGTTAGAAAAGATTTCCAAAAAATACAAAGCGATGGAAAAAGAACTTACAGATACCGGTCATCACAAAGAAAAAGAACCTGACAAACCATGTGTTACAATCACGAAACCCGCTGTCAAGAGTATGATTCCAGTTCCAAAATCAAGGATTTCCTATAAACAAAAATTACCAAATGTGCGCACTGTTAAATTTGATGCGCCTATTTATTCGCCCAAAAAATCCGATGGTTCCCAAGTAAGTCTAGCCTCAGAAAAAGACCAAAAAAATTATGGCAAAGAAAAGAGTATGAGCTTAGATAGTTTAGAAACTTTTGAAGAAGATGTTACAGCTGAACTATTATTCAAAAAACCATCAGAAACTATATGTGAATCCAATACTGAATACGAGTCTGTTTTCAATTCTGAAAAATCTCAGGAATGTAACAACTGTGATCCAGAAATTGATAATCTAGAAGTAATTTACAAAAATCCGGTTGCATTTGAGGATGTTGATCGAGATATAAATACTAATGAATCAGAAATGGATTTTAGTGCTAATGTTACTAGGAGTAATGATAGTATAAATAATAATTATGATTACAATATTGAAGACGGTAGTTCTTCTCGAAACTATCTCCACGAGAAACTTTACGATCCTTCTAGTATGACCTCGTGTAAAACGACCAATTTAGAGTTTGATAAAGAAGAAAATATAAACAACAGAGAAGAATACTTAGAAAGAAGTCGACACATTGATATTCAAGACAGCTTATCAACAGAAAATATCAATGATGTCGATATCTCTCTAGCAGATCAAAGTTTCGAAGAAAACATTACTGATAAAATAGAAGATAGCTTATCTGAAAAAAGTTATCACAGCAAAACCTACCAAGATTTTAATACGAATAATGAAATAAATATTTCGAAAGATGTTGAAGAATTATCTTCTTTTGAGTGTAAAGAAGAAAATGATAATGAAATAACTTCAGAGCCAAGTTGCGAAAATCTAAAATCAAATTGTAATGAAAATAAATACTCTGATAATGAATATGAACAGGTGCATGAAATAGTAGACATAGATGGTGCAAAGAGTATAAATGAAGAGTTGCATGACAGTTTGTCTTCAGAAATTTTGGACGAAAACGCAGAACGTCTTCTTAGCGAAAACATATCTGATCAGTCAAATGATCTAGCTAATATTAGTGACTGCAATAACAAAGATAAATTTAATGAAGATGAAGATGATCGAAACGGAAGTGGAGCCACATACACCAAATTTACGGAGGACCCTACTGATTTGGACGAGTTCATGGCACTTACAGACAAGCTGATGAGTAATAATGAGCTGAAACAACAAAATGACGCATATGAAGAAACGCTCGAAGAATCAAAAAAATCAGACAAAGATCCGAATAAAACTGCGAGCCCAAATCTTTCTGATAATTTAATGAATAAACCATCAAACTTTAGTTTTTCTAATACTCTTGACGAGTTAAAAAGCGATTTGCAGCAAATTTTAAAGGGAGCTGGGAATAATTTTCAATTCCTAATTAACAAGAGTGGTGATATGCGGGACACTAAACAATCTGGCTCTCAACTCAGTTCAATTGAGCAACCTGTTGCGGGTGACACTGGCAAAGAAAAGAAAAGAGAAGACACTTATGAATTGAAATTACCGTCGATAACGAAAACAAATAAACCGGATACAAAAAACGCGCCAACTAATGAAACTGTACATCAAATATATAAGCACAACAAAAGACATAAACAACTGCGCGCCAAAATCAAATGTAAAAAATTCAGCGTGCCCATCGAGGTTCCCAAACACAAAACACTCATAATATCTCCAGAACCTCCTCCTGTTAAACTTCCTCGTATTGACAATACCAAGACAAGGTCAGGATACTTCATCCTAATTCCCATTTATTCTATTATATGTATGTTAATTTTAAGATTAGTTAGACTAAGATTTGCACTTGCAGGGACGCCCGCCAAGAGTTATTTTTTCTGATTAACAATATGTGTCTTATACAACATTTATTGAAATAGTAACTGTTTGTATTCATGTATTGAAAAACCATCAAGCTCAATGCATTGGAAATCAACATAAATAAGCTTAGCTAAAGTTTTAAAACATATGCACACGTATGCATCTGTAATTAAGAAAATTTTTACTCCATAACGTTAGCACTCAATAACTATAATTAGACTGTCTATTGAATTTATCTCTGAATTATTATAATCGTCTTATACATAGACGCACATGTATTCCGTACACTCATTTCGTTAATCAGAAAATACATTCTATATGTCAGCTTTAAGGTAATTTTAATTGAATAACTGGTTTTATTTCAGACTTGATGATAATTACGATCCTTTCTTGTCCGCCGCAAAGCAAATGAAGGAGCTCATGTCATCAGATTCCAATATACCTAAAACAATCCAATCACTTTCTAACAACCACAATAGAACCCTTCCCATTCTTCGTCCTGGCAAAGACAAAATGTCCCTTTCTAATTACCGTTCTGATAACACAAAAATGATGAAAGATACTCTCAATAAAAAGTATCAAAAAACTCCAACACTCTTGAGAATGAAATCTTTTGGTAATACCACTAATGATAACAATAACAGTTACAGTACATTTGGTGGTAGATGTAGTTCATTCAGGGTAAATAGAAACGAAAACAAAAAGTCTAGTCAAAAATTAAACACAACATTTACAAAGTCGAGTAAAGAAAATTTAAGTACAATTGACAAAAATGCATTCAATCGCAATAGCAATTTAAATAGATCGTTTTCAAATTACCCCTCAAGTTATAGTACACCTAAACCTAAGGAAAAAATCCCCAAGATAACTACCTCCACAACCCATAGTTTTCAACGCACAAATTTAAAAGAAACAGTTAAATTAGACAAAATTAAAACTGAAGAAAGCAAAGAATTTATAAATCTTAATAGTATTTTAACAAGTTCGCCCCTTTCTGATAGTAATTATATTGATCCACGTTTAATAAATGAAAATGATAATCTTCCAATAAATGTTAATACAATTTTAAATAACCCTGAAATGATAAGCAGTATGGAATCTTTACTTAATACAGAAAATCTTCCCCCTAAATTTGACTCTTTTAATGCTAATAACAACGAGGACCACAAATCAATAAATGGAACCAAAAAAGTATTAGACAATAATATGAATGGATCTATCAAAAATCCTCTGGACGATTTGAATAACCATTATGATAAATTGATATCTTCTTTAGAACAGAGCCTGACGTCGAAAACTTCCATAAGAGACGACGATTCTCTCTGTGAAGATTTTGACCTCGAAGAATTTATAACGTCCTTTGATGACGAGTTGAAAAATAAAAGCGATAGTAAACGAACATGTAGTTCCACAACTAGGGTTGTAAAATGTTCTTTGTTAGACAGCAATAAAAACTCGGATAGTAATAGTGTGCCACCTCACTCGGTAGTTAATAGTAGTAGCGTTGGTAATATTCCATTTAACAAATCCTTATCTCTCAATTTTAGCAGTAACAATGTCTCAAGTGATTCCTTTTTCCCTCCTACCCTGAAGAGATCAAGCTCCGTACTCGATACTATACAGAGAAAAAAGAATGAAAATAATAAAGGTCGCCACAAAAACGACCAAATAGAAAATGACTATATGCAATCATTGAAAGACTTTGATAAGTTTTACGAAAAAGAGAATCTGTCTAAAACTGAAAACGGTTACAGCAGAGAAAAACTTTGCACTAGCGTCAAATTAGAGAAGAAGAATAGAATCAAAAAGAGTGAAGACATTTCTAATGGAAACCATACACCTAATGGAAAAAGCAACGACTCGGCATATAGCAGGTTAGTCAGGTAATTAATTGTATTTATAATAATTTTGCTTTTGAAGTTTCAACTAATGACTATGAATATATTTTAGCCTCAACAGGGTATCGCCTTCGAAGCTATCAATAAGTAACGCAAAAGATTCTCTCGGTTCAGAATCTTTGGAGCGAATACACCCGGGTTCTGATTCGAGTGGAAGCCAAAAAGACCACGGGATTAGATCTGGGTCAAGTGATGAGTTCTTGGCAATGGAACGATCCACTGAATTAGAAGAAATTGAAAGGAGGCGATCGTCTTGTACAAAAGATGTTGAAACTTCTAGAGGTAAGCTCGCTAAGCTATATTGGTTATAACTTATAAGTTACATCTTCATAGTATATTTTCCACTTTAAAAGGTTTATCAAACATCTGTTCAATCTATCGCCAATCATCTGGTTTTAAAAAAGACAGAAAAAAAGTTAGTTAGTTAAACTTAGTGAAGTTCTTTGAGAACCGAAGAATAAGAGCAGCCCAGGACAGATCTTTGGTGAGGCCTATATTCAGTGGACGTCTATTGCCTAGTGACTATTATTTATTGAGTAGAGTGTGCACTGTGCACTATGCCAATATCTTTGTTCACAGCTTAGTGTGTACAACTGGACTTAAACAGTTTTAATGTAAATACTCTTCCTTTTAGATAAGCATACAAGCTCCCGGTTATCTTCCCGACGAGAGTCACGACGGTCGCGTTCTGAAATGAGTTCCAGTGGTTCGGAATGTTCGCTCAACAAGGTTGTAAAGGAACCCGTTCGAGTTGCGGCTCCAAGACTATCTCGTTTCTGCCACGAGTGCGGCAGCAAGTTTCCTGTCGACGTTGCCAAGTTCTGCATAGAATGCGGTGTCAAAAGACTCACAGTATGAATCATCATCAGTGCAGCGAACTTAACTCTAGTCTTTATTCAACGACTAACCAATGGTTTAGTAATTTTACCACTGTAGCTTACCTTTGTATCATTTAATCATTTCTACTGCTTATGACAATTGTGAAAGAATGAAAGAGCAAATGGGGTAACGCTGACAGTGGCAGTGTTTATTTTATATTGTTTTGTAAATGCGAGTGTGACTTTTAATGTTACTGTATTTTTATATTATTTTATTATAAATTGACATGGCACAATTTTTCATTGTGAATATAATTAATTTAATTACAAAGATTGTAAGGTCGTTATTAATGAAGTATGCTATATACCTATATCTACAAATATCTGTTGTGTGCCTTATATATAGAAGCTTTTAGAAGTCAACAACCGAGCCTGGTGTTGTTGTCTGTGATATATCTGATTTATTTATTAGTAAAATTTCCATTAAATGGTGCCAATTTTGTTTCAAAATTAACTGTTCGTGTTTAATGGCTCTGTTATATTTTGCCAGTTTACCTTTATTCCATAGCCGGCCATTTTTAACAAGACTGATTTTTATTTCCGAACTAATCCTTAGTTACTGACTGTTGTATGTAATTATTTACATTTTAATTGTAATAATGATGTATCATGAAATAAATTAACAATAAAAAGAGTTTTATTAATAAAATTGTTTTATTTACATGCTTATCTTACCAAAGCTTAATATATTAAACACTTCACAGACATTATGTGTATCTTTTTGAAGAGGACATTCAAGAAATCATTTTGGGCCTTTAAAACAAGTCCCTAAAGTCTAAACATACTTCTGTGTGCTTTTCTAGATGGAATAGATCCTCTGGTGCGTAATCTTCTTAATGCTTCCCGGAGATGTTTTGGCTGCAGAGGTCCTGGTTCACCTGATTTATCCAATATTTCTAGGGCTGAAAATATAAAAAAACTATTAGTAATCTTTTTAACTTAACTATAATGTCTAAGAATTAGAATTAGTAAAACATTAAGGCATAGAATAAACTCAAAAGAACAAAAGGCATCGAAATAAATAAATAAAAAAAATATTTAATTATTATTCATAGTTAAGTATAAAACACACAAGCCAAAAATTTATGAAAATTGTTTCTTTCTTCACAAATGAGACCTTATTGGATTTATGGCCTCTATTCACATTATATAAAGCTGAAGAGTTGTTATTCCGGCTTATTCCGTTTATCCACCCTAAAACAGCCTCCCTAAGTCGGATATTCGGAAACGCATGTCCTTCTATCCACCCTGAACGGGGTGGATATCCGGAATGCATATAATATGGTTCTTCCGATTTTTACCCCAAGTACAGTAATTTACAGAAACATACACAACACAAAATGGGTCCAAGAAACATCGTGAACATTAAAATACTTAAGATAAACATACCTACTTTCTTGCTTACAGTTTGAATAAAAATATCTTACAAACTTAGGGTCTTTTTTCTGTAAATGACTGTACGTAGGCAGGGTAGGAAATCGGAAGAACCATATTATATGCATTCCGGATATCCACCCCGTTCAGGGTGGCTAGACGGACATGCGTTTCCGAATATCCGACTTAGGGAGGCTTTTTTAGGGTGGATAAACGGAATCAGCCGTTATTCCTGTTGGGTTGCCTATTAGGAAAAAGTATATATAGGCTTTCATCACACTCCGTTTCATAGGAACATAAAATCAATGATAAATGAGGAAAATATGGAGACATTAGGAAAGGAGGACAACACACATTCAATCATTTTATCTTTAGTCTTGTTAGTTAGAATGAGATAAAAGTTTATGATACTAAGCAAGTGCAAAAGAGATGGCTGTCTTAGTGCCGAGTATGCATGGAAGCTGACGAAACGGTCGCTCACGTGCTCCAGGAATGCACTGGGGTAGCCGATATCCGCTATAACACGATAGGAACCATAAAGTCGCTCCCAGAAGCGGTAGCTGACCTGGATAAGCTACTCGCCTTCTGGACGGAATTAGGTTGGGATAATTAAATGACCACTTGGTCCACGTACAATGGCCTGCCATGCCGGGCTCAGTGCAGAAACCCGTGGCGTTTACCGGCCATCTAATAATAATAATAATAGGAGATGGCTGTTTTATACCACACAATATATCGTTAAAAGGTTGCTTGTGCTAGCGATGCAGGTATTGAAAGTATGATGTTTGACAGAGAAATTCACTGGAGATTGGATTTGAAATACCAGAAAAAACTTGAGAGAACAGATATATGGAAAGCTTTGGAAAGGTCACCAACCAGAAAAGAAACTTTGTAATCTAATGACGTGTATTAGAATTATTTCTACTTATACATGGTTTATTTCCATTAATATCCTACCTAAATTCATTTCTGTTTAGTAGTTTTAATTATCAACATTAAAAACTGACCTTCTTCCACAACCTCCCCTACAAACACTTTAGCAATACCGGACATAGCAATCACAACATTTTGGCCGACAGAAGAGCCAGTGATTGTCTGCATCAGTCTTTTTACTGCAGCTTTAGGAAATGCAGCTCTTCTGTACATCTCATATCTATTTAACTGTTCTTCTGTAAAATTTGACACTAGAACTCTGGAACACAAATAAATAGGGTTGTATTGAGCACCACATAAAATAAGTTAACCTGAGAGCACACTTTCTAAAATATAAGCATTATCAACATAGATTCATATACTCATGCCATTAGTTTCCATTGGGGTAATTCCATCACTTTAAAATCCTTAATCACCTAATTTGACTCTCATGAGAATAATTGGTAAGTGCCATTTTAAGCCACACAACTTTAGTATGAAATATTCTTGTTTTAGATACTAAATGTGCAATTTTGCGCCAGAATTTTGTCTTAATACCTGAGAAGACCAATATCAGTATGAAATGCACTAGCCTTTAAGTAGGCTGGCTATCTTTGTAGTCTAAAAGATATTTGTTTGTCTGTTTTGGAAAATTAATAAACCTTCATTTAAAATACCCGCTAAATAAGATAAGTAGTACATTTCTTCAAAAGTATAAACTATAGAATACTTACTGCATTTTTTCCCGTTCTTCTTCCTCTAGTTCTTTTTTACTCTTTCTTTCTCTATCCCTTTCACTCATAAGATACTCATCAGATGTTTGATCATGACCATTATTATTCCTCTGATCATTTTGATTACTGTCATTGTCCTGATTCATATAATCCTGGCTGGTAGTGTTTTGGTCTATATTTGTGTGAGTAGTTACTTCTGATGTATTTTCATAATTGTAATCACTCATGTAGCTCATACCATATTGCTCATTCATATCAGTCAAGGTATCAGGTTGGGAACTAACAATGTCTGACGCATCAGTATAAATGTTTCCCAATTCATCAGCTCTATGTACAGTTTCTACATTTTGTGAACTGTCAGAGTATGTTTCCATTAGATCACCTTCAACACCTGTACTTGGTATAGTTTCACCATAGTTAACAAGTGTAGTATCTGGAAGATAATAATCCTATTATAGAAAAATTGCATGGATTAAGTATGCTTTCTTTATTTTAATAATGTAATTGAAATAGAGAGGATGGACAAAGCCTGGGCCAATATAACACTGTTTTTCAGGCCAAATGTCTTGGACTCATCCAATGCCCAGGCCATAAAAGCAAGAAAAATCTCAGAAATGACCATAGAAATTATATCGGACAGCACTTCTGTCCTGCAAGCCCTCAATCGAAGCGAATACACTTCAGGTCTAGTCCTGGAATGTCACCAAGCCTTAGAAGAAGTGGCGCAGGACAACAATATTATCCTACAATGGATAAAAGGCCATAGTGGGTCCTTAGGCAATGATGCGGCTGATGAGCTGGCTAGAGGGGGATCGGCTATGTCTCTGTACGGACCCGAACCCATAATACCTCTTCCATTCAATCAGCTGTGCACGTGGCTAAGGGAACGCACACAAACCCTAGCAAGCGCGTGTTGGCAAGGCACGCCTGGCTGCAGACAGTCTAAAGAGGCAATGCCAACTCTTAGGAAAAATCTGACCAGATATGCCTTACGCCTTAGCAGACCAAATCTACGAACTCTAGTGGGTGTTATCACAGGGCACTATGCCCTAAACAAACACTTCCACACTCTAGGCATCACCGACAGCCCTCTGTGCCGTGCGTGCATGGAGGCGGACGAAACGGTCACTCATGTGCTCCAGGAATGCAACGGAGTAACCGATATCCGAAATAACACCATCGGATCCAAAAAGTCGCTACCAGAGGCAATGGCTGACCTGGATAAGCTTTTGTCCTTCTGGTCTGAATTAGGTTGGGAAACTTAAACGGCCAAATGGCCCACGTACAATGGCCCACCTCGCAGCTGGGTTAAGTGCGGAAACCCGAGGCGGTTAGCGCCCAACAATAATAATAGAGAGGATGGATGACAGTAAATTGGTGAAAGAGATATATAGAGCCAATGTGGAAGGTAATGTTAGTAGAGGACGACCTCGGAGGACACATTTGGATCAAATAGAAAATGTGCTCAAAAAGGCAGGTGTCCGCAGTATGAAGAATAAAAGAGCATGTATGAAAAGATTGAAGGATGTAAACGAAGCCAGAGAGGTTTACCAGGATCGTACAAGGTGGCGATCGATAGTCTCTGCCTACCCCAATGGGAACTAACGGCGTGAGAATATGTATGTATGTATGTATGTAACTGAAGTAATAAAACTTACATTCTGGTTCATCTTTTAAAAGCTTTTCTTCAGCTTCAAGTGATAGATCGTGATCATCATTTGAATCGCTATGTTCTAATTCTTTTGCCAGTTCATCTTCTGCAAATAAAAGTACATAATAATAGCATCCAATTTTAAGCTCAATACCTATATCAAATGGGAAACGTTCAAAACGTACTATTCAAAATGTTTGTAAACCAAATCGAAAACGTTCTTACGAAGGCGAAAGTCCGTAAATTTGAAAAGAATAAAAGAGCATGTATGAGTAGAATGATGAAAGTGTCAGAAGCAAGAGAGATTGGTCAGGATCGTACAAAGTGGCGATCGATAGTCTCTGCCGACCCCAATAGGAACAACGGGCATGAGTATAAGTAAAAGGACTGTTTAATGAAGGTACCTGTAAATCTTTCTTCTCCGGGAAAGGCAATGTTGCCCGGGTTCTTAGCCATAATAAAGACCCTTTTAAAAGTGTTCAGTGGATCATCTGAGGCTAGGCAGCCTAGATGTAGATTCGGTAGCTAGAAATAGAGCACTGATGCAAGGTCGTCTCGAATAGGTATCTCACTCGAGTTTAAAAACTTTATTAGACTAGTTTGAAGCAAATATACAATATGCAACTGTTCCTGTAGTTGTAATTGTAATCCCATCGAAATAGGTAAACAAAACAATACAAGAATCATAACTCAAATCAAAAGAAGTCATTTTTTTTCTCGTCCCGTCCACTATGTCGCGTTTATGTTTCTCCAATCCAAGTAGTTGTCCAAAAAACACTATATCAAACTGGTTTATCGTCGGGATATTCCATTCCAAGTCCATACCAAATCGTACCGAAGTAAAATGGCAATGTGAAATAAACAAATAGATTTATATTTTATTTAGGTTTTGAATTGTGTACGTAAATATTTATAATTATGGTGTGTAGTGTCGGCTTAGAATAGCACTACCCCATTTCTTCCGGTGGGTGTACGTAAGAGGCGACTAACGGTATTGGGGCTTTTTAAGGGAATTTTGGGCGATGCGGTTGGATACCCATCACCAACAACCTTTTTTTTTACCATCTTTTCCCCACGCAACTTCCAAAAGTGGCTGACGGATTTCTAATTCCTTAGCTCTGGCTACCCCTTTTAGAGATTTATAGCCGTGAGTATATGTATGTATGTATTCTTGATGAAAAAATTAAATTGAATGTCAATCAAAAGTGTACACAACATAGATGTACTAAAAAATGTTTTTTAACGCGGTTTTTTTAGTACATCTATGGTACACAATATCCGAGTAGCATAACAAAGACAAATCGAACTTACTTGGATTAAGTTAACATGGATATGGTAAAACCTGCATTGAAGGTTTGATGTTTTTATTGATCTTAGTCTATGACTTACTTTAACTTCAATCCATCTTCAATCAAATCAATCAATTCAACTTCGAATCGATGTCAGCTGTGTTGTATTTTTCTTGAATTAAATTTTATTATATTTAGAGTGCTCTGGTGCAAATAGAGAGTTTCATCATGAGCGCTTTAATGAAAGCTGCTGTCTTTCGAAGCCCCGCTTCTCTGGTATGTATTCTTGTATTACTATTTATTAAGTATAAAAAATCATTATGTAATATTTATCGGTGCGCTATTCACTAAGCCTACTAGAATGAAAGTAATTTATTTGCTTGTTATTCCAGAATATCACGTGACGACACAATTTCATCTTTCAATAGTGCTATAATTTTCCATTATTACTTTTCGTCCCTGTACAACAACTAACTGCAATTTATGGAAAATGTGTACCCCTACAAGCGGTATTTTTGTCTGTGAGGCTTGTTTCGATTCCAAAAACCGTTTTATATTTCTTCCTAGATTGTTATGGAAGACTTGGTAACCAGAGGAATTGGATAACAATAAGATGCCACTATGACTTCATCTGAATTTGACTAAATTTTTTGGTTTCAGGCTTCTCATGTATACCGAAACCTCCACTTATCAGTGGCTGGTGCAAAGCCCAGTCAAGATGCCCGCACAAATACCAATATGTCAAAAGCATACACAGTAGTGGATCACCAACATGATGCTTTGGTAATTGGAGCTGGAGGAGCCGGGCTACGAGCAGCTTTTGGTCTGGTGCAAGAAGGATTCAAGACAGCTGTGGTTACCAAACTGTTTCCCACTAGATCTCACACAGTTGCAGCTCAAGGTGGCATCAATGCTGCTTTAGGTAGTGTACATGCAAGTGCATCTTTATTTTTCCGAACTAATTTGAAGTAAAAATACTGACTAATTAAATTTATGAAAAGAAAAACAATTGTTAAAATAAAAATTTCAACTAACTCTTATAAGATCTTATCAAAAATCCATTTACCTACTATTTATCTTAAATAAATAGTAATAAATTAATTTCTTTATAACATAAGTGTGTGGTAATTTTGTATATGACTATTGATCTATGTCTATGAGTAGGGCTTTTTACTATGAACATTATTTTTCATTCATTGTTATATAAACACATTTTCATTAATTTGGGTCACTAAGGCAAATAAAATAGAGTTTTAATCATTAAAGTATTATGGAGATATCGTTCTTAAAAGCAGAGGTGTATTATAGATTAAATGAAAATAAACACATTAATTAAGCAAATTGCAACCAGTATTTAAGATGTGGTGTGATAGTGAAACAGTTAATGTTTAAATACCATAACTTAAACTGTAAAACTTAACCATACTTTATGAATAAAAATGGTAAACAAAAGAAAGCAAACCTCATTTTTTAAACTTTTATTTTATTTCCAACATTATAAATAAAAGGGTATGCAAACATGCAAATAGGCATGCAAAAAATAAAAAATCTTTCGAATTTAAATAAATAAAATCATAGCATTATTTCATTTAATATCATGAGAATAATATATCAGAATATGAAATTGGTGCACCCAAATGATACTGTTTTGCGAAAAACTATGTAGGACAGAAAGTCCTTATTTTATGTAAGTCTACTACAACTCTTAACAAGTGATATTAATAATAATAATAATAATAAGCCTTTTATTTCCCAAAATACAACTTAAGTTATTTATAGTTAATTAATACATTTCCTTTACTTAAGTATAACATTCATTTCATTTAATACAACAATATTATACATTACTATAATAGTGCAGTTTTAACAATTGATTTATAATATATTCTTAGATTTATTATGTACATGCAATTATTTTATTAGATTAGATTATTTTTATATAAATTTTTGCAATTATTTAATTTAATTTAATTATTTAATATACATTATTACGAATTATATTTAGTTTAATTTAATTTAGTGGGTAGCCCAGTACTGGGCATAGGCCTCCTCCATCGATCGCCATTGGTCTCTGTCGGCGGCGAGCTGCGTCCAGTTGATGCCGGCGGCACTCACGAGGTCGTCCCGCCAGCGACGGCGCGGCCGGCCGGGGGGGCGGCGCGCCTCGCGCGGGTACCAGTGTAGCATTTTCTCACTCCAGCGCCCATCGGTTGTTCTGGCTAGGTGGCCCGCCCATCTCCATTTTAGTTGGCAAACTAATTTGGCAGCGTCAATAATATTTGTTGTTTTTCTAATTACTGTATTTCTTACTTTATTTCTTAAAGTCAGACCGAGCATGCTTCTTTCTGCGCTTCTTTGAAATATCTGCAGTTTGTGTATTACTTCATTTGTTATCGGCCATGTTTGGCAACCGTAGAGTAGAGTCGGTGTCACTATTGTGTCCATTGCTATCTTTTTCAACTTTATATCAATGTTCGATTTAAATATATCTTTCATTGACCAGTATGCACTCCAGGCTTTCTTTGTTCTTCTTTCTACTTCTGCCATTTTATCCCCAAACGATATATTTTGTCCCAAGTACACATATTCATCTACATAATCAATGATTTTTGATTGAATACAAATTGTATTCAAACAAGTGATATTAGCAGTTACTATTTTGTTTGATATTTTAGTGGCCTTTTTACTTTCTAAACAACTTATTACATTACACCCATATGATAATGTAAGGTGGTTACACTTTCCCTTACAACTGTTCTTTTCAAAAATGTTTTTATTATCCTTATAACTCTCTTTTATTTGTTGTTGTATAACGCTGATAGCCTTTTTTACAGAGCAACTGAGCTTTGAAATTTCCAAAAATCTTTTAGTAATCGAATTATCCTCTTGCATAGACATTGGTGTTGGTATTTTGAACACATTTTCGCATAAATGCAGATAAAATCATCAGAGCATCAGAATGATAAAATTTTCAAAACAATTTGTTTATAAGTTTTGCTATGAGCCTCTTGTTTGGGTAGTCATCAAGTCAATCATATGTTTGATAAGAAAAAGACATTCAGTTGGACCACCATGTATCTAACTTAAATAAATTGATTATTATTCTAATCTTGAATGCAAGTCTTGTTTATGGAATCTTAGTTATTAATCAAATAAATCAATAAATAGTAGTAGTATAAATAGTAAATAGGACATATTATACACAGATCAAGTTAGCCCCAAACTAAATAAGACTTGTATAATGGGACCCTAACTCAATTATATATTTAATATTATATAATACACCCATAAATAACATCCAAGACTGAAAAACAATCTTTTATGCTCATCACACAAATATTGCTCTCAGTGGAGATCTTAACCGCAACCTCCGGAACGAGAAGCTTCACCTATCCACATATCGGCCATGGATGTCGTAAAATGATGTTTTTTTTGTATTTTATGTACATAAATAGCATAGCAACTAACCTTTGAATCAAATGGAGCAATATTTTATTTTTTTCTATATATTTTTATACAACATCTTCATGTCGTGCTACATTGTTCTCAGGAAACATGGAAGAGGACAACTGGCTGTGGCACATGTATGACACCGTCAAGGGATCTGACTGGCTTGGAGACCAAGTAAGTTTCAGGATTATTAAACTATTATATCAACAAAAGTTATTTGTTTTCATGTAACTGAGCTGGCTAATTAAATATCCCATAAATAATAGAGTAATAATCTGTATTATATAATTTGTGATAACCGTGATAGCCCAGTGGGTAGAACACTCGGTTATCGTGCAAACGACTAGTGTTCAAATCCTGAGTCGGGCCTACACCAATTTGTCTTTTCTAAAGACATATGTGTGGTTAATTTATCATGGTTGTTAACGGTGAGGGAAAACATCGTGAGGAAACCCACATGGCTGAGTTGTACTTAGTCATGTGACAGTGTATTCGTACAAAACGGCGATAGGCCTGCCCCCTATAACGTGAGTACACTGTCCATGCAAAACGTGGGTACTCTGAACACCAGGTGACAAAGTCACGTGATCTTCAGAAGTATTAGTACCTCTGCCAACCCCTTCGGGGATATTCGGCGTGAACGTTTATGTTATGTTATATAATTTGTAATAAATAATTTAGTTTAGAACTATCTTGTAACTCAAGTTCAATTAACCTGTGCACATTGAGCAAAATTTGATTTGAAATGTAACACAACATTTATATACATACATACATACGGCTATAAATCCGTAGAAGGGGTAGCCAGAGCTAAGGAATTAGAAATTCCTCAGCCACTTTTGGAAAGTTGTGTGGGGAAAAAAAGGTAAATTATAGGTTGTTGGAGATGGGTCTTCAACCGCATCGCCCGAAAATCCCTTAAAAGCCCCCAATACCGTTAGTCAAAAAAAAAAAAAAAAAAAGTCAAAAAGTTTATTTTTCAAAATTAAGTTAAAAATTAACATTTTTTGAACGTCAAATTTTTTTAAATTTATCATTAGTCCGTTGCTTCGGAAGGTGTTCGTAAAGAGAAGAAGCAACAAAGAAACTCTTTACATTCACGTAGTCGCCTAGTCGCCTCTTACGTACACCCACCGTAAGAAATGGGGTAGTGCAATTCTAAACCGACACTACACATCAGTATAATAGAGTAATAATCTGTATTATTTAATTTGTAATAAATAATTTAGTTAAAAACTATAGTATCTCAAGTTTAATTAACCTGAACACATTGAGCAAAATTTTATTTGAAATGTAACACAACATTTATATTCTGATATCAAAATAAGTAGTAACCTAAGTTAATGTGCACTGTAACTAATAACGACGGTTTTGCGATTTATTACAAAAAATATCATACTAGACCAAGTACATACATACATATACTCACGCCATTAGTTCCCATTGGGGTAGGCAGAGACTATCGATCGCCACTTCGTACGATCCTGACAAACCTCTCTAGCTTCGTTTACATCCATCAATCTTTTCATACATGCTCTTTTATTCTTTATACTACGGACGCCTGCCTTTTTGAGCACACTCTCAATTTGGTCCAAGTGTGTTCTCCGTGGTCGTCCTCTACTAACATTACCATCCACACTAGCTCTATAGATCTCTTTCACCAATTTTCTATCATCCATCCTCTCTATGTGCCCAAACCATCTCAACATTCCTTTTTCTATCTTTCTTACAATATCATCTTTCACACCACACTTTTCACGAATAACACTATTTCTCACTCGGTCACATAATCTAACATTACAATTTTTTCTGAGGGACCTCATCTCTACTGCATTCACTCTGCTCTCATGCTTCTTCTGCCACACCCAACATTCGCTTCCATACGTAAGCGTAGGAACTAGAACAGCATTATGCACAGCCTTTTCAGACAACGATTGACTGGTCATTAGGCTATTCATTGCTCCATTTACCGCATTACCCTTTTTTACTCTTCTTTCAATGTCTTCATCACATTTTCCATCCCTTGTAAACAAACTTCCCAGATATACAAACTCCTTCACCTGTTTCACATCCACATACCATCAATCGCAATCACGCATTCTGTCACATCTTCCTGTCTTTCAAAAACCATCGTTTTGGTCTTATCCACATTCACCCTCATTCCCTTTCTTACAAACGACTCACATGCAATATACATCATCTCTTGCAACTCTTCTGCCGATGATGCAAGTAACACTTGATCGTCAGCATACAAGAGGCATTTAATGATGAATCCACCCATTCTTAGGCCATAATCACTTTCACGCAACTCTGTTCAACAGTCATCCATGAACAAATTGAAGAGCCACGTAGAAGCTACACATCCCTGTCGGACACCCCTAGAGATTCCGAACCAGTCAGTGTTTTCCCCGTTCCGTTTACTCTTACACATGTCCTAGAATCCTCATAGAGTGATACCAATGCACTAGACCAAGTATGTTTCAATAATATTTAATAATAAAAAAATACCAAGTATGCTTCAATAATAAATTAATAAACACTAATTCTACATTACGCATCATTTCTAGGACGCAATTCACTACATGACTCGTGAGGCACCTCACGCTGTCATTGAATTGGACAACTATGGTATGCCATTTTCGCGTACACCTGAGGGCAGGATTTACCAGCGTGCCTTCGGTGGCCAGTCCTTGCAGTTTGGAAAGGGTGGACAGGCGCATAGGTGTTGCGCTGTGGCTGACAGGTAAGGGATTTTTATGTTTTATATAAAAATCTTTACATAAAATGTTGGTGAGAGCCTTGAAGTCCAGGGTTATTGTCATTCATGCTCTCATTGTTTAATCCATATACGATAGGGTGGCAAAGATACCAATATTTTTCAACACCATTTGACATTTTCTTTGCTATGCTGTTCAGAAGACCCAATATTTTCCTTCACTATTGTCTATTTTAATAAATAATACATACTTGAGAAAATACATATTAGCGTAGACCAATTCGGGATTTGATGCCTCTGCATCAATGATGCTGCTCGTATGTATGAAGTTATGCATCTTTAATTTTTGTCTATGCTGATAAATTACGTATAGTAAGAAACCCTTATAATCCTTTCATTTTAATTACTTGTTTAGAATGTATACCAATTGATATAAATAATATTTCAAACAGGTTTAATATTAAATTGTGATGCAATTGTGTTACAGGACCGGCCACTCCCTCCTCCACACATTGTACGGCCAGTCCCTCCGATACGACTGCGAATACTTCATCGAATACTTCGCTCTGGACCTCCTCATGGAGGACGGAGTCTGCAAGGGATGCATCGCTCTTAACTTGGAAGATGGAACTTTGCACAGGTAATAAAATTGACAAATCTCAGACCTTTAAAGTATTTTGATTGTTATAAAACATGCCAATTTTCTGTATAAATATACTGAACGTTTATTATATACATTTGTCACACGTCACATTACGTCTTTTCATATACAATAATAATGTTATTAAAAATAACGAAATTTTATATTATAGGATTCATACTCTCAGATCAGCGCCATTTTCCATAAAGACGTACAAATATATTAATATATAGATGAAATTCCTCTCACACAGGTTCCAAGCCAAAAACACGATCCTAGCGACAGGCGGCACCGGTCGCTCCTACTTCAGTTGCACGTCAGCTCACACCTGTACTGGCGACGGCACGGCCATGGCAGCGCGCGCTGGTCTGCAGAACGAGGATATGGAGTTCGTGCAGTTCCATCCTACAGGTTAGACTCATTTTACTCATGGCTATAAATCCCAAAAGGCCTTTTGAATTAGAAAATCTTTAGCCACTAGTCTTGATGGGTGTAAAACTACATCACCCAACAATAAATACCCCAAAAGGTTAAATTACTTCAAGTTGCACGTCAGCTCACACGTGCACGAGTGTTGGGACGGCCATGGCGGCGCGCCCTGGCCTGCAGAACGATGATATGGATTTTTGCAGTATCATCCTACGGGTTAGACTGGACGGTTAGAAAAGTCTGAATTAGGAATTCCTTAGACCATTTTTGAAGTTGATAGCAAAGAAAATATTGAAAATAAAGTATCATTTGTGATAGGTCTCCAGCCATTTAGCCCGGCCAGCCATCATTTAAAGTGGTCCAAAACACTAAGTCGTCTTGTACTACACCAGACACTACATAGCTAACTATAAAACTCTAAATAATTATAGCAAGTTAGACACACAGAACACATAATAAATGGTTAGAAAGCGCATATTGGCGAGGCAGGCGTCTACGATAATCTTATTTTGATCCTTATCTTAATGTTTGGCAAGATTATATTTGATCAATAGTTACAAGATAACGGCTATAATAGTTGCGTAGTTTGTCTCCGAAACAGCAACTTTGTCACAGTTTTAATGAGTTGACAAATCACGTTGCTTACTATTTTACATGCACCCTTGTTTTGCATAGATTAGAAGAAAAAATACAAGTATGGAATTAAAGCGGTGGTTACTAAGCAAAACGCGACCTCGGCTGTTCTTACCTTTATAACGTGTTCTATGGTTGTACCAACACACCTTTTAAAACCTTAAATGCTAGTGTGAGTGTATATACAGTGCAAAATAAAAACCTCAATAGCTCTACTAGTAAATTCGCCTACAGTTTAGATCACAAGTAGAAATTTCCTTATCTATATCTTTTAAATAACTCACATTAACAGAAAATCTCTTCATCCCAGGTATCTACGGCGCCGGTTGCCTCATAACCGAGGGTTGCCGTGGAGAGGGTGGTTTCCTGGTGAACGCGAAGGGAGAACGCTTCATGGAAAGATACGCGCCGGTTGCCAAAGATCTGGCCAGTCGGGACGTCGTCTCTAGGGCTATGACCGTAGAGATTATGGAAGGTTGGTACATTTTGTTATTATGGGATATGGGTGACTGCGCTATTTAAGGTTATGGAGCCGAATGAAAAAAACGAAACCCTATTAGTTTTGTCATGTCTGTCTGTCTGTGTGTCAGCAATTTACTTCCGGAACGATTACGAATAAGCAGTTAAAAATTTATAACTACATGTAAACTGTAAACCACTTCCAATAAAATAATCAATCGTTTCATGTAAGATCCTTTGAACCGTTGCCTAATAAAATGTGATGTCACATGACATTCTTCGAGGATAAGTGGTTTCACGGTATTGATGTTACCTCCAGTGTAGGATGAATTTGTTCGTTATCCCTGAGATTTGTCACGACTGGATTGCCGAGACTAGAGACAGATAATAAAAACAAACATTACCGCTTAGGAACACTAGAGTCGGGATAAGCCTTTTCGGAAGTTATTGAAAAACATTCATTGCATTTACTTTATCAGCTTTTTATAATTGATTTTTACAAAAAGCACTAAATGTACTGAGTACTCAGAATGTAAGCTCCAACTCATTGAAATTACATTATATGTATAAGAATATTTCACGTTTGTCAATAGGTCGCGGCTGCGGCCCCGAGAAAGACCACGTTCACTTACAACTCCACCACCTGCCTCCTGAACAACTGGGCCAGCGCCTGCCCGGCATCAGCGAGACCGCCATGATCTTCGCGGGCGTGGACGTGACGCGCGAGCCCATCCCCGTGCTGCCCACCGTGCACTACAACATGGGCGGCACGCCCACCAACTACCGCGGGGAGGTAACTATCGTCTGTACTTTACATCATCATCATAATCATCAATCATGATCAACTGTAAGTAAATGTATAATGTGAACGTAGCTAAATCTGACTCACCGTCACAAATGTATTAAGTTCTTTGCGTCTATATTGTTTTTCGCGACACAATCTCCGTCCTTAAATATCTGCAATACGGGACCCATTGTTTGAAAGAGCTCGCTTATTCGCAGGAGTTTACCGCGGACCGCGGGGAAGTAAGAAAACCTATTATAACGTTTTGAAAGCTCTGACGGCGAGAAAATCGCCATTCACTCATATTTCTCCCACATTCTATAGGTGCTGGTATACCGCGACGGCGCCGACCACGTGGTGCCGGGCCTGTTCGCGGCGGGCGAGGCGTCGTGCGCGTCGGTGCACGGCGCCAACCGGCTCGGCGCCAACTCGCTGCTCGACATCGTGGTGTTCGGCCGCGCCTGCGCGCTCACCATCGCCGATATCGCCAAGCCGGGCGATAAGCAGGCGCCGCTTAAGGAGGTACGTTTGGTTTATTATTGTGTTAACATTTTTTTGAGTATGTTTATCTAGGTTAGCAATAAATTAATTTAGACAGACGCAATATCCAGATCCATTTATCCACAAGAACAGTACAGTTTATTACTTGTAGTAAAAAGAAACAGAGGTCCTTAATGAATCCTCAGAAAAGCATTTTGATGCAATTAAAGTTGTTTTTGAGTCCGCCATTTAAATCAGAATGTATTGTAAGTTAATCCTAATGAACATTCAAAGTTACTAGCCTGCAAGTCCTTTGAAGTTTAATCGAAAGCTTTAATTCATTCAATCACTCGTAATGTCAGTTGCTTTTTTGAATAAAATAGACTTTTAGAAAAGGTACTGTAGACTTGTCACGCCTCGTTCCACACACCTCATACTAATCGTAAGAACTCCCACCAGAGCACCGGCGAGGCCAGCGTGGCCAACCTGGACAAGGTCCGCAACGCCGACGGCCCCATCGCCACCGCCGACCTGCGCCTCAAGATGCAGAAGTGCATGCAGACCAACGCCGCCGTGTTCAGACAGAAGAGCACTTTGGAAGCAGGTTGGGATTTGTATTTTGTCTTTAATATTGCTAGAAGAAACTAGACAACATCTGTAATGATGGCCCCATCGCCACCACGGATATGCAGATCAACGCCGCTTTGATTAGACAGAAAAGCACTTTGGTAGAAGGTTGGGTGTTTGATTCCTTTTAAGCTGTAGTGGAAATATACATCATATTGGATATGATTAGTTTTAAGTGCCTTTATTGATCGTAGAGAGTAGCGAGAATATAGTAAATGCAATGCATGTATATAATCAGAAAAACATACAATAGTTACTGTTTGCTTCTTAATGCGAATAGCGGCTTCCTCTAGTCTAACCTAACCATTTAAATTTGTTGAAACTTAGGTTAGGTAAAAATATTAATATAAACTTACAGTTTACCTACACAGAATATGTCACGTCAGTACACAGACAGATTTTCGTCACTATTATAAATAGTCTATTTGACAATGCGAGAAATAAAGTGTCAATTGCTGTCATCAGTATAAATTAAGAGTTTAAAAATGGTTATTTATTAACGTAAGTTGAATATAATAATTGATTTCTTTAAAAATCCATAAATAAAAATGCAAATTTTTAAACGTTTGTCACGTGACACAAAACGTTTTGAATGGTCGAGTTTATGATGACGTCACATGCCTGTAAAGAAACCTCGTGGCTCGTTTGTTGCCACAGACCAAATACAGGCAAGTGACGTCACTGACCCGTTTGCAGCGCCATATTGTCAAAATAGTGTTTTGACACGGTATTTGAATATTCAATTTATAATTTGATATTTTTCAGCAAATATGCACCAGATTTAAAAAATATAACTTTTACTTGGTTCCTTAAACTCTACTACATCATATAAAATGGATTTTAAAAACCTGTCAAATAGCCCATTACGGTTCCACTAGAGCTGTGCAATGTTAATGCGATTTAAATAATGAATAAAGTGGTGGTGAATAATGGTCAAGTTTGACCCGGCAGTACTTTAACGACAACCAGTAGCAGGCACCTTGTTAATGTCTAAATATTATTTTGTAATGTAATAGATTTATATTTCATTTAAAAAAAAAAAAAAAAAGTTCTCTGCAGTATAATCATATTGATTATTACAAAGTAGACATAACCTGTTTTTTCCTATATAGCAAGATATTATGTGTGAAGATTTGTAAATGGCTAAAAGATAAATTAATTAAGTTTGTATCAAAAAGTTTTAATGCTGTAAATCTTCCGAATAAAATAAAATAAAATAATAAAATAAAATCACTTGCTTTAACGATTCCGAGTGATGCATCACTGGCGCCAGATAAAAGTGATACTATAGGTTCTTTGAAAACACATTAACCGCGCTTATCTCTGGTAGAATGACAGCCTAAGGCTAGTCATTTATAGACTACCTGAAGCTGTCGAGATTCGAAGAGAGTGTTGTAAAGTACAGTCTTCTACGTACATAAACAAGGACTGAACAAGCCGTTCAAATGCTTTCGTCTCACGGCGGTTGACAGAGCAGCGATCTTAGATTAGGTAGCTGCATGTTTTTTACACTCTCTGCTTGAGTTGGCATACATTACTGTTAACGAATGTTGAACGTTATCCTAGAAGCAAATAGCAATATATTTAGAAGAGTTATAGTTCTGGCTAGACTGCATAATTTGCAAGAGGTCCAACGGTAATAATTCATATTATCAAGCTCTGACCTACACGACCCTTTATTGTCAAGGTATTGTTAGTAGGCCGAACTGTATGTATGTTACACGTTCGCATGTTTCAATGTATTAGAGATAGATAAACTCTTACAATGTCGTTTCTATGTCATAACAAATCATTCTTAGATATATTGTTTAGTTGGCATTTTAGATAGAATATTGTATTTTCTAGAACTGTAGATAATTGTTTCATTACTTGTTAACTATAGTAACCTACAATTTTTCATTTAAAAATATTGATAGTTATTACTTGTAATGTTATATATGAATAAAAACACCACACTTAGACTTAGAAAGCTAACTAGGCAGTTATATTGTAAGTTTGATTCATTAAGATTATGTTAAATATGCTGCGCTAATAAGGTAGGGTCCAAATTCAACTTAATTTAATTTCAAAAGTTGTGATTGTGAGTATTGTTATTTGATAAAAGAATGTTGGTTATCATAAGTGAATAGAAACCTAATTTAAATCTTTTTGTTCATGAAAACCTCATGTGGGGATTATTACTAATTAATAAAAAAAATCCCTTCCGAATTAGTAAAAAATTCGGAGGTAGGAAACGCAAACACTACTAAAACGTGTAAAAGAAATAAAGGATAGAAGAATTTCGCGCTGGCAGCCATTGACACGGTAGCTCAATTGGCAAGAGCGACGGGGGCGTATACCCGAGGTCGCGGGTTCGAATCCCGCCTGTGTCTAAATTTTTCTTTCCTTTATTTATTCTTTATCAATGAATAGAAACCTATTTTTTAGTTGTGATTTGCACTTAATTTATTATAATACCCGTTAAAATGTTAAACTTTCAGCTTTTATAAAATAACGCACGTCTAGCAGGATTGTGATATTGCTCCAAAAGTCTTCCTACCCTTACAAACTTAGACATACCCACTTAATTTCAAAGAACAAATTCCTAAGAAAATCACTATCTCCCCCAGGTCAAAAACAAATCCACGAGATCTACAGCCAGTTGAAAGACGTGAAGGTATCAGACCGCTCTCTGATCTGGAACAGCGACCTGGTGGAAACCCTGGAACTGCAGAACTTGCTCATCAACTCGGTGCAGATCGTGGAAGGTGCTTTGGCCCGTGAGGAGTCCAGGGGAGCCCACGCTAGGGAGGACTTTAAAACCCGTCGCGATGAATACGATTATTCGAAGCCGCTTGATGGACAGGTAGGGCTAGATTTGGTATTTGGTGAAAGTTGTTAGTTATTTGTGATTTTAAAAAAATGAGTTTCCTGACACAGCATTATAGTAGAATAATATTACATTGATTGACTCCTTATTATGTCTCAATTTAGTTACATGATTTCGATTATCCAGTTTTAATAGAATTTCATAAACATCGCTTTAAGATTTTGGTTCAATAAAAAATGTAAGATTTAGATATAGAAAAAGCGCATGTGAATTTTAGTCCAGCATAATTTTAGAATTTTAGTCCACATAATTTACTTTTAATTGGACGATGCACCCAACTTATAGAGGATAGCCTAACATAAATATAAATATACCTCATTTCAGTCCCTTACCTCTTGTATACTTCGGCACTTCTTCTGTGGTAGTACTGAAACCTACTAAAAATATCCAAATTTCGCATTCACACCAACAGCAACGTGACGGTTATAAATACAAAGTCACAACTAACAATCAAATTCTACTAGTTTTCGATACTTTTGCTGAATCAAAATTAAAATAACTTAAATACCCTACAGAAAAAGTTGCCGTTCGAGCAACACTGGCGCAAGCACACGATGGCCGAGACCGACCCCGAGACCGGCAAGACCAAGCTCATATACAGACCCGTTATCGACGAGACCCTCGACCAGGCCGAGTGCAAGACCGTGCCGCCCATCATCCGAACATACTAGATTGTTAATGGTAAGTGTTGTGTAAGGTTTTTTTCTGTTTCGAAAGTTTATAGAGTAGAATAGCAAAATTCTTTGTACATCAAATCACTAATTTACATAACATAACATAACATAAACGTTCACGCCGCATATCTCCGAAGGGGTTGGCAGAGGTACTAATACTTCTGAACATCACGTGACTTTGTCACCTGGTGTTCAGAGTACCCACGTTTTGCATGGACAGTGTACTCACGTGATAGGGGGCAGGCCTATCGCCGTTTTGTACGAATACACTGTCACATGACTAAGTACAACTCAGCCATGTGGGTTTCCTCACGATGTTTTCCCTCACCGTTGACAACCATGATAAATTAACCACACATATGTCTTTAGAAAAGACAAATTGGTGTAGGCCCGACCCAGGATTTGAACACTAGTCGTTTGCACGATAACCGAGTGTTCTACCCACTGGGCTATCACGGTTGTCAAATCACTAATTTATTTATAAAAATATAGTACAGTTATACAAAGTAGCACAATTGGCCATGTCATCTTAAAAACCTCTGCCAGACAACCTTTGTACGGTAAGATCAATAAATCTAAAATCTTTAAGGTCGATGCAGTAAAACATGGTCAAACTATTTATTTAGCTTTTATTAAAACAAACTTATTTCGAGATTCAATTAAAAACTAACTAGCCTTTCGGTCCGGAGATTGCGGGTTCGATCTCCGCTGAGAGCAACATTTATTCTTCATACTTCGGACGCCTGCCTTTTAGAGCATACTCGCTAATCGCAAAGTCCTTAGTACCATAGACTTATAATTATTATTTTTTTGCTGTAGTAAGTGATATAATTTCTGTGTATACTATATATCTACCTATCTATGCCAAAAATGGTTAGCTGAGTCGCTTTTTAAAGTTGAGTGGGTAAGAGTTTGTTAAGCAAAGGATGGTTGGTGATAAACGCCTAGCAACATCGCCAAACGAAATATAAGTGACCTCATACAAAACCCACAAGAAAAAATGGTTTAGTGCTATTCTAAGCCGAAACTACACAGCGTTTAGGTGGGAACTCTTGTTTAATTTATCAAAAGATACGGACCCCATTTGTCGAAATGCCTCTTTGTTTAAAAGTCATGTGTTAATATCGTGGAACTTTGTAAGTAATCAATTTAGCAATTAAAAATGTGTAAATACCTAGTAAAACTTTTACCGCGCGTATCTCATTGTTATCGTCATTCTCTGGATATGTACTAATTGACCACCAATTCTTATTATACTTGAATTCAATATCTGGTAAAAACATTATATATTTATGATTTCCAATTTAAATGAAACTATTCTAATCTTTATACTCGCGCCGCGGCGCAGTTACTAACAGTACGACGACGTCAGGTTGTATCAGTAGTAAAAGCGTGAAGGCTTTAGACCATAGTAACACCCTACAGAACGTCCTACATAATCAGAAAATAGTTCTAAGAGAAGAGAAACACAAATGGATGTCATTTGCATAAAACATTTCGCTGTTTAGTTTTTAGCTCCATTGTGCGACGTTGGTTTTGAATAATAACACAATATTCTTCTTTTGAGTCTGCGGTGACTATGGGTTATCAATTGGTTCACAGACCATGTCCGGTGATTAATGTGTGAAGTATTTAGAAACCCGCTTTCAGTTGACATCGGGCTGCAGCGGGTGGTGGCGGCTCCTCTTGATGTGTGCTCTTCATGATTATCTTCTTTTATGGCTGCTGACTCGATAATGATTCTTCTTAATAATAGCTTTTAGATTTACTGCGTTTCTTTATAATTCCGGGACACGCTGTTTCTTATGGATACGCTGGTTTCATGATTTGGTCGCTGGGGTCAGCTTTTTTATTTTAGGTAGCTGAAATCTTCTTTAATGTTTAATAGCTGGTCTTCATTTTAGTGCAGGTCGCCGGGGTCTTCATTGGTTTATTTTCAGATAGGCTGCGGGGTCTTCTTTGGGTTCTTAGTGCAGGGTCGCCATGAAGTGTGTGATGTTGGTGGTCAGGTTGGTATTGGCGGTATATCATATCAAAGTGATTTATGATATGAAGTATCATGTTTGATTGTTGGTGGTCGTTTATTGAATAATGTAAAGTTTTAAAAAGTATTACAACTATAACTTACTCACTTAGCATATCGTGACGGACATAACCTAATTAAGTTGTATTGCTATGTCGCAACACTACAGTCCATTTTACCCCTATAGGTTATGTGTTTCACTGTGATAGAAAGAATAAGAGTCTGTAGAATGAGTCAAAGTACCTAAAAAGACTTTCAGTATTTAAATTTCTTACTTACATAAAAATTACGAAGCAAATGGAGAACAAGGCTAAATCTTCGTCTAATTCAATCGATATATCTTTCTCTTTAGCAATAGATCAGGATTGGTTTGCCAATCATTTCACGTCTTGTTGAGTCTAGGTCCCTGTTGGTTCATTTATAATGTAATAAAAATCTGTATTGATTTATTAAAGGGTAAGAACGAGCTAACAATACTTGAGGCGTCGCATACACCCGAAGTATAATAACTATTTATGGAATGCCGTATTTTTTGTGATTTTATTTCAGCTCGCATCTCTGAAAGTAATGAACCATTTCCGATTAACAACCAGTTATTCGTAATCTCAATAATTAATGCTCAATATTCTTTCTATTCTTATATTTATAGTATTTTCTTGACACAGATATTTGTTAATTATGACTTACCGCGTTATCGCCTATGTTTATCGAATATTCGAAACGAGAGAAAAAAACAATATTACAAAAATAACTTCAAGTCCGTTGTATCAGATGAAAAGGTTAGGCGGATATAGACTGAACCCGTGAATGCTGTGAACCCCTATTTACCGACCACTTGGCTAATTTTACGTCCCCAGATCTAATTAATTAACATGTACATTAGAGTAAGATATCATAATTCTTACTAATATGTGTAGATATTTGACATATGACGTATATATTGGTCCGGGCTTTTAACAGTGGGAGAAAATATGAGGTGAGAAAAACTATATGGCTGAGTTAACTTAGTGGATTGGATACTCAGAACCCCAAGTAACACCAGAAATGAACGCCACAGGAATGCCTTTAAGTCATGTTTGGCATAAACGATGAGTAATTAAAGAAAACATGGTTGTGAAAGAAGCAAACTGCCTTCACATACATTGGACCCTGACCTAACCCTATATAGGCCCTGACGTCTTTGTTGGAACTTGAGACACGTGCCGTTATGATGTGCTAACCTTTAACACCTTTAGGTTTTATCTTAAATGGCATACTTAGATAAATAAATACTCATATGAAACATTGTTAATTATGAGTAATTTAAATCAATCCATACTTATAACTACCATATAACCTCCAGTCAACGAATTAGTTATAATAACTATTAGAATAAAATTAAGGTAATATGAGTAATTCTTACATACATACATATACTCACGGCTATAAATCCCTAGAAGGGGTAGCCAGAGCTAAGGAATTAGAAATTCCTCAGCCACTTTTGGAAAGTTGTGTAGAGAAAAGATGGTAAAATAAAAGCTTAAAAGCCCCCAATACCGTTAGTCGCCTCTTACGTGCACCCACCGGAAGAAATGGGGTAGTGCTATTCTAAGCTGACACTACACAGCAGTAATTCTTAATTCTGCATAAATCTATAAATACGGACATAGCACCCAGTTACCCCCTAGAAAAGTTGAATAATGATTTGTTGTAAGGGATACTAACTCGACAATACATTAATTAAATAATATACAATACACATAGAAATGACATTAATTGCTGAGAAACATACATCCAATCCATCCATCCTCATTATGCTCGAACTGTCGACACCGGATCAAGAAAGATCACAACCTATTGACTAGAACACCAACATTCTAAGTTTTTATTAAGATTTGCAATTAAGCGTTTTTATTTTGTTCTAATATATATATAGCATCAAGGGTTTATCCAGACATTTTTTCTGGCCAATGCAAACAATTTAAAGCGGTCTTTGGTGGTTTACAGATAAGATTTTTATGTTAACGTTAATACGAAATCCGATAATTTGCGTGCACACAAACTAAATAATCTTGTCTTATTGAGCCTCTCAAAGTACGAAATTTCTATATAAATGTCTTGTTTTTTATCCATTTCCTAGATAATCTGCGGATTACTGGTTGTCTTGCCGCCGTAGTGCAATACTGATTTTGATCGTGGTATTTTATACATTATATCGGTAACTTTGTGGTTTATATTATCAGATTTGTAAATTCCTAACGCCTCTACGCTCTGCTCTGGTCTGAGTTTAGTTTGCATATATATGTACTACCCTTACCTAAACTGTTTCTATGTATACCGGAATTTCATCATATATTTTTTTCATTTCAGGTAATCTCGACCTAAGCGCCGACTGAGCAAGCAGTATTTGTAAATCCAACGAAAAATCTTGGCATGCTGCTATTTTACTTCACATCAACTTATCATCTATTTATTATTTCATTTGTGTGCACTGAACTATTGTCAAGTGCACGATTTATTTAAGATAAGAATACTGCGCAATGTTTTTCCCATATTGACCCGGTCAACTTTTTTTTTATTATTATTTTATCCCTTTTTAAATGGCATTTACAGAAGTCTATCGCTAAATCATAATAATTCAATTATTGAATGTCAATGTACTTAGTTTATTTTGGATATTTTTTAACTCATTATATTCTTTTTGTAACTATGAATCATCATCTTTTCCGTTCAAAAATGTATGACGTAATACTACCTCATACTACAAAATATATATATTAGTAAAATAGATAGATGTAGAAATCTTTTTTATGTGTAAGTGCTGAATATATTATAGGAACAAGCTGAATTGTTATCCTTTATTTTCGACAGCCGTATTGAATTGTGATTTTATTTACATCCATTCAGTAGTCTTAAGTATAATTTAAACCGATAAATAAATGTTCTGCTAAAATATTATCTGTTGTTTTATTCTTTGTTCTCAGTTTGTTTGTGGAAAGTCATATAAAGATGTGTAGATAATTATGATATCATGTTCTAATGGTCACGTCATTGAGTAATTAGATCAAAATGTACTTATGGACTCATTACAACTGTGTTGCGTCCGCCATTATGATGTTGATGACAAACAAAGACTCCTGGAGAGAATATTTGAAATCACCGCTACTTAACTAGAGCGTAACTTGACGTCAAATGTAAACATGTTTTTAAGTTATGAGGAAAAACACCCAATGTCACTACATTTCGAATCTGTTTTGGACATAAATACAATTTCTATGTAGTAAACAATTCGTCTTGTTGTTTCAATAAAACTTGGTAGTGTGTAATGTCATCACGTCATCAGACTATTTCCCTATTATTGAACTAGGTACCTTTTTTATCATTATCTTTTGCCTGGAGGGAGTGAAGGTTTTTGAAAGACTACTTAAGTTATATCAAGAGGTAATTTTTCCATCGCAATACATCAGATGTACGGTGAGTTTTCATACTGCCGGTGCAATATTTACTTAAGTAAATAAGTAGATCTTGCCACACGTTCTATCCGACCCAACTTGTATTAGGGTATTTTAAAATATATAATATGGCTGTATTATTGTATCATAAAATTAATAATGAATTATACTATTAATTTTGATAGCTGTGAACATATTTTATTGTATATCGAATTGAAATGAATGCGTAACACAAATGTAATTAGTAAAACACCAGTCGAGATATTCAACTTTGCTAAAACCATAAACAATAGGTTAAGCAAAACATCAAACGTTATATTGAGTTGGATTTATTGATGATAGACCAAGGTTTGGTCGACCACTATCAAACGCTGATCTATCAAAGCCGTCTAGAAGGGAGATGTCTGATCCATAAGCAAAAATCATGGCTAGGAAAAAGAAAATATCACTCAAAATAATATAGATATTTAACGAATATGAACACATACATATATAACTACATACTTTTATATATACAAGCAATACAAATACCTAAATAAAATACACATATACGTTTTAGAAATATAATTAGTATATATAGTTTAAAAAGCAACAGTATTACAGCGCTTCAATGAGATAGTGTTGTTTCACCAGATCAGTGAAACAACACTAGTCTGTTGGTTAAATCACTTTCAGTGATTTAACCAACAGCACCTCTACAGAAAGTGCGTTCCACAATTGCACAGCGTGTACAGAAAAAGAAGAGTCATAGAAATTGGTTGTATGAAATTTTATAGAACCCAAAATGCTACTTGGGCAGAACTTTGGAAACATCACTTTTCGGAGATAACAGCGAAAAAATTGTGAAATGAAATAACTATGGTAATGGGTTTTTTTCCTTTTACCCACTGACTACAAAAAGGCCCAAACCGAACCACACCCACGGGTAAAGAATAGGTAGCGATACTTTATTGGGTACCTCAATTCATTGTATTTTGATTAGAGAAAATGCACCACTTCAACGATATGACCCAAAACTAAGGTAATAAAAAATCTGTTTTCAAATCGGCGCAGAATAAAATCCTTTTTGAGCTAGTTTTACCATCCTATCAAGTAGTACGCTATATATATTGCAGTGACTCTCTTTTCCAATTCTTAGCTAGATGACAAAATGGGCAACACTGATATTCTATCCACTCCATCGAAAAACACGTCTTGATTATAAACTTCGACCCTCATTAAATCGGTTTCTAACATTGTTGGATTTTGAAAGAATATATCAGCGCTTAACAACGCAATGAGACTATGTAGTATGTTCTTCTAAATCTATAAGCTTGTGATTGGTCAGTTGGGAGATAAGGAGAGGGTCACATACCTACAAGTTGGTGCTCGAGATCACGAACCCGTGCCAGAGCCAGACTGCAGATACTCAGTGACTTCTTGTACTTGGTTCGTCACGCGCGCGCTCCCGCACTCCCGAGGCTCTGTCTCTTACTATTACTCTTCGCTTCACTATACGTTGCTACGGTTTCATGGTGCTAATAATTCCAACAAAACAAAAATACTCCGGCCCCAGCCACGGCCTTTCAGCTCTAAACACGCTGCAAACCGCTTTCTGGATTAATTCTATAAAATTGTGCAAAGGTAATTTTGGACGTTATCTCGGGACTGATAAAATTGTTTTTAAAATACCAATGTTTTTCGGCATTGAGTGTTATTTAATATATTTTTATGTGTTGCTGTGTAGTGTCGGCGAAAAAATAATACTGTATCAATTTCTCCCTATGATGTTCGACGTAAAAGGTCCTAAAGCCTACAAAGACCTTGTGCAGTGGGAATTAGGGTTATGTGATTAGTTATCAAAGATGAACTACAGACTTGCTAGAAGTTTCTTCCTCGATTGCAATAATGATAAGTTTGTAATGGATGGAATAACTGACAGTTCAATCCTTCATGGGAAAATATTCTCGACCCATTTATATTTCTGTGTACCTAGATACATATATAGATAGATACATTTGATGATGCTCATAAAAAAGGAATGTAGACTGTTCTGCACTTTATGACAGCTTAAATCTAAAATAATATTGTTTAATATTCCAGCGTGTCTGAATAGAATGGCAGCCATTCCTCCGTCTGCATTCTCCGCCGCTCGTATACGAGAAACGCAACGGGACACTAAAATGGCCAACGTGAAGAAAAATGGCGATACCAACGGGCTTTTCTTCAATACAAAAAGTAAATTTAAATTTATTTGTTCTTACTAGCCCACTAAGAGTAAATATACATAAGATCAAGATTACAGACTTCTGTTTTAAAGTGTATATTATGAAACATTTTTACAAAACGCGTAGTAATAGTTACTCCCAAACGATTTTCTGAAAGATTCACATCAACTAATAATGCAATATTATAGGATATGATAAAGCATGTATCATAAGAATTAATAATTAGGTAGATTATTAAAATCTGTATGGATCAATTACGAAACTACTAAGTTCGATAACACAAACAAGACAAAGCTCAATTATTGAGAAGAATTTATAATATAAGAGGAAAGCATTGTTCATTGAATTGACAATATATCCAATTTCTACCTTTCACCGTGTTAGCAATATGTTTATCTAAATACATGAAAGACATCGGAATAAAATACTGAGAAAAAGCTTTCAGCATTTATTTGAGTTCAGATTATCTGCATTGCAAAAAAATCGCATTACCGCTAGAACTTCTTTGAAATACCAGTAAAAAACCTATTTTAGTTTACACATAAACATATTCGCCTATTCTTCTACTTCCAACTTATACTTAAACATTCTCTGGTGCGCTAAATTACACCTACATCTATTTATAGACTGAACTCATTTTTGATCCGAGCTTGTCATGTCTACTTGAGATAAAAACATTGGTACCGCTCAAACTGTACACTAAATAGCAAAGCGTACTGCGGAAACAGTTTTACATGCTTTGAGGTCAATAACCACCGACTTACCTACACTACGGCTCACGATAGCAGACTATAGCAGTGTTTCATTTATTGTTACATATTAAGTATGCCAACCTCTCTTCTTGGTAGACACAGGCAGATAGATAGTCATGGATGTTATTTATATAAATACATATAACCAAAGTATAACCAAGGTTTGCTGTGTAGTGTCGGCTTAGAATAGCACTACCCCATTTCTTCCGGTGGGTGTACGTAAGAGGCGACTAACGGTATTGGGGCTTTTAAGGGATTTTTGGGCGATGCGGTTGGAGACCCATCACCAACAACCTTTACTTTACCATCTTTTCCCCACACAACTTCCAAAAGTGATTGAGGAATTTCTAATTCCTTAGCTCTGGCTACCCCTTCTAGGGATTTATAGCCGAGAGTATATGTATGTACATATAACCAAGTAATTAGTCGCCAGTTTGTACGATCCTGGAAAGCCTCTCATGTTATTTTTACTTCATGTTAAAATTATTAAATATGCCGTTTAGTTAGTGTCCCATAGCACAAGATATTGATCTCACATAGAGCAGCCTAATCTATTTAATATGTCCTACATATATTTATATTATGATTTTTCCCTCATAAGTACCTTTGAAATATATGCAAACAGAATGTCTATGATAGTATTTGCCATAATAGTATTTTTTTAATAATGTTTCAGTAATGGAGCTGTCTCCACTGAAGTACAACAGTAAACTGATGAACAGCATCTGGGGTTTCTACAACCGGTACTCGCCGCACAATGTGAAGAAAGTCAGCGAAGCCCCGGCTTGCTCCGGGGAGATGCAGTAGTTAGTATTGCTTTGCTAACACTATTTATTATTATTATAGGCCTATAGCACTATTTCGTGATGTATGGGTAATTGGGTATGGGGCTGATAACTTACTTTTCGACCGAATTCAAAAAAGGAGGCTCTTAATTCGATATTGTATATGTTGTGGCCATATCGTAGATTTGAACACATCGTAAAATGATCGATCACTTCATGAAATAGTCACATTTCATGATGTGGCCAACTAAATTTGACCAGATCATAAAATCGTCAACGTTTCACGATTTTGTCATCCACGCTTGGCCAGATCGTAGAAATAGGCTGACCTATGAAATGGGATCCAAACTCTACGGTTTTTTAACATATTGCTCAGTTTTTTCGCAATTTGCACAGTACTCGAGAAGCTTTCGTCGAAAACTCTTTTGTTATCTTATCACATTCTTCCTCGCTTAATAGTGAATTATTAACTTTTTTACTGCGAGAAATAACACTTTTGACAGCGGTCACAATTTTCAGACATAAACAAACAAAGCGTTTTCAGCGCCTCTACCGGTAATTAATGTAACTACTTTACGATATGTATGACCAAATAATCTTAACCATTTCATGAAGAGGCCGCGCGTTTAGTAGCCAACTGGCCATATCGAGAAACGATTTCTTATTATCATTGATCTGCCCAAACCAAATCACGATGTGGCCAATAAACAGTTGAACATTTTATGAAATACAACTATTTCATGAAATGATCGATCTTTCATGATGTGTTCAAATTTACGATATGGCCACGACATATATATGATATGTTACGCGATTACTCCGTTATTAAGCTAGGGATGAAATGGTGGTCCCATTTAATTTTAATATGATTTAGTTCCGTGGTTAAACAATTAATCAAAAATAACAAAATGCATACGTAGACGACATTGTTGTTTATCAAATAGCTTAAATAGCTGTGGGGGCGGTCCCATTTTTTTAAGATTGTTATACGAATTGGTATAAATTGGACATGCTTATAATCTAACGTATACATACATATACTCACAATCGATCCTGATCACCCTATTCCGGGTTTGCTCCAGACCGTTGCGTCTGTAAGAATTCATATAAGCTGTGATGATGATGAGAGACCATGGAAAAGTTTTCTAGTATAAAAGATTCAAAATATGAATGAATACAAGTCTATAATTAATAATGATTCTTCTAAAACAAGATTAATACTACTTTTATATTTATTCAACCAATAAAAATAAATTTGAACATATATGGTACATTTGCCTTTTAGAAGTAATAATAAGATTTTAAATTATCAATTCCTGAGTGTTATCTGCAGACTTCTTTGCATATTTTCTAGTTAAATCTGTATGAGCCTTAAAATACTCATAATGTATTTTTTTTCTATTAATTAATAAGGCGCCTTGCACCATTATTATTTAATACTGACAAGAAACATATTATATTAAAGTAAATATTGCTGTCTGTTTCTTGCTAAGTAAGGAAAAGAAAATTTTAATTTGTTGAAACCCAAAATCATCTGATGGTGTTAATTAAAATTATATTTACACCCCTGTATGTAAAGTCATATGCAAATGCAAGCGTGTTTTCTTGTCTTGTACGCCATTGCTTCAAGTCCTGTAAGTTGTCGTCTAAAGAAAAGACACACACGACCGTTGCCCCGAGGGCTGATGTCAGATAGAAACACAAATAGTTATAAATACATATACCACTGACCTCCATTATACTATGAAAGTACGCTGGACAAATTATAGGCCGTGCGTGACATATTGCGGCAGTTTGATTTTTGCCATTTTGGTGCTTACGGCAGCTGTGAGAGGGAAAGGAACTAATGAAAGGATGGGACGGTAAGATAGAATATATCGATAAAAACTTTTACCTAAAGGTATGGATCATATTACTATTAATGCATAAATCATGGCTATTGTCCAAACTAATTCAATTGATCGCTAATACTATGACTAACCAAGGATTGAGTAATTGTAGGATAAGCCGAAGCCGGGAAATGTGGGTAGTTTATGTGTAGTTAGCTAGATCCAACAATAGGGAACGTTTTTTTTAATGAATATGAAATTTCAACTTCAGTACGTAATGAGCTGCTATCCGTTTCACTTGCCCGTGTCAATACAAATAATAGATTAGGTGAGGTATTTATAGAAAATAAACATAATTTTATTATTTATTATATTAAGTACAAACAAAATAAAGTTTTTCACTTTCTCAAAGAGCATGCTTATGCTTAATAAAACAGACGTCAGTGAAGTGTTTTGAGCATATGTCATCATATTCTTTTGGACGTGAACTAGACTTATTAATACTTTTCAGCCATAATTCCAAAGTTAGAAACATGTAAATTACAAGATTATCTATGTTTAACAATATGTATAGGCACTACACGGTCTGCATCGGTAAGTTTCATCGAAACTGAATTTCACAGCATGGTCACAGCACTATTAAATATTTTTTTTATTATAAACACCATAGACATATTACGTTTTATGGTAAAAAAAACACTGGCCAGTTTGCAGTTTACGTCAGATTTAGTTCCTTTCTCCCTCATTGGGGGCGCTTCAAATCGGCACAATAAATACCCAAGAAACACGTCGAAGCCGCATATCAGCCAAATCAAGGCATTGCTGTATCCTTTAAGCATTTTGAACTGGTTGTGTAAAAGGCATATATACGGCTATACGGCTAGTATACGGCTTATTTGGGCACAAATTTTACGGCTTTAGAACGTACATTGGCATTTGCATGAGTTAATTACGGCTAACGGCCGTAAAAAAACATTATATTGGACAATGAAAAGGCGAATAGCCGTAAAAGAGCATTTTTTGCTTCGAACAACATGCCAAAGGCCGCAAAAAAGCACTGCTGTTGTCAAAATACGGGCCAACGGCATTAGAAAAGACTCATTATGGTCATTCAAAGGGCCAATAGCATTGTATCTGTCAAATATACGGCCAACGGCATGAAACTATTTTTACAGTGTCATTGCAAAATTTTCTCTAACACCACGGCAAAGGTGATAGTATCAATTAAACGTGATTCATTTATGTCAATGGATGAACGACGATGGCAGTGAGAGTGAAGTGACTTGACAACCATATTTATTTTATAAAAATATAAATTATAAAGTGTTAGTATTAGTTTAACTATAATTCTGTGCTTAAATTACTGCGCTTTGATTTTTACTGTGAATGTCTGTATAGTTTCCATTGAAAATTTTCACGCGCCTTCGATTTATTGTAGTTTTTGAGGAAAAAATGTGTGAAATGATAAAATAATTGTACATTCCGAGCATAATTTGAGTTTTGTTGGCTTATTATTAGTAGTTATAGTTGTTTGAGGAGTTTAAATTGAAGTGCCAGCATAACACAAAGGATTATTTCTCTTAGAGGAAATAGATTAGAATATGTTGATCTTTATGCATAATAAAATATTAACGAAATGGTGCCACCATTATTACAATTTGGAGATCCTTGAAGTTGAAAGAAAACCCTCGCTTTCCAAATAATATGTGATATGTGAATATTATAAAGGTATTAAAAAGTATATATGATTTATATGTTGTCGAATTCCTTTTTTCATACTATTTTTCTGTTAAAACTTTTTCCTTTTTTTTTCTTTTCTTAATGGAAACTTTATATTTAGTAATATCCCTCTCCAATCAGGGACCATTCACACTTTTTTTAGTTTAAGTAACAAATTTAAGTCAGATTTAAAAAAACATGATAGGTAACATCGTACGGAACCCTCTTCTCGCGAATTCAACTCGCACTTGTCCCCTTTTTTTAGAAATAATAAGATAACCTCAAATATTTTCCTTCTCATGGCTGCCTAATGGTTGACAATAGCATTAAAATGGATGCAAATACGGCTTGAAGCCTTAAAATAAGCCAAGTATATCTGGTTGATTTGCTGTTAGCCGTTCAAACAACACACAGTTGACCTTTGAAATGCTTGCCGTAAATTGGCATCCTGACGTGCTAATGTACGGCTTTAGACATTTATTATGTATATCTTCAGGAGTTTACGCGGCTTTTGGCATGATATTACGACAGATTAATGCCACTATACGGCCAATGGCACTTGAATCCACTAAGAGCCGCAAAACTGGATTGAATTATTCCAATATCTGACCGCTATGCGGCTTTAAAGCGTTAGAATGATTTTGGAGTGCCAATATAAAGCCTTAAGACGTGTGACAAACTTATATACGAGCTTTTACGGGCTTTAAGCTCTGCATAGGTATAGAAAAAGATAGTTAGAGGGCTTTTCGTGTTACTTGGGTAGCTGTCATTTTATTACGCATCATCAGTCCAGCGTACTTATATAGTATAATGGAGGTCAGTGACATATACTCACGGCTATAAATCCTAGAAGGGGTAGCCAGAGCTTCAGAATAAGAAATTCCTCAGCCACTTTTGGGAGTTGAGTGGGGAAAAGATAGTATGGTAAATGTTTTTGGTAATGGGTCTCCAACCGCATCGCCGAAAAATCACTTAAAAGCCCCGATACCTTTAGCCGGCTCTTACGAACACCCACGGGAAGAAATGGGGTAGTGCTAGAGATGGGTCGAGGGCATAAAAACATATTGGGCAGATTGGACGTATTGGGTTAAAATGGGCAAAAATGAATTTACGCCCGATAAATGCCCAATCGCTGGGCGGAAAAACTAAACTCTACTTTAAAATTAAACTACAAGTGGATCATTATTTTAATTGTGTTTAACATATACATATACATCAGCGCCATCAGAACAAAGGAATAGGAAGAAAAAAAGAAGTTATAATATGCCAAATATAGGTATATACGTACTTTAAATTCTTACTTAGACGACATTATAGTCCAATGGGTAGAACATCCGCCCGTAAACAGACAATCGTGAACCAATTGGTCTTTTCGAATGTCATATGTGTGGTTAATTTATCATGGTTGTTAACGTTGAGGGAAAACATCGTGAGGAAACCACATGGCCGAGTTGTACTTAGCCATATGACAGTGTATTCGTACAAAACGGCAATAGGCCTGCCCCCTATCACGTGAGTTCACTGTCTAAGCAAAACGTGGGTACCCACTTTGGACACTAAGTGGCGCTGTCACGTGATGTTCAGAACCATTGGAAGCTCTGCCAACCCCTACGGGGATACGGCGTGAATGTTTATGTTATGCTAAATTCTTAATCTTAACCCTTAACTTTTACTTTGAACGATTTCAATAATTATTATTATATAATAATTATTTATGCCCTTACAATAAAAAAACACATTTAATCATATCAAGCGATAGAGTAGCTTTAAGATATTAACTTTAGTACAAAGAATAATGTTATAATATAAAGCAACTAAGCGAAAAAAAACATAATAAATATATTTTATATTTATTTTTTATGATTATTAACATAATGTAGTAACGGTATATTCCGCTAACAGATTTTTAAAATGTGAAAATACTCACGTTCACGCTCTTTTTTATACTCAAAGGGGATGAAATAATACTTAGGTATTAGGGTTTTAAACTGAAAAACATTTCGTGTTTAAATAGTAAAGGTCAATGAGCATCAATGTATGGAAAAAAACCACAGCGGACACGAATGATTTTGATGTCATATATTGACAGAGGACATGAACTATTCGTGGCAAAAGGCGCATATTTCTGGGTTGTAATAATTTGGCGGTAGATGGCACTAACACCAGTAAAGGTGTAAAGAAACAGGCAAAATCAATTTTCGCGCCAGTGATCAATTGATTCTATAGCTCAGTTCGCAGAGCGAGACGGGGGCGTATATCCGCTGCTAGATTTTTGTAAAGTTATGTCTTACCTTTTAAAAGGCAAATGAAAATATACACTAAGTTAAGTAAAATTATACAATAGTAAAAAATAATTTCAATATTACGAACATGATATCAATTTAATTTTAATTACCTTATTTATTTTTTTAGCTGGCACCACTTTTTGTTAGTCCAGGTTTAGTAAACCTTTTTGCTGTGTCGGTTAAGTGCCGGTTGAAAATAGCGCTACCCCATTTCTTCCCATGGGTTATCGTAAGAGGCGACTAAGGGTATTTGGGCTTTTTAAGCGACTTTTGGGCGATGCGGTTGGAAACCCATCACCAAAAATATTTATATAACAATCTTTCTCTGCTTAACTTCCAAGTGGCTAAAGAATTTTGAGATTCAGAAGAGCAGGCTACCCCTTTTAGGGATTTGTAGCCGTAAGTAGATGGATGTTAAACGTAAAGCAAATCGCTCGCTCTGTAATATTTATTCAATGTCGTTCTTAGCTGTCGTTATGCGTGTGTCTTGTCATGCCATGTCATTCGACTTCTTTGAATACTCAAATGCCCTCATATCTTTTCCGTATTTGCTATTATTTGTTGTTATTAACTGTTATATTTGTAAATTTTCTGTTCACCGTAAATGCGCTTTTTGAATTTGCAGCGTAGAACATAATAAAATTTATATGTTATATTCTAACAAATAAAATGAGTTGACGTGGATGTTCATACTTTAATAAAAATTTAAAAAATGTGCCTGGTTAAAAAGATTTATAACCTTTGACAAGTCAAAAAATGGCAGCTGTCAGAATTCTACGCAATTTAAATCTAGGCACAAAATAACGAGATTGAATCCGGCGGAATGTCAATGTCAATTTGCTCTCAACTTATATATAAAACTATATGATATATACCTAACTAAATAATAACTTATTATATAAAGTGTCCAATAGGAGCGCGCGATTTGTACTTGATACGAGCCCAACGTAAATAGGGTTAGATCCTCGTACGTTAATAGTGGAAAATCATCATAATCTGGACTATGACCATCGAGAAAGTTCTTTTAAATTAAAAGTTTAAAACAGTATCACAATTCTTCCCTATTGTATTGTAACAAATTAATGAATTATCATAAAAAGTATGATTAGATTCTTGCATTTAAAAATGTTTGCGTTTCTGTCTGCAAAACTTTATAAAACGGGTTGGATTGCACCCATTGACTTTTATGCTAATGGTCCCTATCATGAACCCTATAAGTATTATTTATTCTTTTAATAAAATAGGTCATTTTATGATGATTTTAAATAATAACATCAACCACACTCTTACAATAATGATATTTTAAAAATTTAAATTAAATAAGATTTCTGCCCACGTAATGGATATTTATTCGGCATTTATGGACATCTATTGGGCATAAATCCAATCCGCCCAAAATGCCCGGGCAAAATCCCATCTCTAGGTAGTGCTATTCTAAGCCGACACTACACAGCATAGTTATCTGATGATACTGTATACATTTCGCAGCCCAGCTGTCATCTCCTCGGGCAAGAGCGAGCCGGTGCTGAGCCTGCCGCCGAAGTTCGACACCGTCTGGGCCGCCATGAACGCCTCGCAGTCTCACTAACCTCTGTTACTTGCAATATTACTGTGCCGACTCTAGAGGATTTCGAATCATACTTTAAAAAATGAGTTTTGTGATAACATATAGTCCATGTACTGAGTATTTATTAAAGCAGCATTCGAAGTGAGCGCTTGCCGCTGCTGCAAATGTTTGACAATGTAGTGGATTCGAAGTCCCCTGCTGGTAGCACGATTTTAAATCTTTAATTATATTAAATAACAAATATAAAATTGCACGAATATATTGTAACGATAGTAAGAGTTAGTTAATAAAGAATAAATATATGAAAACAAACAATTTATTTATGAAATCAACAACACTATCTACTAACTAATTCTATCACAGCTTACATTTCCTTTTGACTAAAATTATTTCTGATACAATATATACACTTCAGAAATCTGAAATATATATCCGGCTGTGTCGAGTAAACTTTATGCAAGATTTAATTATTACTTTTGCTTAAAATATTGGAACTGATTATAACTCACAGGTGTCTAATTTTATTTCCAACCATATAAAATAAATTAACTAATTACCAGCCAGGGTGGGCTAAGCATACAAATAAATAACAGTGTTTACAGTTTGTATATTTTAGAATAAGTCCGTTGACACCTTCCAATGAGGATACTCTATTATTTATTTTATAAAGCCAGTGCCAATTCAGATATATTTGATGTCGTGGTATCGTCTCGACACATACTTTGCAGCTGAACTTTTGTACAGATATTACTCAAATTATTATAGAATAAAACATAAATTAATTTCCCAGATCGGGAAATTTAAACCTATGTAAATTAGAAAGCTGCCACAAAATTCATCCTACATTATACAAACTATAGCTTACAGCCCTTTAAAACATAAAAAGTGTTTCCTCATGATCCGTTTAGAATTATTACTTTTGTTATATTTTGACGGAAAAACTGGCGCCACAAGAACATCCGATATCGGCGTTAGGATTTTTAACAACCCTAAAAGCCGACCTTATTAGCTCCGCGTGGTAGTCTATGGTGGATCCCTTGATGTATTCCAAAGATGTGTCATCCACCACAACACGCACTCCCTCGCGTTCAAATACCCTGAAAAGAAATTGTTTAATCAGTTGTTTTTCAGATTTTAGTTAATTTCAAATATACACGTTTTTATTAAATTCAAATCGCAGTAAAAGAAAAAGATATAAATTATTTATTTTGAAATAAGAAGAATATTTCTCTATTTAAATACATTAAAATAACCAACGTGTTTTGCCAGTAATGGCACAAAGATGTGGCCTCTAACAATGGGACCCATAAGAAGGCAATATTAAACTCACCCAAAGGGCAATGGAGAGGGCTATGTTAGAATAGAAATTTAACACGCGATCGAATCGGTAACGAAGAGAACCGTAGAAGAATCGGGATAACTGACATAGCCCAAATAGTTTCAGAATTGAAGTGGCAATGGGCAGGACATATTGGATGCACAGCTTAAGGCCGTTGGAGCTCGAATGTTCTGAAGTGACGGCCACGTACCGGAAAGCGCAGTATGGGTAGGCCTCCAACAAAGTGAACCAACCAGGGGAGGCCTATGTCCAGCAGCGAACATTGGGGGGAGACCTATGTCCAGCAGCGGACATTTGGGGGAGGCCTATATCCAGCAGCGAACATCTATTGGCTGATGATGATGATGCATTCTACTTTAGATTCGGAAGGTTTTGCGTTTGACAATCTGTATTTTATGATTGTATTTCTCTCAGCCCAAATATGTCCCTACCAAGGGACTGGAGCCTACCCTGGACAGGGTGATTTGGCCTCCTGCAGGTTAGTGCGGGTTGGCAGACTAACAACTACTACTGTGATAGTAGCTGGGACCAACAGCTTGACATGCCTTCTGAAGCATGGTATCATCTTAATTTTTCAGATAATCAGGTGATTTGAGCTTGCAATATCCTTCCAAACTGAGTTAAATCTTATAAATTAAATTTGGAGTTAACCCTCCAGGGATCGAACCGAGACCATTCTCGAGGCGGAGTGCTTAACCGCGAGACCACAAAGGCAGATTATTGTATCTTCATCTATTGATATAATTGTAATGTAAGGGATAACTAACAGTCTTAGTTTGGGTTGGACACTAAGAAAGTCAACATGCTGTATTTTATTTATTTTTATTTAATTTAATTGAAGAACATAAAACAGAATACAATCAATATTACACAAACATAATAATATGAACATAGAAAATAGGGCTAGATCATATTCCTAGGTATATGTCCCTAGCATACACACAATATAATTATGATTATTTTGGAAAATTTTACACAATTAATATTATCCTTAAGTGAAAAACAGAAAAATGATTACAATAAATTTACTAGTTAATATAGAATTAAACATTGCTGGGTATATCATTCTGAGACTTAATTCTGTTGTAAAGCCTGAAACCAGTACGGAAAATTGAAAACCGCGAATTAAAAATGTCAAAGTAAGACACCACTTTATCACTTTCTAATAGTTATATAAAAATAATAAATAAGCTGTAGATATATAAAAATAATAATTGTTTATAAAAAGACAAACCTAATACCAGTTATCTCAATTTTATTAATTTTTGAGGTGAAAACTTCAAATGTTGCATGTTTAAAAGCGTATTTGAAATAAATCTTGAAACTAGATTTTAAAGCAGTCACCAGTTTCAGGGACTTTATTAATTTACGTTATAGTCAATTTAAAACCAAGGAGGATACTTTTGTGCACTCTACCTCTATGTGGTATAATACCTAATATCCTTAGATATCTATTCTTGTCAACAATTGGTTAATGAATTTACAAAAGAGAAATATAATATTATTTAATGGACCTAGCATATGCTAAGAAAAAAATCACATATGGAAATAGGATAAATTCGAAGTATGCAAAAATTATTGACTGTGTATGCAAGGATATACAAATATTCATTGAGCTTAAGAGGTATGCTCTTCTCACTGAGCTAGTCAGGTTTTCTATCAACCATAAGGTACTGAATGAAACATAGATAAAAAAGGCTACTAACTTCCACTACAAGCCTAGGTATGAATAGAAATTGAAAAAACGGCCAAAAATAAAAGCTCAGATTTAAAATTACTACCAAGAAAAAACAGACATTTGAACAATCAAGAAAAACATTTTGCAATTGCATCTACATTTACTTACTCATTTAATATGGCCAAACAACAATACATTTCTTTAAGTACTTTAAATTTTCCCCAATCAGTAAATTCTATCATTAAATGAAGCGTAAACCACATAATAATCCAGACAAAAAGAGAACTGACTATGTCTATAGTTCACTTCTCTACATCACACCACATTTTTATACATATGTGGGAGCTTGTTATTAGCCTATTTCTGCCTATGTCATAGTTTCATATTGTAAATTTAGCTATGAGCCCCCAAAGATAATAAAATAAAATAAATCAACATGAAAAATTTATGTGTGAGGGTGCATACACAAGGAAGTTTGGCATTGCAAAATGTAGTGACATGCTATCAGCACACAATGATGCACACTACATAGAAAAGCTGACAGTGCAAGAACACATTCCACAGTAACACACAATCAGGCAATCTCAGACTCATCTTCAACACTTGCCATACAAATCCTACTTTCAATATTGAAGTTTCTACATTACTTAGCATATACATAAAAGTTCCAACGCAATACAGTAGAACCACATCCCCCCATCATCATCCCTAAATAAAAAATGACCCCAGCAACCAGAAACGCTCAGCATGACCAACATTGCAATGGTTATAAAAAATATTTTGGTTTACTTGCTCCTTGTAAGTAACAGCAAATAATATTAATGAAATTAAAATCTGTAAATAAGGTAAACTACGGTTTGTAAAGCATAAAGAAAACTGCTACTATTCCGACAATTCTGAGGATGCCTATGCCGTGGAAGCCCTCGGTTTCTTAAACGAAATGTAACGTTATAATTACCTATCATCCTCTTGAACCTTGTCATCTATATCGAATTTGTACTGGAAACCCGAACAACCTCCACTTTCAACGGCTAGTCTTAGAAATGTTTGCTGAGGATTTTCACATAACTCTTTCAATTTTTTTACGCAGCTATCGCTTAATTGTAATCCTTCACTCAGAGGCTTCGTCAATTGCTTTAGACCAGAACTAAGTATAGAGCTATTAAAATTGTATATATTTGCGTATTGACATCTCTGAAGTATCCGATAAGCCATCATCATAGGTGATTAAATTATGTAAAGTTTACAATTTCAGAAATCACATCACAATAATATAACTTCTCTCACACATCACATCACGTCACGTATCAGTCAGTCAGTAACACAACACAAAAACAATAAATAAAGTATGTTTGACATTGATTGATTTCAATAACTTCAATATCAATCAGTTCACAATGTTACCAACTTTATTTGAAACAAACCTTATAAATAAACCGAAATAAACATAACATAACATAAACGTTCACGCCGTATATCCCCGAAGGGGTTGGCAGAGGTACTAATACTTCTTAACATCACGTGACTTTGTCACCTGGTGTTCAGAGTACCCACGTTTTGCATGGACAGTGTACTCAAGTGATAGCGGGCAGGCCTATGGCCGTTTTGTACGAATACACTGTCACATGACTAAGTACAACTCAGCCATGTGGGTTTCCTCACGATGTTTTCCCTCACCGTTAACAACCATGATAAATTAACCACACATATGTCTTTAGAAAAGACAAATTGGTGTAGGCCCGACTCAGGATTTGAAACTAGTCGTTTGCACGATAACCCGAGTGTTCTACCCACTGGGCTATCACGTATCACTATCACCTTATAAATAATTTCTATGTATAATAATATACATACATACATATACTCACGGCTATAAATCCCTAGAAGGGGTAGCCAGAGCTAAGGAATAAGAAATTCCTCAGCCACTTTTGGAAAATTGAGTTGGGGAAAAATGGTTAAAAAAAGGTTTTTTGAGATGGGTCTCCAACCGCATCGCCCAATGTTCCCTTAAAAGCCCCAATACCGTTAGTCGCCTCTTACGTACACCCACCGGAAGAAATGGGGTGTATTTTTTTTTGTACGTGTGTAGCAGCGAATAAATGTTTTTCTTTCTTTCTTCTTTTTTTATTGGTACGCCGCGCCGTGTTTCTCTATATTATAATAGGCGAAAAAAATGTAACATACGGATTATTAAAAACTAAGTTTTTTAAAATTTGTGTAATGTAATAAGTAGTTGTTATTTTTTTTTTTATTTATTTTATTTGCTAGGAAACCTTGAAAAAGTAACTAAAAGTTGGCTTGATATGATCGCCATGTCATTAATGTCTATGGCATGAATGTCCAATCTACTAGATTTAGTGAAAAATGGAAAAATTCTGAAAAATAGAAATTCATTCACATTCCACACACCATCTCTTAGGACTAATTATGCCACCAACACATTTATTTCCCGTGCTATTATTTCTTACAATACAAAATTTTCCGAAGCTGACATTTTCAATTTATCATCAGCTCAATTTAAGAACTTTTGTAAACAGTTGGAGTTTGTTGAATCAGCCGATCGACCCTAAATGTTTGAGTCATACAATTTTCTCTTAATATAATTATTTGAATTTATATTTATTTATTATATTATATTTATATATTTACTTATTATGTTATATTTATTATTATATTTTCTAATTTCTCAGCTCTGGCTACCCCTTTTAGGGATTCATAGCTGTGAGTATATGTATGTATGTATGTATGTTATTATTAAAGTATGTATTTTAAGTACTTTCATTCATAATTATCTTATATATTATTAATTTATGTATTTTTAACCTTGAAAAGTAAGTATCTTATTTAGGTATATTTTATTATCATAAAATATTGTTAACATTATTTCCTAAAATCTCTATGCATATTTTGTAATCTTGTAGTGTTTGCTTGATCTGGTGGGAATGACAATATAATTCATTTAACTAATTTAACATTTAATTTCATCTGTATAAATTATCCATATTACAACTGATGTATAATTGTTTTGTTTTCATTAGTTATTTCAATTTGCGTTTTTCTGTATCGTCTGTAAAACAATTGGTAGAAACTTTATAGGTCAAGAACTTCTCTGTATTTTTATCTTATTTGAAATATTGTGTACCGTTTGTTTCTCAAATAAATAAATAAATAAATAAATAATAAATAAATAAATAAAAATGCTTCGAGATTGCAACACTTCAATCAATACAATATTGATTGAATTGCCAACACGACAAGACACTTGACTGAGACTGATCAATATCGTGACAGCAGCTATCACAGCATCGTACAGCTGTGATAGCTGGCATTTGTATAATATAAAGCCGAGATTACATGTCCTAGTAAACTAAAAGCTAGTGACATCGAAGTTTCATTTCATTTTATACAAAAAAATATCTGTTGAATTTTTACGAACAAATTATAGCTCTAAAATTTCTACCATCATCAGCCAATGGATGCCCTGCCGACTGCTGGGCAAAGGCCTCCCTAAAGATGTCCACAAAGACCAAGACCAGTCAGGGCCGTCTTAAACTAGGCTGGTGCCCTTCGGCACAGAAGAATTTGGCGCCCTTTTGGAAAGTTAAAAAAGCGAATCATAACTTTTTTTTACCAATAAGTATAAGTATGACCATTTACTATAGGTAATCAAATATAATATGTCATTAATGATATTGGAATGCTGCTGGTTTGTTGGGATGATTGCGATACGGGATTCTTACTGAGATCTTACGGGATTCCTGTTTTTACGAGTAATTTTTTTGAAGGATATCAATTTCTATGCACATAATTGACAAACTACTCAGTTGTTCTTGTAACATTATTCACTACCATTGGTAACCATTAGGCAAAGGAATATTCTTATATCAGTTCTTATAGGAATAAAGGTGTGAGAGAAATTGTCGGTCCATCGGGCCCCCCCTCAGATTAGGGGCCCTGCGCACTGGCCCCGTGTGCCCTTAAAATAAAGGCGGTACTGAGACCAGTACTGCTCTGCTGCCTTTATTGGACTTCATTAGGATATCGGTCTACCTTTTATGGAAAATGCCTACACTGCTTAGATCTAGAACCTTAGCACAATGCTCGCGAGCCCATGGCCACCTAATTTCGGCAACTCTTTAGGCTATCACATTTACCTCAATGCGTTACACATGAGCGATTCGTGTGCTTGCTTCCAACTTTACACTTGTATTTAGTAACTATGTTTCGTAAAAAATATGCATTTTTAATTATTATTATTTTATTAAAAGTTAAAAGCTTTTATTTAACTTGCAATGTATGTATATTTGTGTGTTCGGGTGAAATCTTTGAACTCAATTTTGAAGTAGATATATTCAACCGTTTGTGCTGAAATTTTGTGGACGCATTTTGTTTGGATGACAATATATGATAAGATATGTGACGTCATTCTAAATTCAATATGGCAGATCATACAAGATGTCAGAACAGTTATATTTAATCTACTTCTACAATATGGGTATCAAATGAAAGGGCTTGTTAAGAGTGACTAGAAAAAGAATATGACGTCATTCTAAATCCAATATGGCGGACCATACAGGATGGCGAAATAGTTACCTTTAGTCTACTTCTACAATATGGGTATCAAATGAAAGGGCTTGTTAAGAGTGACTAGAAAAAGAATATGACGTCATTCTGAATCCAATATGGCGGACCATGCAGGATGGCGGAAGAGTTACCTTTAGTCTACTTCTACAATATGGGTATCAAATGAGAGGGCATTTTGAGAGTAATAATAACTTGAAAAAATAATGTGTCGTTATTCTAAATCCAATATGGTGGAACATGCAAGACGGTCGATTGATAAACTTTGACTTGTGTGTTTTGGCGAGATAGGCGTCATCAGCATTGGTCTGCAACCTATCTAGGAGAAGGACAACTCCAAAATCAAACCCGGAACTGTGTTTCGTCAGGCACAAGTAAGCTCCAAGCTGAAATAAGTGGCGCATTTGTCCTAGCACTTAATTAACTATTAAGTGCTAGGACAAATGCGATAACTAAAAAGTAAAAAATAAAAAAATTAATTAAAAAAACTTTTTAAGAAAAAGCTTTTATTTAAACGCTCTAAAAAGAAGAAAATAAAATATTCCTTTTGGATTATACTAACAACTCCTCATTATACGTTATCAGTTTGGTTTTCGGAACGGGCTATCTACAGAGTCCGCAGTTCTTTGTCTGAAGCACACTGTTCGATACTATACGGACAGGAATACACCGGTATATGCGTGCTTCTTGGATCTGTCAAAGGCGTTTGACCGTGTCTCCTATGACGTATTATGGAATAAACTGTTCAAGACGCAGCTGCCTTCTGAAATAACATATTTATTTAAATACTGGTATGGCAACCAAAGTAACTGCGTTCGGTGGGACGGAATGTACTCAGGTGAATATAAGTTGAAGTGTGGTGTGAGACAGGGAGGACTTAGTTCACCCACACTGTTTAATTTGTATATGAATGAGTTGATTGAGAGGCTCAGCGGTGCAGGTGTTGGGTGCTCAGTGGATGGGTGTTTTATTAATAACATAAGTTATGCCGACGATATGGTGCTGCTGAGCCCCTCAGTCAGCGCCCTTAGGACTTTGTTGAAGATTTGTGAGAAGTATGCCGTAGCTCATAGACTCAGGTATAACGTTGCGAAGAGTGAGCTACTAGTTTTTAAATCTGGCACTAAAACATACTCACCGCCACCAATTACTCTTCATGACTCTCCTTTACAGCAGGTGACAAAATTTAAATATCTTGGTCACTGGGTTACGGATGATTTAAAAGATGATGAGGACATGGAACGGGAGCGTAGGGCACTGGCAGTCAGGGGCAATATGCTCGCTCGCAGGTTCGCACGGTGCTCGTATGAAGTGAAAATCACTCTTTTCAAAGCATATTGCCAAACCCTGTACACATGCAGCCTGTGGACCAATTTCACCAAGAAGGCTGCCAATGCACTACGAGTCCAATATAACAATGCCTTCAGGGGGTTGCTGGGTCTGCCCTGGCGATGCAGCGCATCGGGAATGTTTGCTGCGTGGGATACCGATGGCTTTCATGCGGTGTTGAGGAAGAGGTCAGCTTCACTGTGGGAAAGAGTGCGGGGCAGTACCAGCACCCTCCTGAAGGTTATTGCTGAAAGGGTGGATTGCCATATACAGGCTTACTGGATGTCCACTCATGTACATAGTAATTATTTATTTAAGTTCTACTAACATAGATACTAAGTCTTGTTTACTAATAAATATAAATGTATGGATATTTTTAAGTCTGAAATAAATTTTTTCATTCATTCATATACACAATTTATATATAATAATAAAAGCTTGTCGCTAGGTTTACATACCTATTATCAACATTCCTTTATATCATAATAATTTGTGGTAAATCGAGTGACAAGCTTTTATTATTATATATAAATTGTGTAAAATGAGGAGTTGTTAGTATAATACAAAAGGAATATTTTATTTTCTTCTTTTTAGAGCGTTTAAATAAAAGCTTTTTCTTAAAAAAAAATTTTAATTGATTTTTTTTTGTTGTCTCGAATTATAAATGTTCGAATTTTACAGGGTGAATGCAACGTTTGTTTGTCCTTATGCTTTTAAAATAACAACTAGAGGTCCAGTGACCGAAATTATGCCGAAATTAGACTATCAATATTTCAGTATGACTTTTATATGTTATTATATTATGATTTATGTCAATGGATGGTCCATGGTTATATGCCATAACACAAATAAACTTAATGATATACAATAACAAGCTGACTCGACATACAGATCCACAATCTTTTCTTGGCCGGTAAAGGCGTCGCTGTCATCGATATTAATATTGCCAGTAAATAAAAATTAACCATTATAAGGGAAATAATTTTACATCATACAGGCTAATTTATTTATGTATTGAAATGTCTTAATAAAACAATTTATGAAATATTCTTTTAATTAATAACTATTTGCTGTGTATTGTCGGCTTAGAATAGCACTACCCCATTTCTGCCGGTGGGTGTACGTAAGAGGCGACTAACGGTATTGGGGCTTTTAAGAGATTTTTGGCTAAAAAGGTGGCACAGAAAAAAATATTCTAAACATCAGATATCGTTTGGGTTCTGCTGGGTCAGTGAATTTATGGTCACTTTTTTATTGCTGTTAACAGCCTTGTGACACATAACATAACATAAACGTTCACGCCGAATACTCCCGAAGGGGTTTGGCAGAGGTACTAATACTTCTGACAGTGTACTCACGTGATGGCAGGGGGGAAGGCCTAAAGCCGTTTTGTGCGAATACACTGTCACAAGACTAAGCACAACTCAGCCATGTGGGTTTTCTCACGATAAATAAAACGAACAACCTCGATAAATTAACCACGCATATGTCTTTAGAAAAGACAAATTGGTGTAGGCCCGATCCGGGATTTGAACACTAGTCGCTTGCACGTTAACCGGTGTTCTACCCATTGAGCTATCACGTCGTATTTGCCTTGTATTTTTATATATATGTCAGACAGTTATGACTTAAGAAATGACACATTGGTACATACCTACATTAGGATTAGAACCCACGCATCAGTGTGTACGAAGTGAAATCTTATTCGGGAGCATTTCCCCACTTCTCGTAACCCGCACCGCTATAGTCATGTGCGCACAACTTTTAGGTGTGAGCCTACTTAGATAAAATTTAACAAAATAAATAATAATCTTCATAAATTTTTATATTGAATTTTTCAATTGTTCAAGATTATTGTGTTTGTGCTTCACACGATTTTTATTTTTATTTTAGAAGCTGTTAAGACAATGCACAAATATTTTCAATCCAAAACAAATAAGAATGCAATGCAGTTCAGATATCTGGTGTCCAGACAAAGAAACATTTTTTTTTTTGAAAAATATGATCTATATAAATATGCATTAATAGATCCCTCAATAATTGTGCTTGTCATGGTAAGTTATTGGGGGTAACAAAGGTTTACACATTCGAATAATATATACATTTAATTTTAAGGCTATTCATTAATAATAATAAAATAACCCTCCAACATGCTGAGACAACAGCCGGGTCGATTGATTGCCTTAAGAGCTTATTCCATTTGTCTGAATGAAGACGTCTGAAAGCCACAGAATCTGAATTCAGACTAGTGGAATAACGTTCAGAAGACAAAGCAAGTAGACAAATAACAAGCGTCTGCGGCAGTAACTTCGAAGGACGTCTGAATTCAGCAACGACAAAGTGTAATGGAATAAGCTCTTTACCGCGGACTAGTAGTAACTTGCAATGTAAAGGCCCACTTACTACAGCGCTGGTGGCTTCGGTCAGAACTCCGAGGAGGTTGATGTATTTTCGTGCACTCTGAGCGACTTCACATATATATTTAAGTTATTTCATATCATGCATCATCATTCATCATAAATACATCGCACAGACATTTTAGTTATTTTATACGATGATTTCTTTAAAGACGTAGAGCCATATTTATAATGTTTTCATTATTTGTAAATATATGAGGTTAAATATGCTCACGGCTTTATATCCCTAAAAGATAGCCAGAACAAAATGGTAGCCTGAATAAAAAACTTCAGCCACTTATGGAAGATGAGAAGAAAAAAAAGATAGTAAACATAAATTAATAAGTTTATGGGTCATGTTATATCATGTTAACCTCATCGCCCAATAATCACTAAAAATGCCCAAATACCCTTAGTCACCTCTTATGACACCCGCACGAAGAAATGGATAAGCTCTATTTTAAGTCGACACTACACAGCTATGTAAATTTGTAAAGTGAAATGTAATCGCTTTAGGAAATACCTTTTAAAGATCATGTAATTTAAGTATAAAGAAATAATTTCAAAGCATGATTAAATATGTGTGTAATGCATTTTAGATTGATTTGATATATTTTAATATATTAACTAAAAGTTTGCAAATTTTTATAACTGCTACCGCTACGCGATTTTTTTAAAAAAATTCTATCCACGAATTTATATACAGATTTATACCGTAACAAAAGTCAATACAAAAGAAATATGTTGTTATATGACTATTTAGAAGTTAGTAATAGTAAACTTTTACGAAATCAGTAAACAGGTGAGGGTCACTGACTCATCCATAGGAAACTCATCATCATCACATCATTATTTGTTGATTACCAATTGTAAATATTAGAATAATTTTATATCTTTTTTTATCGGTATGGTGTCAATAAAGACTATTAAAATTATTTTTATATTTTAACTATGTATGTTTTACACATTTCAAACGAACAAAAAAATTGTCTGTCTCGTCAGTTTTTCACAGGCCATTGAGTTTCCCTTAATGACTTCATCAACACATTTACTAGGTGTGCGTAAGTAGCAGCCATTAGGCATTGTCTTTAGGGTCCCTTCGGCTTATTGCGTTACCGTATTACACGAGTACATTCTATTACTATTTAAAAAGTTGACGAAGTCATAATCGCTCTCAATGGTTCAAATTCTTTAACAACTTGGTTTCTGAATTGATGTAGCTCAGGTGAACACAACGGACAATGTGACTGGCGGCTTTGTAATTTGTAGAGATAGCACAATGCCTATCTCAGCATCTTCTAAAGATATAATTGCAAGTTGTTTGTCGTTAGATATCCAGGAAACATCCTAATTTTGATACAATAGATTCCTAGAGAAAGAGAATATAATACCACACACCTCGCTACTTTGCATGAAAACAAGTAGATAAATAACCGTATAACAACTGTTTTGGTTGCAAATCGCTTACTATTCTATAAACACTTTTAGAGTCATCGGTACATCATGGGTATTAACCTCATTTGATGCTTAGTTTTTATTAAGACCAAGCATCTAAACGCGGTGAAATGTAGTTTTGCATGATAATGTATTAACTCCAATATCTTAGTACTAGTATGTTATCCCAATGCTGACGCATACTCTAAAGGCACACAATAATATTAAATACAACTAATAAAAAACCCGTCTTACCAGTAGATCAGTGCTCATCAGAAGTTGCATTTTTTTCTTCGCACGTTTCTTTATTAGACAAGATATATTTTCAAGCCAGCCGAATGAAGATTACAAGTTACAACCATTAGTTAAGTAATAATGGATATTTGAATCAAAAAAGGACCGCCGTCAGCCATATGACGAAAACCCATTTTTTCATACAAAATTCAATAAAACAATATCGTCTACGAATGCATGCTGATGCTGATATTATACCTTGGAAGCATATCCAACCAAACAGAAAAAATAATATTAATATTAGAGTAATCGCGTAACATACATTCATAAAAAAGTACAATCGATTTACCTCCTTTTATGAAGTCAGTTGAAAATAATGGCTGCATGCTAAATTATGTGTAGCAAAGTTAAGCGGTGAAGAATCGCCTTAGAATAGCACTAATCCTTTCTTCCCGCGGGTTTCTTAATAAGCGGGTTGTGAGATTTTTTGGGTGGTTTGGCTACCCACCACTAACCCTCTTTTATAATTACATTTTATCAACTTAATTTCTAAAAATGGCTGAAGAGTAATTCCAAGGCTCCAGCTTCCACTTTTTCCGGATTACCACTTTTCGGAATTTACTCTCGTAAGTATATGTACTCAATTTAATAAATATATGTAAAAAAAAAAAACTATGAAATATTCACATATTTATGAAATTGTTAAAACCGCTACTAATGGTTAAAAAATTCCATACAAATATTAACTATTAACTATTTTAATTTTCGGGTGACTTAAACGCGACCATTTTGGCGACCATGGACTTTGACGTCAGAGGACATTCGTTTGATCAAAACAACGAAGAATTTGGTAGACGGAGTAACGGAAAGTTTGATAAAAAATATAATAAGTTAGTTTATTACGATGATTAGGCATAGAAAAACATTCTATAAATATCGTGTTGATCGTATGTGTCTAAATAACATAAAACTAGTGGGTAACCCTGGCGCGACTACGTCGCGTCCAATAAAATGACAGCGCAGCTCTTTTGAATTTCTAGTGAATTTTTCTGATTAACCGGTTTGAAAACAGACCGATTACAGCGCATCTCTGATCGACTAAAGTTTGCGCGCGCTTATGACACTCAAGCAAAGTCTATGGGCCAAAATCGAAACTTTGAAATTCTGTAACAATTAACTTAATCCAGTTACATCAGATGTCTGAATTTTGTGCACACCACGGCCGCAAACTGTACAAAACGATACCTGAACCAAATTTCTAGCTTAACTCATCGCGTCACAGGCTTCCGGGCAAGAAAGAGGCTTACAGAAATAATATATAAATCATACAAACAATGAGTATAGAAAATTTGTGCTGGTATTTGAAATCAGTCACTTTGATGATTAATAATCACATAAAATATGACAATGAATAGAACATAAAATAATAGACCATTTCGGAGTCAAAGATTCGCCGTACTTGCAAAAATAAATAATAATTCTTAAAAAGGTTTGTATGTTCGGACTCACTTTTGTAACAACTTTTACTTCTTTGATCATAAATATTTAAGATCTATCAATTATCTAATATATTTCAGCGGCATCTACTAGCTAATGATATATGTATTTTAAGCGGTGTAGTGTCGGCTTATAATAGCACTACCCCATTTCTTCCGATGAGTGTACGAGAGAGGCAACTCACGGTATTGGGGCTATTTGGGCGATGCGGTTGGAGACCCATCACCAACAACCTTAGTTTCACCATCTTTTCCTAACGTAACTTCCAAAAGTGGCTTTAGGATTTTCTAATTCTCTAGCTCTAGCTTTTCCCCATCAAGGGATTCATAGGCGTGAGTATATGTATGCATGTATGTATTTAAGAAAATAAATATCATCCCAAACATCAAATTTATTTAATAAATTATTGTTTGGTTAGACACATTGTCATATACATATACATTAATTACATAGAATTAGGAAACCACACCCGCCTGCTATCCCAAGCAAGCGGATGTGGGAGTTCCTTATTCTATGGTCATATATAACATTGTATAAATTCATAGATATCCCTGTGGTTAGTACCGACCGTTTTTGTATTGTCAATACTTCAAAAATATGAAGCACAATTAGCCGCAGTTTCAGTGATATAGTCACTTAACCGCGTCCAAACGCATTGAACTATCGAAGTTGATAAATGATAATAAATTTGGGAAAGACCTAAGGCCTGGCAACACCAAATTGTAAAGACGTGAGAAAAAAAGAGACAACAATACAAAGAGTAGACAGAGATAGAATAATATCAGGGAATAGCTGGCCAGCGAACCATTTTAGGTGTACTTTCACAATCCAAAACATGAGATTATTTGTACCATTTTCGGTTAAAAGGCAACCAAAATGTCATGTGTTTCATTTACGAAAGACCATGTTCTTAATTTATGATTTATCGATATCGTTGACATGGTTTAAATTTAGCCAATTTATTTCATAGTTGTAAAATATTATTATTCTGTTCATTAATTAATTTCATTTTCGATATAACGTTTGCAGTAATGTGTAATTAAATAGAATCAGTATTTTTTTTAGTTGTAAACTTAATTACATCAGCTGGTTACCCTCATCCACTTTGCGCGGCAGCGGTCAGAAGGCGGGGCTTATCGGCAAATTCGCGTCGAGGCTGGCTTCACTGTCAATTCGAGAGCACAACGAAAAGTACGCTCGCGTCTGCAACATAATGTGTACGGAATGTTTACAAGTGGATTTGTGATTGATGTGTCGGCTTTACGAAAAGTTCAACACGATGAAGTGAATGGTGATTAAATCGTTAAGTGTTACTGCTTCACCAGTGTTTTAACGTGGATTTGTGGTGTGTTTATGTTATAAATAAAACAAAATGTGTGTATCAGTGATTTCCGCAAGATTGTTTTTTGCCACGTAGTGACGCGAGCGGGTAAATGATTCCTAATGTGGAGTTTGAAACAAGATGGTTAGAGAGACTCGGCACCTGTGGGTTGGAAACTTACCCGATAACATTCGCGAAGATCGAATAAGGGAGCACTTCAAACGGTAATGAACATTTCTGACATATCGTACTTGCTTGTTTGAAATGTGCTTAGCAACAGCTGCAGCACCAACTAACTACTGCGATTACTAATGTCAGTATTTAAAAATAGTGTAATTTAAAATTGGAATATACGATAGATAAAGTCATAGCGAAAATTGCTTGTTATGCTAATTATTCTTTTATCTATATTTACATTTAGAGTTAAGATTTTATTACATTAAAGAGGAAACAAAATGTGGGGTTCGATTGAAACGAAGCCGGGCGAACCGGCACTGGTAGTTGTGGTGGGAGTAGTGGGTGGCCTCTCTTGGACTGTGAGTGAAGTTGGCAACGTCGCATACGTGCTATCCGCTATCGCAACAACAATGTTTTGCGTGTTGGCCGCGCTCTGCGTTGTTTCCTATTCATTCGAGGGAATACCTATATAATCATGTTCTAACAGCTTTCCGTACCAGTTCAGTACCAAGTTAATTTATTATTGGTATAAGCGATACCCTTCAATTAATCACGATGTTGAATTGTCAAAGCTTTAGACTAGAGGTACCTAAGTTTATATAATCTCAGTTTTATCACCCAAAACGTCGCTAAAACCCTCATAAATACGCAATATACTCCAACCGTTGTAGTTTTTTAATTGTTTATACAATTATAACTGATTAGCAGAAAGTATGTAAATTTCTAATATCATCCCAATGCAAACAGCTCGTCAAACATTAAAGAATTATGGCATAATATATTACTAAAACTAGTTGGAACACTGATCGCGATCGATGCGATGCGAAATTGCGAAGGAATATTTACTTGTGAAGCGATGACGTCATAGTTTCTGATTGGCCTTCAGTCACGTGACGTTATGAAAGCCTCTATATTGTAAATTCCTACTACAAATGATAATTTAATTAAAAAACTTTACAATAGCGGTGGGCGTTATCATATTATTCTCTATGATATAAATGGATACATAATGTTACATTTCTATTCTTCACATGTTGAGAGACATTCAAGAATTATTAGACTTTATAGGGTCGGAGTGAAAATAGAACAGTGCCAAAAATAAGTCAAAATTTACGTTTAAAAAAACATCACCCATAAGGGGCATAAATAAACCATTTAAAGTTACGACCCGTGGAATAAATAAAATGTAGTAAATATAAAGAAACTTTATACCAACAAATTTAATCTTCGCCGTACATTATTGACGAAAATTTAATTCTTTTCTCGTAAACTCATCTTCCCATAGAGTTGTTTTTTTTAACTTTTGAATCTTGGACCATACAGAAAGTAGCAATTAAAGCAATTTTATTTCTGTGGTTCAACCTTCTAGGCCCAACCCTCCTCGAGAAAATCGCTATATAAGAGTGACAAATGTATGAGAAACACTTCTAAAATGTTTGAATCGAAAAATCTACTTTCCTTCAGTGTCGTTTTTTAAGCTTTTGATTCCTTGGGACCTATAGAGGGTAGTAAATAAAACCATTTTATTCCTGCGGTTCGACCTTCTAGGACCAACCCCTTTCGAGATATTCGCCATTTTACGAATGTCAACACTTATGAAATATTTGTCTCGATATTTTTTTCTGCCCTTGGATGTTGCTTTATTAACTTTTGATTCCTGGAACAAATAGAGGGTAGTAAATAAAGCAATTTTGCTTACTTGGTTCAACCTTCTAGGACCAAACCTTCCCGAGATATTCGCCATTTTGAAAGCGTCGTTTTTAGGGTTCCGTAGCCAAATGGCAAAAACGGGACCCTTATAGATTCGTCATGTCTGTCCGTCTGTCCGTCCGTCCGTCCGTATGTCACAGCCAGTTTATTCCGAAACTATAAGAACTACATTATAGAAAATTGGTGCGTAGATGTATTCTGTAAACCGCACTAAGATTTTAAAATAAAATCTGAAAAAAAAACCAAAATTTTTAGGGTTCCCCATACATAGAACTGAAACTCAAAATTTTTTTTTTCATCAAACCTATACGTGTGGGGTATCTATCAAAAGGTATTTGAAAATGATGTTGAGATTTCTTATATCATTTTTTTCAAAACTGAATAGTTTGCGCGAGAGACTTTTTCAAAGTGGTAAAATGTGTCCCCCCCCGTAACTTCTAAAATATGGGCATGATAAAACTGAAAAAAATATATGATGTGTATTACTATACAAACTACTAACGAAAATTGGTTTGAATGAGATCTAGCCCGTAGTTCTATTTTTAAACGTCATAAATCAAATTACTTACCTAATTTGGCTCCCATGATTTTCACACAAACGGGATTTTCTATATATATGATAGTACGGAACCCTTAGTGCGCGATCCGACTCGCACTTGGCCGGTTTTTTTCTTTTGCATAAGAATATAGATCGTTATTTTCAACAATAAAAGAAGGGTGCCCATATTTCGGCCAACTCACTGTGTCTTAGATAATTGGATAGAACTCAAGTTTTCAAACTTCGACTGTACGTTACTACGAAAATATTAGGTATGAAGAAAAAAACATGATAATATAAACTGCATAAACTGCTTGTAAATGTATGTTATTCGCAATTCGCACATTTAGCAATTCTCAAAACACTCCTTGACACTCAATGAGACCTGTTTTTGTTGCAATTTAAAGACCATATAATTACAAACTATTTTGCTGGGGATATTTATCTTCACGCCTAATATTTACGTAGTTACGGTCAAAGCTTGAGGACTTGAGATTACGGTGCGTTTACCGAAGAATATACACCCTAAACTATTAACTTAACTATTGAAATGAACTCTATACGAAATTATCATATAAAATACTATTGTTTTAGTTTTTTTTTCTATCCATTTTTGACGCATTTCAAATGGCGAATATCTCGAGAAGGGTTGGTCGAGGGTTGAATAACTGAAACAAAATTGCTCTCTCTGTATGTTCCAGAAATGTAAAAAATCGATGTTTTTATGTTCTACTTAATTTTAATCTTTCTCCCTTGATGTGTTCCTAGATCTAACATAACTCTCAAATATCTCTTATATTTCTTACTGTCATCCACTCATCATTACTTATCCTTCCATCCTGGCTTTTTTTAAACAGTAATACTATCGTCAGACTTATCTAAGTACAGATATAAAAGCGTACCGTTTACCATACCATATTCTGATTAAATTAAGCTCATCTCTTCTTAGCACTTTAATTAATATTCTCTTCAGCTGTGATAAGTCCAAGCCATACTGTCCCCCAGCGGTGCACCGTCCTAAGCTGTTTTAAATACGTCTTGTTGCTTTTGCAATTACGCCGGGTATTGGGCACTGTCCGGGATGGGTACTTCATTTCCCCATTTTCATTCATTCATGATATACTTTTGCGCCGGTAATCAACCCTTGGCGCCATTTCTACAATAATATGCTTGCATTCACTTCTTGAATGCCCAGACGTATACCTGTACCACAGAATAATAAATAGTTACTACGGTTATACATCACACTGCCTGTATTGTACAATCAAAGACGTGAGCGCTACGTTACTACTCCATCGAAAAGTCGCATGTTTTATGTAACGGCCAGCAGTAATATCCCTACAATTACGACTACAAAAATCACAAAAACGCGTATAAGATATTAAATACACCTCTGGGACAATGTGCGTAATTCTTTCTTCATATCTGATTAGCCGCGTACTGACTGAACGAGCCGCCTCGGGAGGCAGCCTTGCGAGGCAAAGCCTCGGTCAGTCACAAGACGTGCCGCGCCCGCGGCAAACGCCCGCGCTGCCTCGCCCGAGCGTGCCGCGGCCCGAGCCTAGAGTTGTCGGTTTTTATCAAAGATCAAAAGCGCATGTGTACCGCGGCAAACGTCCGAGGCTGCCTCGCGAGGTGGCTCGCTCAGTCAGTACGCACCTATTGCTGACTTTCAAGTGTTAGCACTGTGAAATATCGTACCTAACACTGTCTTTCAATTTTGGTAGACCATTTTCTCCAATAATTCCACTATTCTTAATCGTCAAATCGAATCGTCCATAATAATATACCTAGTCTATTATTTTTGGGTTGGATTCTTGAAAAACCTGTCCGACAACACTTTGAAGGTCATATTTCAATATTACTAAATTGGAGAAAAGAAGCAAAAATAAATTCGACGAAATCTAGACCAAAATACATGGAACTTTCGAGAAGAAGCCATTGCTGTTTAAAGTAAAAAAAGAAAAACCGTAATTATACAGGTATATCGGAAATATCATATTTTGAACTTGCTTGTTGTAAACTTAGACATTAATTTCTCATGGTATGATAAATAAATTCTTGTTAGTGATGGTTTTTCAGCCTTACCACCCATATATTAAATTATATTAATTCTTTAGGGACAATAATAAGGACAGGGTTAGAACTAGACAAGCCTGGGTGAGGTGGATTTAAAGCCGTATCCCAAAGGCCAGAGTCCTCATTTGTAAACTGACCAGCTTCAGATCAGGCAACATTAGGCCGAGGGTGGTGCGCTTTGCCATGAAGGTATTCCTCTTAATGAGACAATTCTACAGAACGGAGCGTTCGAATGTTGATTCGACGGGTCAGCGGCCAGAAAAGAAGAGGAAACTCCTTATGGCGAGGGCTTTAGTCGCTGCCTGTCGACCACGAAGGTTGCCGATGGTTCGTGGCAGTCGCAAGAGCGTGCGACTGCCACGCATTATGAACCACGTCAATATATCCGAAGGGAATGTGCTGGCTGCGATCCGTAAGGCTCCGAACTGGAAAAGTCCAGGACCAGACAGATTGCTGAATTGCGGATTGATTACTGGTTGAAGGGGTTCACGCGCTGTCACGCTACTCTCGGCTGTCAGTTCCAAAGCGCCCTAGGAAGCGGAAAGCTCCCAAAGTTCTTAACAACTGGTCATTTAGCTCCAAAGAGGGATGCCACTGTGGATCCATCACAATACCGCCTTTTACTTGTCTTTGTACCATTTACAAGACATTAAATCCGTTCAGAGCTCTAAAATGACTCATACTGATAACAATGTGACCTCTGGGGCTCAGAACGATTGTCGCGGTAGCAAGGCGCTACTTCTCATTGACGCGCTCGTAGGCCAACTGGGCAAACGCAACCGTCGGAAATTCTCCGCTTGCTGGATAGACTTTAGGAAAACTTTCGATTCAGCACCCCATTCATGGCTCTTGAGGGTCTTCGAGCTGTAAAAAATTGAATGTACAGTTAGGCACTTCGTCGGGCACAATATCGGTTGCTAGAGAACGATCCTAAGTTTGGACGGTCAACGGATGTCGGATACGGATGACCAATATTGAAATAAGGCGAGGTATTTACCAGGGCGATTACCTGAGTCCACTTTGGTTCTGCTTGATCCTGAAACTCTAAGAGAATTCAGGGACAGGCTTCTAGAGAGGCGGTATACGTATGCCTCATCTTACATAAATGACCTGAACTGACCTGACTTTACGCCCCCTCAGCTGGCAGGGTGGCGGAGCTGCTGACAATCACTAATGATTTTAGTAGCTCCGTCAGGATGGAGCTCGGGGTTGATAAGTGTGCGGTAATTCATGTCGAGAAGGGGCATGTCGTTCACTCTGATGGTGTCGATGTCGGCTCCAATCATTGATGGAGTATCTGAGCATGTCACAGACCATTGGTGTGAAGGTGGCAGACGTGAATCAGGGTGTATGTGAGGTGTTCTATGAACGCTTGAAAAGTGTTCTTAATAGCAACTTGTCGGGCGTTAATAAGATGAGACATTAACTCCTGAGTAATGCCTGTGCTGATATTCACATTTGGCGTGCTTAAATTGACTCAGACCGACATAGGTGCTCGGGAAAGACGCACGACGATGACCTCTCATCGAGTACATCATCCGAAATCGTTGGTTATGAGATTGTATATATCGTGAAAGTGTGGTGGCTCAGGCATCTTTAGTGAAAAATCATGCTCAACCGCGAGATATGCAACCTTAGAAGCTATTTTTTGACGATGACGGATGATAGCATTTTGGGAGAGGTGGTCGATTATGATAAAGGACTGACCCCCTTATCGTTGGCCTCACAGGATTGTCGAACTCCGGAGGGACTTACCCCGGTTTTTCGGCTCTTGCTAACACTGAGTACTTGCACAGACACAACCATGTACTGAAGTACGAACTCTTGCAACAGAGGTTGCCGTATCTGCCGAAGTCGATCCTGGAAAACGATCGTGCCAAAATCTATTGGGCCCGATCCGTTATCACGTATCCGTTATCCATTCTAGTAAGCCCGATATCGTGGTATGGGATCGGACGCAGTCGAGGGTGTTTCTAGTGGATGTGTTTCTCTATCGCACATGACGAGGGTCTCGTGAAAGCCGAAACCGTGAAGCGTCGTCGGAAGTATCTCGATCTGGCTTACGCGATCACCGATATGTGGGGTGTGACCTCGACAGAAATAATCCCAATTGTTTTGTCTGTCAATGGGTTAATTCCAACCAGCCGCGCGACTAACTTGAGGCGGTTGGACTTCTGTGGCGTGTCAATTCCAGCACAAATGCAGAAAGCGGTGCTGCTCGTTACGGCTCGAATCGACTGTCGCTTTTTGAACCCGAGTCCCTGACCCTGACCGACTGTTTTTTTGCCGGGGGGTACCACCTATCCCATTTCAAAATTTATTTTCGTTATCGGCCATGGGAGAGGTGAGAGTCAAAAAGACATAAATTAGAATAATAATAATATAGTTTATTCTAAATTTTACATAATTTCCTCGCACTATGCATGGCCTGTATCGCAAGGTTCTGTGGCATTGATGTGGCCCATTTTCTTTTCCCTGGTTTATATTGAAGTTATTTATTTAAAAGAGAAAAAAACCAAACATAAGGGTTATGATATGAAACTATAAAAAAATCAAATTAAGTTAATATCAAATAATAAATAAAGAATAAATAAAGGAAAGAAAAATCTCGACACAGGCGGGATACGAACCCGCGACCTCGGGTTTACGCCCCCGTCGCTCTTGCCAATTGAGCTGCCGTGTCAATGGCTGCCAGCGCGAAATTCTTCTATCCTTTATTTCTTTTACACGTTTTAGTAGTGTTTGCGTTTCCTACCTCCGAATTTTTTACTAATTCGCAAGGCCACTTGTCCGCCTGTGTCGAGATTTTTCTTTCCTTTATTTATTCTTTATTTATTAGTAATCATCCCCACATGAGGTTTTCATGAACAAAAAGATTTAAATTGATTTCAAATGAAAAAAAATTAATACGTGTTGTCATATTTACTTTACTTACCTATCATAAGTTATGACAGTGTTCTTGTATTGTTCTGTTCACGTTATGGTTTCAGGTTATTACTCAAAACCTCCTGAACAACATGAAATCAATGCCCCTTATATTTGTGCTATTGTCCTTAAAGGAATTTCAAGTTCAAATTCCTATTAAAAGAAACGATTATAGTTTATATTACATTAGACATAAACGTTTACGCCGAATATCCCCGTAGAGGTTGGCAGACTAAATACTTCTGAACATCACGATTATAATTATAATTTATATTGATTATAATTTATAATTCTAAAAATAGCGTTGCTAAATTTAGACGCTTCAATTGTGATGAAAGAGCCTTATTGTTGCTAGAATACAGTTGTTTTTACGTATATTTAGTTATAAAAATACATATTAGAACCTAATAAAAAATATCGAATTATAAAGATAAATAGGTATTAGGTAAATCTATGGCTGCTGTGTAGTGCCGGCTTAGAACAGCACTACCCCATTTCTTCCGGTGGGTGTACGTAAGAGGCGACTAACGGTATTGGGGCTTTTAATGCATTTTTGGGCGAAGCGGTTGGAGACCCATCACCAACAACCTTTATTTCACCATCTTTTCCCCACGCAACTTCTAAAAGTGGCTGAGGAATTTATGATTTCCTAGCTCTGGCTACCCCTTCAAGGGATTTATAGCCGTGAGTATATGTATGTATGTAAATCTATTTAGTCTACCACCATATCTAAATCTATAAATCGTAAGTATATGGGATTACCGATGTTAGAAAAAAGTACCCTACTCTTTTATAAATATTAAAAAGAAATTAATTACAACGAAAAAATAAAACAATTATTGAGAAAAAGTTTAAGAAAAAATTTTAGCTCAAATAGATATCTATGAACCAACTGAGAAACTACGGAATCAGTCTTGAACTAAACTGAGTAATGCGACGTTGCCGCTTTTCTTGTCTGGGATCAACATACGCATACCGAGCTATATAATGCATATCGTATTAAACACACACACCGCTTCGAACAAAACGGATGAGTTATTGTGGCGTGATGCATTCGCTATACGTATAATGTATGTAGCAGTTTCTATATATCGACCGAAATGTTTAAATAACAGGTGTTTCTGATGTACCGCGTTATTTTAAGGTATTATCTTATTTTTCAATCGATAATTTCCTTGGTTCTGAGGTATGGATTTTGTAAGATGCATGTTGTTACACTATTTTGAGGTCGCTTCGAACAAACTACATTTTATTTATCGTTAATTTAGCAACCGTGCTAGCCCAGTGGGTAGAACACTCGGTTATCGTGCAAACGACTAGTGTTCAAATCCTGGGTCGGGCCTACACCAATTTGTCTTTTCTAAAGACATATGTGTGGTTAATTTATCATGGTTGTTAACGGTGAGGGAAAACTTCGTGAGGAAACCCACATGGCTGAGTTGTACTTAGTCATGTGACAGTGTATTCGTACAAAACGGCGATAGGCCTGCCCCCTATCACGTGAGTACACTGTCCATGCAAAACGTGGGTACTCTGAACACCAGGTGACAAAGTCACGTGATGTTCAGAAGTATTAGTACCTCTGCCAACCCCTTCGGGGATATTCGGCGTGAACGTTTATGTTATGTTAATTTTGAGTCATAAATTAATTCAAAGTTCAATTTATCATCATACCGCCATTATTCGTCGTTTTTTTTCTCATTTTGAATGTTGTGTTGCTACCGTTGATTATTATGTGAACGGCTTCAATACTTACTCACTCACCAGTATTTATAGTTCTCATGAATAAACCAGGTAGACGACGACATTAAAATTATACCATCATAAAATTTATTTGAATTTCACATAATAGCACTTCTTTGCGATGATTATAACATAACATAAACGTTCACGCCGAATATCCCCGAAGGGGTTGGCAGAGGTACTAATACTTCTGAACATCACGTGACTTTGTCACCTGGTGTTCAGAGTACCCACGTATTGCATGGACAGTGTACTTACGTGATTGAGGGCAGACCTACCGCCGTTTTGTACGAATACACTGTCACATGACTAAGTACAACTCAGTGGGTTTCCTCACGATGTTTTCTCTCACCGTTAACAACCATGATAAATTAACCACACACATGTCTTTAGAAAAGACAAATTGGTGTAGGCCCGATCCGGGATTTGAACACTAGTCGTTTGCACGATAACCGGTGTTCTACCCATTGAGCTATCTCGGTTGCACGATGATTATGTTATGCGGTATTTGATTACTGACATCGAATTTTGTTTGTCTTTTTTTCTCAAAATCGACATAACTATATTCAAACTAAAACGTTCGCGTTGAATATCCCCGACGAGATTGGCAGAGGCACTAATACTTCAGAAAATCACGTGACATTGTCACCTGGTGTTTAGAGTACCCACGTTTTGCTTGGACAGTGTACTTACGGGATACGGGGTAGGTCTACCGCCGTTTTGTACGAATCCACTGTCACATGACTGATTGCAACTAAGCCATGTGGGTTTCTCACTATGTTTGCCCTCACCGTTAAAAACCATGATTAGTTAAACACATATATAACACTAGAAAAGTCAAATTGGTATAGGGCCGACCCGGGGTTTGAACGGGGTTAAAACATACGTGCGTTGTGTATTTGGTTAACTTATAATTTTTAAATTTGCTGGACAATTTGTATTCGATATAAGATACGCTGATCTCCTAAAACCTTAAAACCGATATAAGCAAACTGTTGTCTAAATTTTAGGGCTTCATACCATAATCATAAAATAGGACCCTTATAACAAAACTTCGTTGTCTACCTGTGTTGGTTGCCTCGTTGTTACCAGGCGTCTTTTTCATGAACAGTAATATTTATTCTTTTCTTATTTATTTAGTCCCTTTTTATGAATAATAGTGTGGAAGCTTCGTGCATAAATCTGACTGCGCTTTTGGGACGTTATGCTATGACTATATTTGTGAACATTTCAAACTTTTACATGTTGCAGTTTAAGATATTGATTAATATATAATAATAATTACAGTAAAAGTTACAGCTATCTAACTATTCATGAGATAGTGCTTGCATAAGTAGCATGAGATGTGTGGGAGCGAGTTGTTCACGTGAGAAGTAAGACTGACAGATTCATACAAAAATTATCTTTCTTATTAAATCTGTCAGTATGTCTTTTATCAAGTGAAACAATCGCTATCATACGCTTCATGCTACGAAGGCTTTTGACATTTTACTGTCTTACTATTAGGGTTTATGAGATAGAGCATGACGACGGACGGGAGGACGTACAGACAGACACAAAGCCATGGAATTCTAAATTATATGGTGTCGTTTTGCGATGCCTTTTCGGTAATTGCGACTATCCACTCAGCAGTTAAAATTTACATTGATTAAACATTAATAAAACAACACGATGCATCCCTTATTACTACTGTAGAGCTAAAGATCCTATAAACAACACTTCCTTAAAAAAATTTACTGACCTAAAATACTTCTTTTGCCAAACGTGAGTTGTTGCTACGCTTATTCCACCGATAGTGACATCTTATCAGTCACTGTAGGCAACATTACCTTGCCTTACATGGTAACCGAAATGCGTAATGAGATCAGAGAACCGTGCCTATTCATCGCGATCTATACAATTATAATTAATTTAAATGTAATGATCCGTGTTCACAACCGTGTTTTAAAACATCTTTTAGCCATAAATATTCATTCTTTATTTTAGGCTAAAGAGATCTTTGCAGTGAGATTTCATGTGTTTTATTCCTGTCCCTATATATATATATAAGGGTTTCATTTTTGCTAACACAAAGTGGGAGATATTGTGAATTCCAATACGATAGGTGATGTAATAGCTGGCCAACCACATCTTCCACTAATAATTTAGATAGCCCTTTTCCTAGTCAACTACAACCCCTAACATTGGTATTCTGGGCCTACAACAACATACGAATATACGCCAACACCATTAGTTCACTTACATTTTATTCTTCAATCTTTGGATGCCTACTTTTTAAGCAATATTTGTATTTTTTTTTATAATAGCACTGAATTATAAAAACAGAATATAAGCGATATTGTAGAATATGAGTTGAATTAATTAACAATTAACAATAATAACAATATTATTTTAAAAGTAAAACTGTATATTTTAACTTCTATCAAGAAACAACTGCACCGCATTCATGCATTGACTTATAAGTGCATTCAGAAAGGAACTAGGAACCAACATCTGATGTTTGAATTGAAACACACATACGGGGCGCAGCGCGAAACCACTGCGCGCAATACCCCTCGCCCCTCCGTTCCGACACGACCTACAGACATCGATCGCATTTCATCTTCTACCAACAGCTAAACCTTACATATATGTGTGCGTTTCTCTGTAACCTTTTTTATAATTTAGTATTCTTTTAAGTAGGTGGCATATCTACATAATAAAAAAGGTTATTTTATTGCGTGCACAATTTAAATAACTTAATACGAAACATAGCATGTATTCTCCTCGAGGCCAGTGGAACTTGATTTAAGTTACTACTACATTAGTCTAGGTGTGTACTGAAACTGTTATTGCCATATAAATTAAATATTGTAGATGCAATAAATGTTGGTTTTGATTTAATTCTAAGAAATCAAAGTTCAATCACATCAGTTGTCAAATGATTACGAAATATAAGTGTAGTTTAAAAACAATCATATATTAGAATTGCTTACTTCTATTTTCGGTCGCATTTACTGATAAGACTTCTAAGGCACAAGATCAAATCGATTTTTACATTTTTAAATCATACTTGTACATACTTTATGTATTTTTCTGTTATTCAATGAGCTAGATAAATTTATGGATACATTAAGGCAAAATAATAAGGATCTTTAAATTTCAAATACATTTATCTTGAAAGCAGAATGTATAAGAGAATTTCGGATAAAGTACTTGATCTTTCTTTGTCACTTCACTTATATTCTAAGAGTACAGATCCTTAAATATAAAAATATGCAGGTTTTAAACAGAATGGATCGTTTTTTTTATTAATAAAATCGTTTTTATTCGGCCACCGTGTCTAATTGTTTTATTCAAGTTCGTAATTTATTTAATCTCCTTTCATCCTAATTGATTATTATCAAATTATTTTCATTATATCATGATATAGAAAAAAGCCGAAATATGTCCGACGGTTAAAGAATAATAAGAGATATCAATATAATGTATTAAGGAATTCTTCTCTGAAAGAGGAATATCCCATTTCTTAAGCGACTGGCATTAGTTTGGATTGTAGCGAAGCAATGGTGAATGTGTGGAAATTATGATAAGTTTATTATTAAAGAAAATGTTAAAACAGTGAAAAGCACTACACTAGGAAAACTGTAGGTTATGACGTAGGATCGAAACGCTGAGGGCTGATAAAGGGTTAGTGGCGTCTTATCTGTATTTCCTTGTTCGTAAGTGCTGATTTTCGGGGCAGAAATTAAAAATCGTAGTCTATCATAAAAAAACCGAATAAACCATGTGGATGTTAACTTCCTCACAACATGATTCTAGTAATAATTGAAATCTTTTTTTTTATTTTCTAAGATATTATATTAATTTAAATCTTTTTGTTCATGAAAACCTCATGTGGGAATTATTACTGATAAATAAAGGAAAGAAAAATTTCGACACAGGCCGAACACGGCGGGTTCGATTCCCGCCTGTGTCGAAATTTTTCTTTCCTTTATTTATTCTTTATTTATCATTATCCCATATTGTTTTTCCTCGATTTAAAAATACTCTAGATTATGAAATTGAAATGCCTGGATATAATGGAAAATTAACTACACACTGACAACAAAGCTGGTAATACTTCATAATTAAGCTTCAAATTATATGTCCAAAAACATATATGTAAATTCTTATGCCACAACCAAAAAAAAAGCAATGAAACGACATAGATTCCTGCTGGCAGATATAATAGCATATTGAGCCTAATATTGTTTTGTCGATATTCCAGTTAGTTAACTTCATACAGTGGTGTGGTGACACAATGCCATTTTTGATAACCAAGCGGGTATTTCTCTAAACATCAGTTACTAGCCCGTCCCTAGTTTAGCGCAATAAAAAAGAAACGAAAAATTGCCTTGTAAGTTTTATTGAGAGTAGATATTTTAAACTGCATTTTTTGACTATAATAGAAGTCTTATTAAAATGAGACATAACAAAGGTTAAAACTTTTTCGAAGATCGCGACCAGTTGGGCATGATCCTTCTTAGGTCGTTCGTCGCTCCGCAGCAGTTTGCCAGCTCAGCCATTATGTTAAGACACAGATAGAAGGCTATTTTAAAAGATTGAGATGATTGATCTGTCGCGTTGTCATTATGTAGGTCTTGTTAAATTCTTCGTGCTGAAATGCAAAATAGTTCGTCCATCGAAAACTCATCAGATATGGATTTTCAAATCTGTATATATATAAAAGCCAAGTATCACTCACACGCTTTATCACAAAATCTTAGAAACTATACCATATTCAAACTTCAAATTCGGCAGCTAGAATCCTTAAGTGCACTTTACATCCGCTAGGAGCGGATTTTCTGAACCCCAGACCTTAAGGGCGTCCCCGGAAAAATAGGTTGATATTGATTGGTTGGAAATACTATAAAGTCTGATTTGATGATATTGATATGACATGAATAAAATATTATGTTGGTGATTAGTTCATGGTATTAAAATTTGATGTTTAACATTTTAATAATTTGTTGAAAAATATGATGAAAAAAATTGAATTGGAACATGCTTTGTTTTCATAAAAACCGTATAGGCTCCACTGGCATAACATACATGTGAACTCATTATGTGTCTATATACGCGTAGCTTTAAGATCTGTAACTTTGATGTTTAACTTTTCATTTAAACATTATAGTTATTCAATAAAACTAAATAAACTACATTTATCCTGCGCGCGCGTTTTTTCCGTCCCTGTCACTCTCAGTAAATTTGACGTAAGAGTGAGCGCAATAGCTGCAAAATGAGGGGAGGCCCTTAACACTAATAGAGTAAAACGGGGGTTGGAAACTTATGCAAAAATATCTCTTTCGTTCTTAGCATTGTTTTTAAGTTTTTCAAAAACATCCCTGATTTATAACATATTTACAATATCGTCTTGTCAAATTCCAAGAATGGTTCGCCCAAAATTTAATAAGAAACTCACACGTATGTATGACCACCAATGCAACAGGCAGGTCGGATGAAATTATGTAAAACTTTCAGTTTAGCCTTTCGACTTAGTGGGTTATTCTTCATAACGAGTAGTTAAAACAAACAAAGTACAGTACAGTTACTGAAGAAAATGTTATTTAATATGGGCATTCCATTTTTAAATACCTTTTGACAGGAGCTAGATTTTTTAAATCTGCATTCAAAGCAGCATGTATATGTCGCAGCCAACTGGTTAAATCAGCCAGCTGACAAAGCAGCTAGCCGCTTAATTAAACGCCGGCTCCTAGTAAAGGGCTAAACTTCAGTCAGCCATTTAGTTGAACACAACGTCCAACCACTTGGCTGAACGTTATATCGCCGTCTGGTTATCTAGGGTGACTATCACTAAAATATTTTTTCTTAGGTACTTCTTATGTCGGCAATACTTTAATTATATTCATTTAATACAATATTAACAATTAAATGGCACAAGCACAAAGCTTTGGCACAGTAACTAAAAGTACAAACAGGTACCGACTTATTAATAACGAACATGAATATAAAAATATAAAGTTCTCTTATGTATTAATTTATTTATTGAAATTTCCATAATTTCAAACTTTTTTAAACAGTTATCCTACAAATTTTAACAGAAAAATAATGTAACGTCAGCCCAAACCAACGGTTCAACCATTCAACCAGCCGGGTGATTGGACGTTCGGTGACGACAATTCATTTTATGAGCGGGCTAGCCTTTTATCTAGGAGCCGGCGTTTAATTAAGCGGCTAGCTGATTTGTCAGCTGGCTGATTTGTCCAGTTGGCTGCGACATATACACTTTTATATATTTCTATTGGGAATTCTTCCGAATCCATGGGTTGATATCTTTTTCCCTTCCTTCGCCGACTGTTCAGAGACCAATCGAGCGGCTAAATGTTCAATCTAATATTAATATAAAGTTCATACAGTAACCCATTTCATCAGGGAAAAACTATCGACAGCGCCCACCCCTTAGACGATAGAGTTTCCCTTTTGTAACCCCCTTTCAACGTGGTAATTTTAAGTATTTTGAAATTTGGCTTCACTTAAGCTGTGTTTCATTCTTTTTAATTCTCTCTTACATGTTAAATTAACCTAGAAATCTGATAATCACGTCCTATTTATGACCGAGTTCTCCGGTATTGACAACCTCGTTTAATGCTGCACTGGTGCTTTGTGGTTTGCTATTTTATTTAAAATAAGAATTTTATGACCTGTAGCGCTAAATTTCCACTAGACAAGTCCATCCTCGATAAATGGGTTATGAATCCCTGAAAGTTTTTTTGTATAGAGAAATAGTAGTAAATGATATTTTTGAGTAAAAAAAAGTAAAGTATTCGACTTTATAATAGTACATTAGTATTAGCGTTGCCACACGTCCCGTGTTTCTCGGGACATCCCGTATTTTAGGCCTTATTTGAACTGTCCCGGCGGGACAGCCTCTGTCCCGTATTTTTACTTAGTAATTAATCGATCGCACGCAGCGTTCGCTCGCAGTTTCGCGCAGTAAAGATTTACAAAAGATGAAGAAGAAAAAAAGGATTCGATGTATTTGTCATTAGTACAAAACTTTATGATTTCCGTCGAAGTTATCATGAAGAAGATCGAATCTGATACGCTTTCATTAGTAAAATGCGTTCTGAAATGCATGAGATTGCGACTAAATCAAACAAAAAATAAACGACAAGTTTTTTTGCAGTCAAGCGAAAGACGTAATGAGTGAATTAATGGTGATGCAAAAGAATTGCTAGAAAATGCATTTATACAGTTAGTTGCACAATAACTTCACAGGCTATTTGTCATCTCGATTTGATTTTTCAAAAAAACAATTATTTCCAAGGTACTGTTAAAAAAATGCCCTCACGGGAATGATGGGGATTTTTCAGGCTTTATTAATAATTATATTCTGAACAATTATATCAACTTTAGCTGGATAGGAATGAATGTAGCCGTGGTAGGTAACATATAGTGAATAGTAACAAAAATATCTTAAAACATACTTGCTCCTCTGAGAAGTACAAAAAAATATAAAGAATGACACCATATAATTTGGTTTTTCATTTGTCCCGGGTACAAAACAGAAATCCCGTAATTTTTAGCCTTTCTAAGTATTTGTCCCGTATGGTCTGAAAAAAAATCTGGCAACCCTAATTAGTATAGAAGATTAGCAGTACAAATAACTTATTTACAAATGAACCAAATTAACAATAAATAATAAAAAATAACGAATTATAACTTCATTGATAAATTAATAGCTGTGACAGCTCAATGAGTTGAAGCCCGCCTATTATGTAGACAGGCCTTGGTTCAAATCCCGGGTCGGGCCTACACCAATTCGTATTTTAAAAATCAAAGTTTTATATATTATAAGTGGTGAAGTCGCCATCGTCTTTCACTCGTCCATAACAATAAATGCATTTTTCATATTGGGTAGGTCAACTATATCTTTATATTTAATTGATCAGATTGTTTAATTGGGTCTCACGTCGTACAACTCATGTATCTTATGCAGTCGGTTCCACTAAGTTCTAACAACACGTCGCGTAAATATCCTTAGCCGAAACTATATAAGATAAGGTGCATTTAACGACGATAAAGATAGATTGATCTATCTGAATATAAAATTTGTGAGAAACGGGTAGATTTAGTCCTTCTGAGTCCCTGCGATTAAGGCTTAGATACGTAGATGACTATCACTACCACCAGATAAAAATGAGGGCTAATGAAACTATAGTAGATTCATGTCTTTATCTACACGTTGTTTTTGTTAGGCTATTATGCAACGTGAAAGCTGAAAGTGGTGGTGATAGTTGCAGTTGGCAGGGTGGTATAGGGTGATACCACCCCTTTAACGTGTCTGAGCAAAGCGCGACTACCCTCTGGCTGTATCGACCCGTGCGGCTGATCTGGGCCGGTTCGCTGCGGCTTACTCATTATTATTACTTCTATTCAGTTTTATATAGTCACAATAACACACACACACCAATGCCATGAATCGTTTATTTATCCATTGCGATCTATATTTCGCACTGAGAGTTATTCAAACTTTAAAATTAAGTCTTCACTTGTGAAGCCAATACGGCGTCGACTTAAATTTACATGTAACAAAAAAGCGTGGCACTTGTGCTTTAACTTCATATGCATAATACTAATTATATGCGTGATGATTGATGAAAAATTTACTTCTGGCTCATACATAATATTACCTATCTCTACGAGTGTATCACTAGTTTAGTTACCTACCAATTTAATTTGTGATGATAACAAAATTAACTATTTGTATTCAATCTTGAATGTTTTATGCCGTCATGTTACGTATACCATCCAAAATGTTTTCGATATTTTTCTGTTTTACACTGTATGAACGTGTTTTTAATATTTGTGAACTGTGCGGTTGGCTTGGCGCTCTCCGTTGGCGGCTGGCGCGCAAACACAATTTAATATGAACGTTGTTCGTGATGTCGCCATCACAGCAAGAAAGCGATGTTGCCGCGTAAACCGGTTAGTGCTGTGTTTGGCAACGTTGCCTGACTGGAATCGCGAAGCGAACGTGGTGTCGGCCGCCTGCCTATACTGTTGTCGTGTAGTCGAACAGTTACGACGACCTCGCTGCAAACAGAACCGTCTCGCTTTATTCATGCTATGCCGAACTTCACACAGATAAAACTATATAATTTATTGTATACGATTTATTTTATTGGAAACATTTAACAGGTATTGTATTTTGATATAATGTGGCGTAGTTTTTTGATTTAGAGTTATTATTATTTTTTTCTACACCACTTGATTTTGTAACTGTTCTGCATAAAAACATTTAAGACACGAAATGTAATATTTATTAATGATTTCAGTGTGCAATTAAAACCCTGCTAAATATTTCCTAAACTGAATCAATACCATATCCCGACCCCGGTGAAAGTTGAAATTTTCTGAACACAACTGTTCTATTTGGAACATTATTTTTAACGGACAAGTTAATATACCTGCACTGTCTGTGCTGAACCATCGAGGTCAATGAACTCTTGTCTTGTAACTTTAGTAAATAATGTCTGTGCAGGCGGTTTTGTTCTGTTGTGAATCGTGATAGTAAAAATTAACTAATAAATAAATAACGTACTTACATATTGCCATAATTTCGGTTAAGTTAAAGTCATTGCAAGAACAAAAAAGTAAAATGTTTTATGATTCAGAAAAACTGTATTTTGGTATACTCGTATATATCTGCGTTTACTGTTAATATTTTAAGAATTGCATTCCTTCGTGTTGATGTTTATGTTATTTGAAAACAGTACACTTATAAACAAAGCTAGTTTGAATCTAAAATTAAGGAACATAAAACACAGAAACACGTGATATATATGGGTTAACTTGATTTCCAAAGCAAAGAGAATATAAATTATCTAAACCAAACCAACCACACGAGTTGATGTATTTATTTCTGGTTACACCAATGTTTTAGTTTAAATTTAAATTGTATTTGTTTACACAAACGCTATGTTTGCATACATACATAAAAATATATATTGCGTATGTTACGATACAAAGTAAGTATACTTACTTTTTTATACTCACGCTCACTGTTCACATAAGGGTTGGCAAAACTATCGATCGCCGCTTTGCACGATCCTGGGAAATCCCTCTTGCTTCCCTAAAAGTTACATTTTTCTTCTCATCCGTGCTCTCTTCTATATACTTCGGACTTTCGCCATTGTAAGAAAGTTTTAAATCTGGTCTTCAACCCTATACCCTAAGTTGTAAACTTTTGAAAAATGGTTGAAAAAGTCTCAAGAGTCCTTTATTTATATTTTCTAAAACAACAGCCAGAGCGCCATGCTGCAAAAATTAATGAAGTAAATCTAGTCAATTGCATGCAAATATGTTAATATTAGAATATGCACGTATCTTCGTTTTATAAATGTTGTTTTATTTGTGTCGATGTTGTACGTAGTTCTTATTAATCGCGGTTGCAGGATATAAACGTCTAAGCAAGTCAACAGGACTCACCTGGTCAGCGTTAATCATCACGTCTGAGACGAAAAGGGTTCGACTAACAAAAAAATAGCATTTAAGTTTCTGATAACATGCGTCCCAAAACAAACTATAATTATGAATTAAAAGTTTCACACTTACGAACGGCATCAATACGAGTCGAATGGCGTATTAATGATAAAAATATTTGAATTGTTGCGAACAAAAATTAATGTGGACATGCACAAGCTGGCCAAATACTCCTAATAAACTGATCAGGATACAGCTGGATGCCGCTGTCTGGGATATGCTATATGGATTTAAAACTTGAAAAACATGACCGGTACCAAGGATATGTGGATCCAAAGCCTACTGGAATACCCAAATATACCTAAACTGAAGAGAGCAAAAGGAATTTTATGAATAATTAAGTATAGATAGTAAAGAGATGGAAAAAGAAATGACTGAGATACATCATTTAAAGACGCTTGATAAATCGTAAATTTTATATTATTATAATAACTTTAATAACGAAACTGCTATTTATTTGTAATCAATAATTATAAATATAATAAACTCACTTCCAATGTGAATCTTCTATCGTAAACTTTTAACTTGCGAGAACAGACAGTTCAAAAAAATAATATTTCAGTGATGATAAAGTTTTATAGTTCAAATTTTGGATGCCGCATTAAATATTTAAAATTTCAAATACGTTTCGGAGCAATATACATAAAATATAAGGCATTGGAGTGGAAAAGTGTTAGTGACAGATGAAAATGAACTCACCAACGGGAAGACTTTGGCTTCGTTTCAGGCAATGTAGAACTAGATATATAACGCTTAGAAAGCAGCGGATGTTTCAGGGATTAATAAATTTCAAGACGCAGTGTTCTAAATAGCTGACTTTAATTTTTGTTGCAGCTATGGCCGAGTCCAAAATGTTAAGTTGTTGGGTCGAACGGAGAGCTCGGGTACGGTTACGACCCCAGTGCCGAGCACTGCTGGAATATGTGCCACAGTTGCCTTTATGGACATCAAGTCAGCGTCCAAGGCACATAACGTGGAACACGTGCTCGACGAGCGAACACTCACCACGGAATATTATGAGCCGGCAGCGATACCGTCGGCGACTGGGGCACCTTCGGCCGGCTCATCACCTGCTGGCTCCGGATATTCGGGTTCTTCGTCCTCCGTGAATTCTACGCCTGCACCTACAGCGTCGTCACGATACCATCTCTCGTGAGTTTCTTATTATTTCGTTTCATTAGTTTTTTGTTTCTGTTTTTATGCCCTTTCATTAGACAGAGCGCTAGAAAAAATATGTAGATCGTATAAACTCATTGCCTAATAGTGAGTAAACAAAAACACCATTTTATTATTATTATGTATGTTTTGTTCTTTTTGATTCCTATTTTTTATTGATTTACATTACAAATTATTTTATGAGTTATTTTTTAAAAATAAAGAGCATGTCAGGGAAGTTAATAAACGAAAATCACAATTCAAGTAAGCTTTATTTCAATTCTGCTAAATAGCTGCGATCTTTCAGTTTAACTTAAATGGTCATTTGAAATCATAATGACTTGGTAAGTATTTTAAATATAAAGAAATTAGCTTTAGTAATGCTACTCGAATTTACCACTGCCGTTTGTATTATGATGAACTTTGCTTTAATATTGCACGATTAGGAGCCGCCGCTGAAACGACAGTACGTATTACCATGCCGATTTCTGTGATGGATTGCAGTGTGCCCACCCGGATTACAGTGTGGAAAGTGCTAATTATAATTTGTGATTAATAAGTGCCAGTGTATGTGATACCAATAATACTTGGATTGCCACGGAATGGAGCCCTTGGATTATGCAATCATGACGTCTAACCTCGTGACCGGTATTGTCTAGCGGCGGCCCTAATATTATTAGCACTTCGTCAATAACTATTGCACCGATACTACTAAGAAACATGCATGTTGTGTTATATACTTTATGTTACCACCAAAAACTGTAGTTATGTACTTTTTTCCATAGGATTACCTGCATTACCATCAAGAATATTTTATAAACATTTAATATCTAGTTTGTATGTATTTTTAAATTAAGATTTTTCTATAAATAACAGCCTATAAAACCAATTTATAAGTTATTCTAGAAATGCAATAGTATAACTGAGGATCACTGAACTCGTTAAAATTTTGCCATGTATGCAGATGGCTTTTGCGAATTTAGAACCAAAGATATTCAAAGTCTCTCTACAGTTACTCCAACGTTTACAAATTAATTTTCTTATTACCCAAAATATTAATATCGAACAACTCACGGCTATAAATCCCAAAACAAAGATGATGATGCAGCTACACAGCAGGAAGTTGAGTTTTAAAAATATTGTTAAATAGAGGATGGTTGATGATGGATCTCAAGCCACATCGCCCAACAAACACTTAAAAGCCCCAAAACCCTTAAGCACCTCATACAACTTCCACGCTAAGAGTGATAGTTCTAAGCTTCACTGCGCAGCTATTATTTATTTAAATAACCATAAAGAATTTATAAAACATATGTTCCGGCACATCACTAGTGCTCGGAAATTATTATAAAACGTTTGAGAGGGTAGTGCGTCATGCTACCCACTTATTCTTTGTCACTTGCGTACGATTATTGTTACTGTTAACATTATTTCGGCCACCGTGTAATTATTAATCAATACACGCAATATATCCTGGAGTCAGATATTTTATTACTATTACCATCCATACAATCCATACATAGTTCCTGAAGGATTGAACAAGATATATATATATATATTTATTATAGTTATATTTTCTACGTACTATGTATGTATATGTCTTTAATAATGGTATGTATATGAATCTGTATATTTTTAGGTATCAATGCACAGCCAAAAGCCAGTACATAGAAACTTGAAATTTTCATTACAAACCGCGTTGATTATCACTTCGACCGACACTTATTTTTTAGAGAGGAGAACTGTATGGTGGTTATCAATGTATAATAGCAATAAAAAAACATAACATATAATCACTCCATTAGTTCCTGTTAGTGTTTTCTCTGCTACCATTTATTATGTTCGTGTTTCTCTGCTACCAACAACTATGTTCGTGTTTCTGTGTTATTCCAAGTGATGTTTGTTCTTCAGTGATGGAAGGCTTACCGCTACACTGGCCGGCAGCACATCAATCAAGTTTCCTTTTAGCTTCAAATCAGTGAAATGAGGAAACTCTGATCATTAGGCTGGAACTGGTGAGGTGTTCAGTACTTAGTTCTTCCAAGTGGTTTGCTGGCTATCTTCAATAATTTGTGGAGATCTGAATGCATTCAGTCTGGGATCAATAATACGATTCCCTGTCCAAGGAATATCGTGTCCTTTTATTCTTTCCTTTCGTATTTTACTTATATCTTCGACAGCGGTTTGTCGGGTCCAATGCTCTCAAAGCACATCAAAGGTTTTTGTTTCCAGTGCGATAACTTTGCTATCGTCCACAATTTCACCGAATCACAGTATAAACAATCAAATATATGCTGCTTCTATTTGTATCACAATACTCAAAATTATACAAATCAATTACAATTTTCAATACGCCAATTCAATTCAAAAATCCAAAGCAAGTCAAGAGTTATTTTTATCAATCCGTCTACTCAATATATAGAAAAGGCTAAGGCTAAGCGCATACAGCCAAGAAACAAGTACTTAATCATCTGGCGCGAACAGTTCCCATTGGGGTAGGCAGAGACTATCTAACGCCACTTTGTACGATCCTGGCAAACCTCTCTAGCTTCGTTTACATTCATTAATCTTTTCATACATGCTCTTTTGTTCTTCATACTTCGGACGCCGCCTTTTTGAGCACACTCTCAATTTGGTCCAAGTTTGTTGATTTAGAGAAGGCGAATGGTAGGGTAGTAAAAAAGTGTTTATAGGAGTTGTGTCCGACAGCTTCTCCGTGGCTCTTCAATTTGTTCATGGATGACTGTTTGACAGAGTTGCGTGATAGTGATTATGGACAAAGATTGGGTGGATTCATCATTAAATGCCTCTTGTATGCTGACGAGACGATCAACTGCTACTTGCATCATCGGCAAAAGAGTTGCAAGAGATGATTAATAATGCATGTGAGTCTTTTGTAAGAAAGGGAATGTAAATAAACCAAAACGATGTTTTTTGAGGGACAGGACGATGTGACAGATTGCGTGATTGCGATTGATGGTAAAAATGTGGAACAGGTGAAGGAGTTTGTAATAGTTTGTATATCCGAGAAGTTAGTTTACAAGGGATGAGAAATGTGATGAAGCATTGAAAGAAGAGTGCAAAAGGGAAATGCGGTAAATGGAGAAATGAATAGGCTACTGAATGATCAGTCAATCGGTGTCTGAAAAGGCCCGAAAGGCTGTGCATGTTCTTTTCCCTGCGCTTATGTATGGCAGTGAATGTTGGATGTGGCAGAAGAAGCATGAGAGCAGAGTAAATACAGTAGAGATGAGGTCCCTCAGAAAAAACTTTAATGTTGGGTTATGTGATCGAGTGAGAAATAGCGTGATTCGTGAAAAGTGCGGGTTTAATAAATTAGATGAAATTACTAAAAGTGAATTGATAATGTTACGTATATCTTTGAGATCACAATAAATGCGCTTTAAGGACCAACTTTCTACAAAAAGGGACAAAATTCCACCCTAAAAGGGCAAAATAGGAGGGTGAATTTTAGGATGTTTAGAAGTTTGCTACTCAATCACGCCAGAACTACAGAAAGGGTTTTGATGAAAATAGGTAACGGTAGTTTACATACAGGATATTTTTTATCCCGGAAATATGTAGATATTATAAAATGTTCACGCACATGCGATTGCACATGCAATTGTTTATAAGAATTATGATATAGGAACGCCTTATGTCACACGCAGATAAGTTGTCAACGCAAGTCATAGTTGACTAGTGTTAATCTTGATATTTTTTATGTAACATAACATAAACGTTCACGCCGAATATCCCCGAAGGGGTTGGCAGAGGTACTAATACTTTTGAACATCACGTGACTTTGTCACCTGGTGTTCAGAGTACCCACGTTTTGCATGGACAGTGTACTCACGTGATAGGGGGCAGGCCTATCGCCGTTTAGTACGAATACACTGTCACATGACTAAGTACAACTGAGCCATGTGGGTTTCCTCACGATGTTTTCACTCACCGTTAACAACCATGATAAATTAACCACACATATGTCTTTAGAAAAGACAAATTGGTGTAGGCCCGACCCAGGATTTGAACACTAGTCGTTTGCACGATAACCGAGTGTTCTACCCACTGGGCTATCACGGTTGCTTATGTGTATTTTTTATGTGTATATTTATAAACGGCTTCTAATAATAGGCTAATTTCCTTTTTTTGTCTTTTTTTCTATTAAACATTTTATAGCAACACGTGGATAGTTTAGCACAATGGGATGTACAGTTACTTGTTGAAATGTGAATTAATGTTGTAAATGAAATGTGAATTAATGTTATAATAGTTATAAATGAAATGTTCTGTATCTTTGTTAGTTATCCCAGTTTGAAAAAAATCTTCTTAATGTGTTGGTTAGAAATTATTTTTTGGTAGGTTTTTCGTAGTTCATCTTGTGAAGTCAACTTATACATGCGTGCATACCTATATCATTGAGGATTCTAGTGCAAGAGAAAAGGTAGATAGAAAAACCGCAAAGGCGTTCAGGATTTCTCGGGTTTACGGACATGGATATGTGGCTTCTCTGTGGCTCTAAAACCTCATCATTACTAAATTTATGACGAGACTTGCGTGGTATAGAGAAAGAAGCGATATTTGACTATGAATTCTTATGATCAAGTATTACTTCTATCATATCCGTAGAATATGTGCAAGAGATGATGAGTGATATATGCAAGTCATTTAAACGGAAGAACATAAGATAAAAAAATATGATAGAATGAACAAATAAAATGCAAAATCAAGCTTGAGAGGTTTGCAAAGCTTACTATAGCGCTTGGCTATAAATAAGAGGATTTATTTTTCTACTCCTTGTCAAGCGGCTATACTAAGAAAATTTCCCTATTAATAGGTTAGTCTATCTTTATTTTAATTTATTTGGAGGATCTACAAAAGTGAATAGTAATGTTAAGACAATAAATCACATCTATGCCAATTACAACTATACCAACATAATTTTATCTTTTGACAGTAGCCGAACAGCAATTAAAATACCCGTCTAAAAATATTCAAAACAAACTTTTCTTACGGTCTCTGCCTCTCAGCCAGCCAGCGCCAGCTCATTTTTATTCCAATGAAATTATACTAGAAGTCCTTGATGATAATCTTACGAACTGATTTCGATAGCATACAACTCGGCGATTGCGTAGATGTAGATGATTTCGGTAGCAAAATCGTGGAAACAGGTTGGGTCAAACTTTATATTTACAGTTTTTTTGTTAAAATAAATATAATCCCAGCTACATTTATTAAATATCAATGTATTATTGTGTGTGTGTATTGAAAAAATAGTTAAACAGGGTAATGCGGTAAATGGTGTATGGCAGCGAATGTTGGACGTGGTAGAAGAAGCATGAGAGTAGTAGAGTTAATGCAGTAGAGATCAAGTCCCTCAGAAAAGTTTGTAATGTTGGGTTATGTGATCGAATGAGAAACAGCGTGATTCGTGAAAGGTGTGATGTGAAAGATGATATGTAAAAAAGATAGAAAAAGGAATGTTAAAATGGTTTGGGTACACAGAGGATGGATGACAGTATATTGGTAAAAGGGATCTATAAAGCTAAAGTAGAAGATAATGTTAGTAAAGGACGACCACGGAGGACATATTTAGACCAAATAGAAAGTGTGTACTAAAATGCAGGCGTCCAAACGAAGCTAGAGAGGTTTGTCAGGATCGTTCAAAGTGGCGATCGATAGTATCTGCCTACCCCAATGGAAAATAATGGCGATACCAGATGTATGTATATTTTGGTTGAGCTCATAACATCACGAAATGGTTTTGTAATCCGCATCACTTTAACAAAACGATGTGCTTTTCAAAACTACGAGGTTTGAGTCGACTAGCGATGCAAGAAAATTCGGCTCATTCCACTTTTCCCCGTTGACAATCCCTGTCAACGGGGATAAGTGAACTTTTTGTTCACAAATCCCCGTTAACACAAATTGGAGCGTGTAATGGGGATTAGTGAACTAAAAAGTTCATTAATCCCCATTACGTTAAAAATAAAATAATCATGTAAGAATCAGGTACCTTCTATTTATTATTGGATAAGAACTCACTTATTGATTATTGTTATAATCAAATTAAATAAAATTTAAGCTTGATTACAACACCATTTATACTAAAATCAAAATTTTTACTATTATTTACGTTTCTTCGATAATGATAGAGCTGTTAATAACAAAACGTAAGTACAAACTATAATAAATAATAATAAATAGAAGGTACCTGATTCTTACATGATTATTTTATTTTTAACGTAATGGGGATTAATGAACTTTTTAGTTCACTAATCCCCATTACACGCTCCAATTTGTGAACAAAAAGTTCACTTATCCCCGTTGACGGGAATTGTCAACGGGGAAAAGTGGAATAAGCCGAAAATTCCACGTGGTGTTAATATTTGATAAAAATAGATTTTAGTTTATAAATAGTTTTTAGTGTGTCTTGCAAAATTTGTCATATTGTGAATTGTCCTGGGAATTCTTTCTTCAAGAATTTTATTTTAGAAACCTTGTCCACGTTAGAGAGATTCTGAAAAATTGCAAGACGGCTTATAAATATTCTTATTGACTTATTTATCATTTATTCCTGTAGGTCCTGAATTATTTTGATAAGCCAAAAAATATTTATAATCTAATAAATATCTATCATATCAATCGTATATATATCTCATTTTATTCCTTTTATTTTATCCTTTTTTATTTACATTTTCTGGATGTCTCTATTGCAATAATAGAGCGTTGCTAAATTGTATTTTAAGTTCATTATTGAACACCTCTATTTGATTGTGTATGGAGGTTGTATAGTTACTAAATGTTTCTTTTTAAATGTGTAATACGCGTTTAAGTTACAAAATAATATGAATAGGTATTTATTTTAACAATTAATATAAGTTTAGGACGTTTTATCACTTAAAATCTCATGTTTTCATCGTTTCCGTTTATAACCGAAACTTTAAAAATTCTTCTTTTGGTCAATAGTGGTCAATTAAGTTGTTATTAAAATTTTCAAATTTGTTTTGGAGAATTCGACAAACCCTGATTTTGGGGATAAAATGGCCACCAACTGCGATTTTGGGCCATTCTACCGTATACTTCTAAAAGTATAACATACTAAACAACCGTTTCTACAATAGTGTATTGTAATTAAATTTCAAGAGGAAATTACATAGGGTATTACTACCCCCTAATGGCATTCTATACAGACCAGTTGATAACTACAATTCAATTTCATATACGACTTGTGGTTGGTTTTCCACCAACAAAGTTTCCAAGGTTTCTTAAGGAATTGATCTCCGGCCTTATATGCCTTCCAGTTGGGTACCGCTATTTTGAGTGAACTATTGGTTATAGATGATATATTACCACTAACTACTCCAACCAAAATATGACATTTATAGGATGACCGAAATTGCATCTGGTGGACCAGACATAATGTATCGTTGCTTGTATTTTTTTTACAATTAGTTTGAAACTTAAAACAGTCTTTCAGTCAATGTTGAACGTAACTCTTATAGTTATCTTAATAAATAAACAATAAAAAAAACACGAAAGCAGTTAAATTTGTCATTATATATATCTATTGACTTATTTTAATATTTGTTTTATTATCTTAATTGGTTTTTTTCTCACGAATAATTGTATAACCGTTTTGTATAATAATTAGGAATTTGGGAAGTATATCGAAAAAATATTGAACCTTACACGCCAACATAAGAAAATTAAAATTCATATTTTTAACTTAACTTGACTTCATTCATTAGACTATAAAACAAATAAAAAAAACTACAATATTTAAACTAATCACAAAAAAGCAAGCGCATAAAACTAATCTTCTAAAGGCGATCGGTTTCTTGGACGCAATGGGAGCAAAAGTAAACTTTATTTTGCTTTACCAGACTTCCCATTTTTGAGATGTAGTGTTTTGGTCAAATAATAGACGTGTTTTCTTACAAAAACTATATGTAAAAATATGATTAATAGGTATATATTTATTTAGTTCTGGAAGACCCTAAAAACCCGACTAAGTAATTTAATAGTCCGGGGTTCTCCAACCTATATTAATTTCTCGGGACTTAAAAAAAAAGTTTAGGAGGAAGTTGTTTTTCATAAAATTTATGAAAAATGAATTATGCGCACTACTATGTATTTGATTTGACTTGAGCCTGTTGTTAAGTAAATTAACTTTACATTAACATTATTTTAATACATTTATTTATCGTAAATGAGAATAGCAAACAGATTGAACATCTACTAACCGATTTTTAAATATTTATAAATGATATTACAATTAAATTAAAATATTACAAAGGAAATAAAAATCTTCAGTTATTAAAATTATGAGGAGCGATCTATATAAGTGTAAAAACGATTTAGATGTTGTTCATGAAAATATGGTAAAATTCTTACAACTGGACGACTTCTCGGTTTTGGTATTTTGTAAACTAATTGTAGTATCTATTTTTTTTTTTTTCATTAAGAAACGTTACGTGGTTGCTGAGGGTTGAGAAACAACAGTGCTTATCGCACTAGTGGTAATGGTGACTGAATTCGGTCCGATAGACGTTACTTTATGAGTAAGTTTAAGTGGATTGAAAATAAATATCTGGGGGCACAGTAATACCCCCCCCCCAAGTCCAACAAATTTGATAAAAATAATGCTGATTATGAGATATTTTGTTCTTTTATATTATTTTCAGGATAATGGTATACCGTAAACCACTACCATTTTTTTCCTAAAAACTGCAACAGGGTTTGGTTCATTAACGTAAATCTTAGCTTTATTTAATTTAATATCGTAAAATATCAAAAGAGACAGCTTTCTAGAAATAGTTTGCCATCAGCAACAATTTTATTAAATAATTCGTATTATTTTAATTTTAAGTTTTGCGTACGATCATCGTACGTACATCTATTGTAAGAGTTGAGGAAACTTTATATAATCATAACCTAATACTCAGTCATTTTAACTGACTGAGTATTAGGTTATGATTATATTTGATTTTTCATTCATTAAACAAATTAATGATAAATCAAATATTTAAAATGATAGGTGTTAAATAAGAATATTATGAAGTCAAAAAAAATATACAGTGTACATATCAAGATAAAACATAAATAATTTACAAATTCGGTCTTGTTTTCTAGATACACTAACGAGTATTGTTTTTCATGTTTATATGTTTTTTTTGCTACAAATGGCGAATACGTCTTTCCTTTGATCTTTCAAAGTAATTACAACTTAATGGCTTGTGTTGTGGGATTCTACCCCACCCAATATTTAATACTATAAAACAAAAATATAATATATTCACTGTTTAGTGTCAAGGGGTACTAGGCGTTTTTAGTGATTTTTGCCTATGCGGTTGGAGAGTCATCATCTTCACTAACAATCTTTATTTTATCATTCCCCATTGAACTGCCAAAATTGACTGAGCAATTTCTTATTCTGAAGTTATAGAAGGGTCTAGGAATTTATAGCCGAGCTCATTTTATTAAGCTTTACCTTTCGATAGGTTTACACTTTTTAATGACAAAGCAATCTAAGGGGCCTTTGAATTGGGTTTCTATGTTTCTTAGGGCCGGCGCTGACTGCCGGCATGGCATGGCATGGCAAAGGATTTCGGTAAGATATAGCCATTTTTAATCTTATTACCATGAGTATAGAATTCATTTTACACAACGATGCCGACGTTCTGTCCTACCGCGGCCTCCCTCGGCATCGTTGTCAAAATAAAGTAAAATGAATTGCATATGTATGTTTGTATGTACATCAATTAAATACAAAGAAGTTGGACAATTTTCTTACTAAAGTAAACCATCGTCGAGTAAAAACTAATTTTCACTTCGTCATGTTTGTTTTTTATGGCAAGAAGCAAACCTCTCCACTGACACGTATGGTTATGGGTACGCCTTTCGACTCATTTAGGTGGGCACTTTGACTGATCCTTAAAACCTGTGGCATACGACATCAAATCCCATTCACGCGTTAAATATTTGTCTATTATTTTATAATCGTACCCTATTATTATAATATGCAATTTCTTTCGGTAGCACAATTATAATGTATCAGTTACCGTGTTCGTAAATTGGAATCCTGATTTTGTCTGTCAATAGGAATAGGAGGACAGGCAAATCAAGTAAAACTTTTCAAACGTACTCTCAACGATTTTGATACATTTTAGCTTTATCTGCCTCTTTTTTGCCTCTATGTTGAATTGTTGACTTTGATGAATCGTCAAATTGCACAAAAACATATATCTGACTCAGATATATCAGCTGTTTTCACAATTAACGCTTTTAAAAAGCAAACAGTCTCAGTGCGGTTATATCAGAAATAAAATATCAAGACTCAAGTCTCAAGCGTTCACGCCGTGTATTCCTAAATGGGTTGGTTGAATTATAAAACAATGAATATAATTTAATATATTCAATAACAGTAATGCATATTTTCTTCTATTTTAATTACTGGTGCATAAAAGGCACGATTGTGGCTTTCAAAAAACCTGCACAACCTTTTCAAATCACAGCAACAAATTGACACAGCTTTTCAGGTCCAACTTCCAAACATAGAAGTCATAGAATAAAGAGTAGCTAAGAATAAAGAGGATACTAAGTTTGTGATAGAAGTATACGTAGTAAATAAAGATATCCAACAAAGAATAAGTTAGGTTTTTACGTAAAACAGAGTGTTATCATCATGCAGTAGCACTAAAGAGCTTATTCCATTACACTTTGTCGTTGCTGAATTCAGACGTCCTTCGAAGTTACAGCCGCAGACGCTTGTTATTCCACTACACAAATTTCAGTTTGAACGTTATTCCACTAGTCTGAATTCAGATTCTGTGGCTTTCAGACGTCTGAATTCAGACAAAATGGAATAAGCTCTTAATGGTGGCTCAGAAGCCATAAGTTTGAAAAAAAGAAATATTTATTAGAAATTAGAAACTTATAATGATTAAGTAGCATTATATGATTTTCCCACAAATATGTAAACTCTTTTTCCTTTTTTTGAAACTGATACAAAAGAAAACAGACATGTTTTTGACTTTTATTAAACCTTCACGTCCTCTTTAAATCACAGCAACAAATTGACACACAGCCGGTTTCACAGTTGACCATTCTAGCTCTAATTAGTTGAGTTTTTATCAAACTCTAAGTAAGTACTTAAGTTTAAGGTGTTTCACAAAACAAACAATTCTATTATCCTATTACGTTTACTAATGGAATGGACTGTTATGATGTAATGACAAAGGTGTGCAGGTTCGCAGAGTGCGAAAACGCGTTTAACATACAGTTTTTTATTGATAATATTATTTTTACGCATATTTTTGAAACTGCCAATATAATCTTTAAAATTTCTTAAACTTTAATTAGATTTTTACACATATAATTTACAAATTTCCAAGTTACCCATTTAGAATTTTATAATTTCGCAGAAATTTGCCTATTTTTACCGTAATACCACATATTAACTATTCAATTTATAATTGAAACTGTCTTTTCATGTATTACAATCACGGTCCATCAGCTATGTCATGGTTTTGCTTTATGCTAATAAGAGCAACTTCTTTTACTTCTCCTCTTTCTTGTTTTTTTCCGTACAAATATAAGTGCCGAAATCACTACTAAAACTCAAATAAATTTATTCAAGAATAATTAAAAATATTTACATAGACAATTTACAACCTAAATTAAAATATAAAACTAAATAAATACCTACTATAGATGGGAAATTTCATGAAATTCATCGCTCTCGCAGAACGGTATCGTGCCTAAAATACTGGCAGCATTTCCTCTTTGAATGGCTATGCTAATTCGTTGGCCGAGGTAGCTGCCAGCCCTAGGATCACCACTGACTTCCACTAGGCGGACTGAGAGATCTTTTAAGAAAACCCGCGCCTCGTTGCCCCATGTGCCGAGAGTTTCAACGGCGAATGGAATAAAATGATAATCATTCAATAATCCAGAATATTTTCGTCGTTTGAAACTCTCGGCATTGGCTGCAGCAGCACCTGTTCGCGATGCCGACCCTTATAAATGGCAAGGCGCTAGGGTATCAACACACGTTGCATCCCATATTAACACCCTGCCATTCCTCCAAGGCAACAAAGTCATACCGTCCGGTCTCTTGCCATCGTCCCGTATCAAGCCAGGGGGTTCCAAAACAGCTGGAAAAAACACTACTTATGTCATGATCATGATTTATTTATTTACTCCATATATCCACTTGAAGAATTTTTTATTTTAGCCGAAGCTTTAAGCGGTCAAAAACTAATTAAAATTGTCAAACAAAAGCTTTGAGAGTTATGTCATAATAGATGAAAAGACGCACTGTTTTTTTTGTGTCTTTTTTCACAAATATCCGAGTAAAAAATATATAAGTACTTAAAAAAACAATATATACGCATATTCACATATTCTCCATCCGAACCAATATTCGCTAGCCTTAAAGTATCAGAAACAAATTGATAATAGCGTTTAATAATATAAGTTTCGACAAAAATTAAAATTTACTTTACTCAAAATATTAAATGTACTTACTAAATACTTTTTTATTTCGTAAGTAACCTAACTCCTTCTAAACGGTATATCCGACCTCAACCAAATTTTGCATGATGTTCAAAAGCATCAAGGACCAGGTTGTGACGGAGAGATTTCTAGAATAAATGTTACCATTGAGGAATGATCATCCTTTGAAGTTTCCCATGTAAGTATGGGATACTATTAAAAACAAAATTAGCACGCGCTGATATAATATTTCATTATGCAAAAGTAGCGAAGCTTTATTGCCTTCCGAGTATATACTGTCTAGTGTCGGCGTAGAATATATAAAGTCAGGGCTATAGGGTGGATGGTGTTTTTGAAGACGCATTTCGTGATGTAATAAAGTGAAGTCCACTCCTTGGTTTCTTCTCACGCACAGCTTGATAGGATAAGTTTTGGCAATGCTACTGTAGTGTACCACTCAGAACACACACAGACCAGGCATTTATGTCGACAAGGCAAATGTTCTCTCAGACTAGCCACCATCTATTTGCCAACGTTCTGAGGTAAAGACATAAGAGAGTTTAGTCTGTATCTTTCCCACTGCGAAGACCCACAATAAAAGTTCGAGTTTGATTTTGAATATTGTCTCTTACTTTCCGAATCACCATGATAGATCCAGGACACCTGTTAAATTTTCAGAAATATGTATCGATGACCCATTTTTAATCCTCGATGGATTTCGCGACTTTTCGCGTTTATATTTGCTCGTCTACTATCTCATAAATTATTTGTGATATTTTATTGACTCTGGTGTTAACATGTTACGTTGAAGGTGATTATTAGTGGTTGTTCACAATAATTAACTAGTAATTATTGTTATTTTCTATTATCATGAAGCGATGCGGCGCAGAATCGGCTAAGAATACCAATAACCGTTTTCTTTCTTTGGGTAACGTATGAAGCAACTAAAGTTTGGACCTCCAACCTTTTATCACCAATAATGCCTCATTTGCCATATTTTGCCTAGTCAACTGTGACCGTAGACAAGTGACCGTTGAGTAGCTCACTCCAAAGCTCCTTCTCCTTTTTGGATAAATTGCTTAAAATTTGAACTTCCAAGGAACTGTCTGGGAGTTTCCAAGATCCACGTCGATCCACCGACCGATCACGATCGCGTGAGTCGGAGATATTTGGTTTTTCATTAATATTGAAAGTTATTTACATATTTGATAACAAAAAATTTGAATAGTTCATGCAAGTCGGCTTAATGTTATTATTATAATCTTAATTGTTTTGTCGGAAACCGAGTAATTTAGTCGTAAGTTTCGTATTATGTTAACCTAATCGGTGCTTAAATTCTGTCACAAACAAAATAGGCTATAAAATTAGTCATGGTATTCAAAAAAAGATTTTCTTAAATAAAAGGTAATTTAGTTAGCTTACATTATACACAAAATTTATTAAAACGGTTGCCACTATTTTTCACAAAAGCCTTTAATCTTCGCGGCCAGTCTTCAATAGCAGCACGGCCCATATTCATGTCGATATTGGTCACTGCTTTTGTCAATGATGACTTTAGGCTGCTAAAATTTTTGTGAGGTTTAGAACAGACCTTCTTCTCCAGTTCCTGCAAAATTTTGTAATCCAGTAGCTTGAGGTCAGGGCTAGATGAGGGCCAATCTTGATGCCTTAATAGCTCGACATTCTGGCGCTCAAACCACTCCTGAGTTGTTTTGGCCTTATGAGCAGGTGCAGAGTCCTGTTGAAACACAAATGGCCATCCTCCAAAGAGTGTCTGGGGCAGATCTTTTACTATGCGATCTAAAACCGTGTCTCCGTACATTAAACACAAAATTTATTAAAACTTTTGCACTGGTTTTGACATCTTTTTCACAAAAATGCACTTCAGTAGGGCCATAGTAGGACACTCGCAACTAAATCATGATTGATGGTGGATGATGACCGTGCTGCACTCTAGGAATGGCATTTCCAGCAGCCGCAGAGCTGGTAGCATACACCCTGACATTTTTTTGTTGTATCTCTCCTAAATATTAAAAAAAAACTCGTCTGTAAACAGGATATCGCGGTGTCTTTTTCTTGCGTACCGCTTAAGCAATACTTTGCATTTTTTGGCTCTCATAGCTATCAGACGCGCTTTCAGAATGTGTCCACTATTTTTTCAGTAAGCTTGTGGTCCCAAGTTTTTATCGAATACTTTTTTTACGGTACTTCTGGTTAAACCCATCTTCATAGACATCAATTTCTGCTTGCGGTCGGGATTTATTGCCGCACGCGCCTTGATTGCTTTGGTCACCCCTGGAGTCCTAAAGGAACGAAGTCTGTCAGTTCTTTTCTCATCATTGACACTAGAGGTTTCATTGTACCTCTTGATGGTAACCGTACCCCGTATGGTTCGTATACCGATACGAACCTCATCGTGATTTTTAATTTTTAAAGCAAGTTGAATATTGTCTTTGGTGGGAGGGCGCAGTTCTCTTTTCGAGTCTAATCCATCGTAAAAAAATAATGAATGTAATAGGGAATATTCATGTTTTTCTTTTTTGTCTTAAATTAATAGTTTACTACTTTATAACGTAGGAAAAAATATTACTGGGCTTCGAAATCCTTTAGATATTTTAAAAATTGAAATTTAAAACTTTTAAAAAATTTAAGCAGTTCAAACGCCGCCATTTTACGCGCGCTATACGTGACGTCACATGACACGTCCAGTGGGTGTTTACCTTAGTGTTTTCGACGCTTTTGAATACAATTTCGTGTCAGATGACGTCACATTTCGTTCAACCGATGGTGGCGCGTTTTGGAAGTTTGAATTTCGCTCCCTTATTTTGCACTTTTTGAATATTATTTTAGGGGTTTAAATAATAAGTAAATTAAAAAAAAACCTTTTCATTATAATATTGCGATAGTAAGTATTCGTGAAAAAAAGTTTTAGGGCATTTAAAATTTTATGCATATTCCCTATTGTGATTTAGCATATTAGTATTAAAAAAATATTTGAAAATCGAACACCATTTCATGTTTTTGTCTAGGTGTTCTCTTATTAAAATAAATGGCTAGTGACAGTATTTAAGAACCGACTAGGTATATAATTGGGTTATTTATGGTAGAGTTGTAATTTGTTTTGTAATTGTTGTTTGTTAAATTGTTATTACAGTAATTAATAATAACACAGCTTAAGTAGTAGATTAATCAGATGCAGATAAGTGGAGATATATTTGTTGGCCGGGACCATTACTATTTGCCTGAAAAAAATTCATTCATACCCCTAAAATGCGCGCTAATGTGCGTCTCGTGCGCGGTCGTTCTAGTAGCGGTTGTAGCAAGTATGTTGTCAATGTACATTTATAATATCATTGATGGTGGTGATGATGACTCTTAATCCCCTATTAGGGATATGGGGCTTTAAGAAGGGATAAAATAATAATAAATAATAATTACTTGAGCGGCAATAAAACACAAACGTCAAATGGGCGAGTCAATTCACGGATCACGAGAAATCAACAGAACAGCAACTTACAAACATTAATTTGAGTTACTTAAAATATAAAATGAGCAGCTTCATAATATTTGAGCGACCTAATATTTGTTTGAGTGTCAACGTTATGTCCTGCATTTTTTTCAATATTTGGCAAATGTATTTTTTATACTGAGCGGCATTTTATCTTAAATGAAGTGTTTCGAATACAAAAACCACTTTGAAAAGAAAGCAAGTATGCATATAGGCATGCATCAGGCATTTAGGTGCTCGCTCCGCTGCGCTACGCTCGCTCGTTTTATACATAATCTAACCTAACCTAACTAAATGTGACCTAAGAACCTTTTTTGACCATCTTCAGTGGCACGTGTGTAATTCCGCGACCAAATACATTCAGAATTCACGAAGTCGCTCACTTACGAGGGCTGCTATTTATGTATCCGGAATAAAAAAAAGAAACAAACATATATCAATTAATATGGTTTTATTGCTTCTCAAAATATTCGCCGCTCAGATCTATACACTTTTGCATGCGTTGAAACCAATTTTCATAGCACTTTTTCCACTCAGACTGAGGTATCTCCAAAACGTGCATTTTGAACGCATCGACTGCCTCTTCGCGGCTCGAAAAACGTTGACCACGTAATTTTTTCTTCACATTTGGAAATAAATAAAAATCATTGGGTGCCAAATCAGGGCTGTACGGCGGATGACCTGTCAATTCGATCTTTTGAGCTTCTAAAAACTGAGTTGTGACGGCCGACCTGTGACAGCTAGCATTGTCGTGATGCAGAATGATTCTACGTTGTCGGTTAGTCTTTCTTATTTGTTCAAAGACTTCCGGCAAACAAATGGTCGTATACCACTCCGAATTAACAGTTTTACGATTCTCTAAAGGCACTGTAGCTACATGGCCATTTATACCAAAAAAACAAGCGACCATTTGCTTCAATGTGCTTTTTGCACGAATAACTTTTGTTGGGTTCGGCTCATCTTGGAACACCCACACCGTGGACTGCTGCTTAGTTTCGGGGTCGTAAGCGTAGATCCAAGATTCGTCACCTGTGTAGATATTATAAACAGCTTTTGACGCACCACGGTTGTATTTTTTTAACATTTCTTTGCACCAATCGACACGAGCCTGTTTTTGATCAATACTCAAGTTGTGCGGAATCCAACGGGAGCAAATTTTTTTTACAGCTAAATGTTCATGAAGTATCTTATGTATGCTCGTCATACTAATGCCCAGAGATGCCTCTATCTCACGATATGTAACATGACGATCTTGAGTTATTAGTTCCCGGACAGCATCGATGTTTTGAGGTACAACGACCGTTTTAGGGCGACCTTCTTTAATTTCATCAGTAAGCTTAGATCGTCCACGATTAAACTCGCTAAACCAGTGATACACAGTGGTCTTTGAGGGTGCTTCATCCCCAAAAGTCGAAGTAAGCTGATCGATGCACTGTTTTTGAGTTAGACCACGCCGAAAATCGTAAAAAATCATGGCACGAAAATGTTCACGAGTTAAATCCATGGTGGTGAAGACACGCAATTTTCAAAATGACGCTACGATGTGAAAACAATTGACAGTCACATAAAAATAAATGTATTCTAAAGCTAAAGAGTTCTATTTTTAAATGATGTAATTACTTTTTAAATTATTGTTCTGTAAGTGGCCAGTTCCGGATACATAAATAGCAGCCCTCGTAGTAATGAAGTCGCTCGGATAAAATTTTAATATCTGAAATGGATTTATCACAATCCACTTTTTGTGAGCTCGTTCTGGATTTTATTATAAATCAGTATTCGTCGTCAGTTTAGTAAATTTTTCGCTTACTCAAATTCATGCCACTCAAGTTATTAAAACAGTATGTCATCATCAGTCGCAAAGTTTTTTTTTGTTCGCTCGTTTTATAATTCCCCTTTTATATCATATATTTGAATTGAAAACTTTGGTTTAAGATCTATAATAAAGCATATAGACTGCTAATTATTACAGTCTTAACATGGACATGAATGGCTAAAAAGTTTATGATTGCCAAAGAATATGTATTTGATTTAGATCATGTGCTGTTAAATATTAATAAGTTTATCAAAAAATCACCAAAGTTAAGACTTCAATACCAGAATTAACGTAAATAAGACAATTATTTTCTTTCATGTTTGATGCCAAAACCGTTGTAGGCCGTTATCGTGTCCGTGAGAGGTCCTGCCTTTGTTGACGTTTGTCACTCACTGCCAATCTATGGATTCTATATCTATGGTTTCATTGATAAAGTTATAAATAGTTAACAGTGCCGAAACCGAATTATTAGGGCCGGCGCTGACTGCCGGCATGGCATGGCAAAGGATTTCGGTACAGATATAGCATTTTTAATCTTATTACCATAAGTATAGAATTCATTTTACTTTATTTTGACACAACGATGCCGACGTTCTGTCCTACCGCGGCCTCCCTCGGCATCGTTGTGTCAAAATGAATTATATACGCATGGGATAAGATTAAAAATGCTATATCTGTACCGAAATCCTTTGCCATGCCATGCCGGCAGTCAGCGCCGGCCCTTAAATGTACATATTTAATCATTTTATATTCTAATAAACATTATGTTTCAAATTTTAAATCTCATTGTTCATGAAAACCTCATGTGGGGATTATTACTAATAAATAAAGGAAAGAAAAATTTCCCGCCTGTGTCGAAATTTTTCTTTCCTTTATTTATTCTTTATTTATTAATTATATTTCAATCCATACATATGCTCACGCCATTATTTTCTATTGGGGTAAGTTAAGTAGAGGCTTTTGGTGACCACTTGGTACGATACGGCAAACTTCTCGAGCTTCATCAATCTTTTCATACACGTTCTTTTATTCTGCACACCACGGACGCCTACATATCTCGTTATGTGTCCTCACTACCACCTTAGTTGTTCCTGTACCAATCAGGTTTGTTGTCTTTTGCAACATTACCATTTTTATACCACATACAATTACCAGTCCGCTTTATTTTAGTAAATGCAAATATATGATAAAAATAATAGCCGCTTTCATAACAATTTAGAAAACACATAATTCAGTTAAAATAACAAATTAATGATATTTTAGCAATTATGATGTAGTTTGAAATAAAATGAGAATAAAAGCTGTTGAAAGGGTGTGGAAGTACAATCAAATTGCTGTTATATAACGTTGTGTAACTCTTGTCTTATACAATCCACTTAGGATGAACCTGTTCCCCTGCCATTTGTGCTTGATATGGACGTAGAAATAATTACCTTCACACTTACGCCTACGATTTCATTCTTCTGCTTCTAGCAACAAGTTAAAATTATCAAAACCGAGGCCTAGCACGAGCGTTATTTTATCGATACGTTATCGGTTAGAATGAGATGAGAGTATACGAATAGAGCGAAAGAGATGGCTGTTTTATACCACGCGATATCTATGCAAGGTAACATATTTAAGTAGTTCTCGAAATAACAATGTGTATTAATCCCCCTTTGTTATGTAACTCAGTTTTACCTTCGTGTTAGGGATGACCTTCAACTGCTCTTGCAAGAGGTAGGAAATATCCGTGACTATTGAAAATGACTCCATGCTTAAATGTCGTGACGTCTTTTTGGCAATATGTTCTTTTATTGACAACTAATTTTGTTTCTTTCATTTATAATGCGTTGTACAGTTTAAAAAAAAACTTTAGCCGTCCGAGTGACAAAACTGAAAACGGTATCGTCCGCAGTAACTAGTCCACTGCAGTGTGTATTTTAGTGACATTTTAGTAGTGTTTTTTAAACTCGCACGCACACGCATCCATCGATAAGTGATGGTTTTTTTTTATTATGTTGTCTCATTTTTCGATCAATGAATCATTCGAAATGTTCATTTTATTTTCAATTGGTTCATTTTAAATGTATATTTTTTCTTCAATTTATAAATTCATCTGTTAATCATCTTATTACATATTTATAAATATGTGACCTAGCTATTTTGATTTACAACTAATGAATTACGGAATAGTTATAGTTCATTTTTATATTACAAGCGCAATTGAAACGATAGCTGTCTGCAGGTAGAGTCTCTTTAAATAAATTTTATCTATATATTAGTGTCAATCTACGGAAGACCTACTCATGTCTGCATCAGTAACTAGGGCCACGAGAGGGTTGTATTATTTTTTTGTGGAATGTTTTTTTTTAAATTTTGTCCTTACAACTTTACCCACCTTTTTCCTTTCCCTTTAGGGGAATGTTTTGTTCCTTGCCCCTACCGAATCATTTAAAACTATGCTTGGTAAATTATTCACCAATTTTCATATTTTTAAGTTTCCAATTAAAATAGTCGTGCTGACTGATAATAAAAGAAACCCTTAGAAATCGTTTCCAATAATAAATATCTCTGTATGTAATGTAATATATTATTTTGTAAAGCTTTCTATTAATAATATAAGGTCACTAAAGAGCTGTACCTTTTTTAGAATTATATCTTTTTTGAAATATCTGCTGTGTTTCTTATAACATTTCCTGCACATACTCATATAAATATCATACCCCCAGCTTTTGAAGGTCCTCTGCTGGACAATACTGGACATGAGCCATTCACAAATAATGATCCACCAAGCATACTAGTAATCGTAAAATCGATTAACTATCTTCTTATTCGTATTTCGGAGTTCAACTGTTTTTTTTTTGTTTAAAGTTTTTATTCTCTTCCTTGAAAAAAAAATCGATACTGCATGGATTGTTAGTGTTTAACAATTACTCATCAATATTCATCGATATAAATAAACGTAAGTAGCTGTAGCATACCCTGCTACACTGCATAAGCGGGAGACTCGCATAGACGCGTTCTATATAAACGTAGTAGTTATTATATATATATGGCTGGAACATTCAACTCTTTTCCTTAAAAAGTTATCTCAAACACTATTAATGTTTTGTTCGCTGAAGACAAGAAGGATTATTAATCCTAAAGCAGGACCATTCTATAGTGATGGTCGAGACAATTTTACGCTCTTTTATATTTACATACATACATATTTTCACGCCGTTAGTTCCCATTGGGGTAGGCAGAGACTATCGATCGCCACTTTGTACAATCCTGGCAAACCTCTCCAGCTTCATTCACATCCATCAATCTTTTCATATATGCTGTTTTATTCTTCGTACTTCGGACACCTGCCTTTTTGAGCACATTTTCTATTTGATGTAAATGTGTCCTCCGAGGTCGTCCTCTATTTACATTACCTTCCACATTGGCTCTATAGATCTCTTTCACCACTTTACTGTCATCCATCCTCTCTATGTGCCCAAACCATCTCAACATTTTTTTATCTTTCTTACAATATCATCTTTTACACCACACCTTTCACGATTACATCATTCCTCACACGATCACATAACCTTACATTACAAACTTTTCTGAGGGATCTCATTTTTACTGCATTCACTCTGCTTTCATGCTTCTTTTGCCACACCCAACATTCACTGCCATACAAAAGCGTAGGAACGAGGACAGCATCATGCACAGCCATTCGGGCCTTTTCGGACACCGATTGACTAGACATGAGACTATCCAGTGCTCCATTTACCGCATTACCCTTTTTTACTCTTTCAATGTCTTCATCACACTTTCCATCCCTAGTAAACAAACTTCCCAGATATACGAACTCTTTCACTTGTTCCACTTTCTTACCATTGATTTCAATCACGCATTCAGTCATATTCTCCTCTCTCTCTCTCTCTCTCTCTCTCTCTCTCTCTCTCTCTCGAAAACCATGGTTTTGGTTTTATCCACATTCACTCTCATTCCTTTTCTTTCAAACGACGCACATGCAATATTCATCATCTCTTGCAACTCTTCAACCGAAGATGCAAGTAACACTTGATCACCAGCATATATAAGAGGCATTTGATGACGAATCCACCCATTCTCAGTCCATAATCACTTTCACGCAACTCTATCAGACAGTCATCCATGAACAAGTTGAAAAGCCACGGAGAAGCTACTTATATTTACTTTAACATAATTTCATCGTTCTAATACCATACATATACTCAAGCTGTTAGTGCCAATCAAAATAGGCAGACTTTCGATTGCCGTTTATACGAACCTGGCAAACATCTCTAGCTACATTCGTCTACATTTATCTATTTCTTCATAAATGCCCCGTTCCGGCACATCACTAGTGCGCGGAAATGATATTAAACGTTTAAGGGTAGTGCGTCGTGCTACCAACTTATTCTTTTATCACTTGCTTACGATTTTTGTACTGCTAACAATTTTATTTCGGGCACGGTGTAATTATTATTTATTACACGCAATATATCCTGGAGTCAGATATTTTATTACCATCCATACAATCCATACATAGTTCCTGAAGGCTTCGGAAAATCACATGCTTTATTAATCTACTAGTGGTCCGCCCCGGCTTCGCACGGTATATTTCACTGCGTAATCGCTACGATATTTAGTGTGATATTAAATAGCCTATGTTGCTTCTGAAAGTTTTAGCTTTAAATTAGTAAATATTTTTTTAAATAGTTCTAATAGTTTTGGACCTTATTCATTACAATCAAACAAAGTTTTCCTTTTTTAATACTAGTGTAGATTTCGGTAAAAACAGAAGAGCGAAAATAGTGATTACTGGTTTTATTCCCGCGACTACGTCCGCGCGGGCAATTTTTTTGCATCCTGTTTACATCCAAAATGACGAAACACGAAATGAGATGCAACATCTGTATTTTTTGTATTTATATCTTTTCCTGGGTGTTGTAATGGATACAAAGAAAATTGAGGTTTTTTTAAGTGATTTTTGGATGATGCAGTTGGAGACCCATAATTAACTACCTTTATGTGATGACCTTTTCCCCACTCAACTTCCAAAAAAGGATGACGAATTACTATCTTTGAAGCTTTGGCTACTCTTTCATAGCCGTGAGTATATACTTATTTGTTATATATATAAATATTTGTTTATGAATGTATGTAAGTTTAATAATAATAATCACCTGAGTACACCTTCCAAGAATAACGTGGGTACTCTGAACACCAGGTGACAATGTCACGTGATGTTCAAAAGTATTAGTACCTCTGCCAATCCCTTCAGGGATATACGGCGTGAACGTTTTAGTTGAGTTTTGGGTTTTTTAGTGCTCACTTTTATTATAAAGGAACCTCTTTAGCATAGCTTAAGTTTCTAGGCAGAAATATACAAAAAACATACATACAATACATATACTCACGGCCATAAACCCCAAAAATAGGTAGCCAGCGCTTCAGAGCTAGAATCTTCTCAGCCACACTTGGAAGATGATAGGTGAGAAGATCTTAAAAAATAAACTATCATTGGTGATGGGTCCTCCAACCGCATCGGCCGAAAACCACTTCAAAATGCCCCATACCCTTAGTCGCCTCTTACGACACCAGTGGGTAGAAAGGCTTGGTGATATTCTAAGCTGGCGCTACACGGTACATACAAAAAAAGACCATATAGAATTACCCCTCTAGGAGCGACTTTCATTTCTCCCACAAATATCATAAAAAAGGGTTATCGATAACTAATACAACAAATTTTATATTTTTGACATCAAAAATTATTAGTTATTCAAAAAATAACCCCCCTTAGGGAATTATTAATGAATAAGAATCTTAATGCAAACCATTGTACTAAGTTTCAAGTTAGATTCAGAAATGTGAAAATCTCCATACTAATTCAATCCTTTAGGGGTGAGTATCAAAAATATTTTATTTTAATAGTCAGAAGGATCATTAAAAAAACCATTGCATAAAGTTTCAAATTTCTAGATACAGAAATGATAAAATCTCAATACTAACTTTCAAACCCTTTCAAATGTTTTTCAGCAATAAAAGGTAGTTCTTTGCACCAAATTTCATGAGAAGGCTCGCTTGTTTAGACGTGAAAGTGTAACAGACAGAGTTACTTTCGCATTTATAATATTAGTATTGATTGAGAGTCTTAAAGTAATTTTTAAGAGATATTACAGTGCAGTACAAATATGAAAGTGTTTCTACATAAAAGTTTAACTATCGTTTTATAAAGGTCTGGGTTAAAATTATACTATCATACTCAACTTCGGTAGGGACCAACAATTATTACTACACATATACTACTTAACCTTTATTACTTTACATTAAAGAAGTTCTTGATGTTGCAGATTATTTACGTACTAACAGTTTGGTATTTATTCGAAGTTCCGATCTAGTCCAAACGAATAAAGTTTTTCGGCCTTAGACCAAAGAATTTTCGTCAAACCTATTTGATACTAATTTGGTCAACCAAAAGTCAAAATTCGATGAATGTAGTCGGGGTTTAGCCATATTGAAAATCGTAGTCAGGCAGTAGTTCTCTCAGGTTTCTCATCTAACTGGACTATAATACCATCAGGAGTACCTCAAGGATCCTTATTAGGGCCTCTTCTATTTATAATATTTATCAATGAAATTAATTACTGTTTCCACAACTCTAAGATACTCTAAGATTTGCAGACGATATGAAAGTTTTGAAAACCATTAATGACCATCTTGACATAGAACTACTCCAAAACGATCTGGACCGATTTACTCTATATTGCGAAGAGAATAAGCTAGGTCTAAATGTATCTAAATGTTTCTATGTAAGTTACTCACGCAAATCAAGAGTTTTGAACAATAGTTATATTTTAAAAGGACAAAATGTTCAGAAAGTAGATTTGATTAGGGACCTGGGAGTACTATTTGACTCTAAGCTGTTCGGCTGTGTTAAACTAAAAACAAGTATGTCGTTTTCGGCAAATTTTACAGGAGAGCGAAAAAACATTTTACTTCTTTAAATTTAAATATTTCCTAAAGTGATTGTCGGATCTTGATGATTTTTGGATATGTCCAATGTGATGTAGTTTCCTAATGAAATTAATATATTTTTTAACTTGACCTTTACAGTAACGCCAATGCAGAATGAAAATGCTTTTAGCATAGTCTCACCCTATTATTTTTATCAATAGCGCATTAAATAAGAAGATATTTTGAGTTTTAATAATGTAGAAATAAGGGTCTTTCTATGACGAATCCAACGGTGTAAAAAAAAGCAAACGCTCAAAAATCGACATACTTGATTTTAGCTTAGAGCAGCCGTGTTGTTTGATAAACACGTGGACAGTATAGTATCAAAGTCAACAAAAGCTCTGGGATTCTTGATGAGAATTTGCGCTGGTTTTGATATCAAAGATATGATTATCTACTGCTCGTTTGTTAGAAGCCATTTAGAATACGCGTCGCAAGTGTGGAACCCGAACTATAACATCTATATTCGGCGTATCGAGGGTATCCAAAGGAGGTTCCTTCGATATGTTGATTACAAAACGCGACAATATACAGCCGGTTACCATCAGAGATGCACTCGATATCATTTCTTGCCCCTGAAAGCCAGGCGCCATATAAGTGACATATGTTACTTGTTTGATATTATTAGAGGAGTAGTGGATTGTCCCGAGTTGCTTAGCAAAATTTACTTACGCACCAACCAAAAGGCCTTAAGGAAACGACCCGTCTTAAGTGTCCCAAAAGCTAATACCAATTATAGGCGTAACTCATTTCTATTACGTGCATGTACTAAATTTAATGAATCAATAGTAGATTTAGATATTTTCGATACAAGCACTACAAGAGTAAGAAAATTATTAACTAATTTACATTTCGGCCAATAATTTTTTCACTAACCTCAACATTATAATTATTTTTTTTTTATTAAAATCCTTTTAGTTCTGTAAGTATTATGTAATTTTTCTATAGGTGAAGATTTGTAAATGGCATTGTGTATTCATAATTAGTATTATATTGTTTGTTAGTCTGTTAATCTTCCAAAGAAAATAAAATAAAATGAACTTCAATATGGTATAAGAAAGTCTTACTTTGTTCATTTTACTTATTAACAATGCTCGAAATTCATAATGGTTTAAATACCTAAAATCAAACTACATAATGTTTAAAAAAATACATTAATTTAATGCTGTTGTAAATGACTTCTTATATATAAAGCTTTCTGGGTTCTGCCAGCTACTTTTATCTTGGATTAACTAGCCCGAAATAGATTATTTTACTTTCGACGTTTTACTGAAATGTTAGGATCTTTTGGTTTGATTAAAACTATGTTACTTTAAAAGGCCGAAATTAGAAATTATTTCAAGGCCGAAATTAGAAATTATTTCAGGCTTAGCTCGAAGGCTTTGGTTAAACCGTCCATTCCCCGAAGAAACTGCATATCGACAAGCAAAGGCCCCCGAATTATATACCGTATGTGTAATGTTTTTTTTACACAATGACTTTAAAAAAAAAGAAAAGACATCGCGCGGCGCCGCCTGATCATAAACATAAGCCAATTTCGAACGTTGCTGCCTGTGTATATAAAGACATTTTACCGATACCGAAATCCTTTACACTTATTATGCTTTGAAGGCATAATTTCATAATTTAGATGACATCGACATCAAGCCCCATAATTAAATGATGCTAGGTAGGTGATTTGGGAAGTGGTTTTTGGTGTATAGTGGCTTCAGATTGTTGTAAGACGGAGCGGAGACTTTCTTTTTACTTCGTTGATTTTACTGACAAAAAATCCGATGTCATTTAACTTGTTTTTTATTATTAAATAAATAGCCCCTGTATAATAGTACTCTGTGACGTATCGTCACCGCAGCTGTTTGCGCAGATATCGCAAGTAGTGACGTAAACATAACATTAACTAAGCCGGCACTACATGTTACACTAAACTGTTATAAAAACCAAAACCTATTTATTGAAATGTTAAGATAAAAAAGATGTCACAAACGTTTTAACTCGTGATTTGGCTAAAAACTTGAGAAAATACGGCTATTTTATGAGTTTTAAAATAAGGAGAGAATGCCTATTAAAGTTGATGCGAAAAGTAGAACTTCTGAACGAATTTTTCAACAAATTACCATCTTTTGATTTTATTATATTTGGTTTAAGGTCTCTGATTTGAATTGGGTATAGCTTTTCGAAATTGGCATGAACTCCAAGCGCCGCCGCCTCATCGACTAGGGTTTGTTTCGGTCTGGTTTAATATGTCTATGACTCTACAACATTTTTATATATTATTAAATAAAAAGGTGTGGTGTTAAAAAAAATGGTTTGTCCACTAAAATCAGAGGGATCGAGTTTAGTTTTCACATAAGAATATAAAATATGTATAGTCATTTCAAAAGTTCCTAACCTAAGAAACTTAAACTTAAATAAGGTACACCAGCAGTAAGCACAACAGACATAATCGTTGGTTATTTTACATTAATAAAAATTTAGTTGTGAAAACCATTAGAGGTAGGTAAGCATAGGAGCATAGGAGGTAGTCAAATAATATTATCTTAACAACAACACTAACTTAAAACTAAAGTATCCAAACATATAATTTTATTGTAACAATATTTAAACATGAAAAGAATATAAAACATTGTTAAAATAACACGATGCAAAACAGAATTAACACAATTAACAATTATTACTATTTCTGACATATTTTTTTCTTAAACAAACTGAAGGAGTCATGAAAATGTCAATGTCTTATTTGTGATTGTATATGTTATAAACGTCGCATATCCTATTAATTGGAGAATGGGTTTCTAGGATTGTGCGAGATTGAGGGCCAGCTAATAGTTTCTTAATGGTATGGGATAGGGAAAGAGATAGATTCGAGAATGTCAGGACAATCCAATAAATGATTTAAAGTTTTGTACAGAAATATTAAATCATGTGTTTCTCGTATATTATGTAAGGAAGACATTTTAAAGAATTCAAGGCGGTGCTCATAAGGAGATCTGTGTGAAATATTACGGGAAATGAAGGCTAGGTGACGAGTAAAAGATCTTTGTATGCTTTCGATTCGTTGTGAGTGAAACTTAATTAATAAACATAATTTTCGTCCCAATGTTATTTTTTAACACACTTTCCCTGAACTAAAATATAGTTTTTCATCGAGCCGTGAAGGCCCTTCAAAATGTTCTCTGACTTCGAATTGTTCAAGTGGTGGAAGAGATTACCGCCCCTCATATTCCCTACATTTAGCACCGTCTTATTCTGTCTGTGCCCAAAGCTAAGAAAACTTAATCATTTTCCTCAAATCAATAGTTCATAGCAGCCGAGAATGCTTATTTTGAATGATAAGACAAACGGATATTGAAGGCACTTTAATTAAGGACGTTAGGTATACCAGGGGGGATAAACAAGTTTCTATACCATCAACACACACCAGTGTATATTACACTAAAAATATTAGCCAAATTGATCGACTAGCCCGTTCATAAGTTCAAACTTCTCATAGACTCTGATTTCTTATTTGCTGACCTGCGCTACTTTGTCTGCAACACAAAAGACCTAAAATGCAATTTCTTAGGCATTGAATTTTTTTTTAATGCGATACACATACACTGCATATCATTACACATATCATTTCCACAGTTAATTTCTTCAGTGCTAAGTGAATATTTCGTAGGGGCAACCCGGAGACACATATATGCATGTCTAATGGGTAATATTAATTTCTAAATGTAAAGACCGAACAGGCTAAATTTAATCATGTATTTATTTGGCCAAAAATAAACATTATCTAATTGAAATAATGCGTAATAGACGACGTGATAGCTCAGTGGGTAGAACACCGCTTATCGTGCAGACGACTAGTGTTCTAATCCCGGGTCAGGCCTTCACCAATTTGTCTTATCTGGAGATATATGTGTGGTTAATTTATCATGTTTGTTAACGGTGAAGGAAAACATCATGAGGAAATCCACATGGCTGAGATGTGATTAGTCAGGTGACAGTGTGTTCGTACAAAACGGTGATGCGCCCCCTATCACGTGAGTACACTGTCCAAGCAAAACATGGGTACTCTGAACACCAGGTTACAATGTCACGTGATGTTCAGAAGTATTGGTACCTATGCCAACTCCTTCGGGCATATTCGGCGTGAAAGTTTGTGTCTTGAGTGAGAAAAGAATATAATAAATAAACTTATTTTCAAATAACAATATCATTTTGAACAAAATAAGTACAAAATAGAACCAAATTCATAGCCATTTGACTGAGACCCATCATACAAAATAAGATAAACAATACGAGGGCTGCTATTTATGTATCCGGAACTGGCCACTTACAGAACAATAATTTAAAAAGTAATTACATCATTTAAAAATAGAACTCTTTAGCTTTAGAATACATTTATTTTTATGTGACTGTCAATTGTTTTCACATCGTAGCGTCATTTTGAAAATTGCGTGTCTTCACCACCATGGATTTAACTCGTGAACATTTTCGTGCCATGATTTTTTACGATTTTCGGCGTGGTCTAACTCAAAAACAGTGCATCGATCAGCTTACTTCGACTTTTGGGGATGAAGCACCCTCAAAGACCACTGTGTATCACTGGTTTAGCGAGTTTAATCGTGGACGATCTAAGCTTACTGATGAAATTAAAGAAGGTCGCCCTAAAACGGTCGTTGTACCTCAAAACATCGATGCTGTCCGGGAACTAATAACTCAAGATCGTCATGTTACATATCGTGAGATAGAGGCATCTCTGGGCATTAGTATGACGAGCATACATAAGATACTTCATGAACATTTAGCTGTAAAAAAAATTTGCTCCCGTTGGATTCCGCACAACTTGAGTATTGATCAAAAACAGGCTCGTGTCGATTGGTGCAAAGAAATGTTAAAAAAATACAACCGTGGTGCGTCAAAAGCTGTTTATAATATCTACACAGGTGACGAATCTTGGATCTACGCTTACGACCCCGAAACTAAGCAGCAGTCCACGGTGTGGGTGTTCCAAGATGAGCCGAACCCAACAAAAGTTATTCGTGCAAAAAGCACATTGAAGCAAATGGTCGCTTGTTTTTTTGGTATAAATGGCCATGTAGCTACAGTGCCTTTAGAGAATCGTAAAACTGTTAATTCGGAGTGGTATACGACCATTTGTTTGCCGGAAGTCTTTGAACAAATAAGAAAGACTAACCGACAACGTAGAATCATTCTGCATCACGACAATGCTAGCTGTCACAGGTCGGCCGTCACAACTCAGTTTTTAGAAGCTCAAAAGATCGAATTGACAGGTCATCCGCCGTACAGCCCTGATTTGGCACCCAATGATTTTTATTTATTTCCAAATGTGAAGAAAAAATTACGTGGTCAACGTTTTTCGAGCCGCGAAGAGGCAGTCGATGCGTTCAAAATGCACGTTTTGGAGATACCTCAGTCTGAGTGGAAAAAGTGCTATGAAAATTGGTTTCAACGCATGCAAAAGTGTATAGATCTGAGCGGCGAATATTTTGAGAAGCAATAAAACCATATTAATTGATATATGTTTGTTTCTTTTTTTTATTCCGGATACATAAATAGCAGCCCTCGTAGTATCGTCCACGTATGCATTCATATTTTTGAATTATTTTTTTCTTGCGCAACAACAATTAAATGGAACCACCTTGAAGATATATCCAACCGAACAGAAAATCAACTACAAGAACGTAAATACATACAAAAATAAAAATGAATCAAGTACCTTTTTTATGTCTGTCAAAAACTTACAAATGAATACGTAAAAGCCGCGACAGTCTATGGCAGGAGCAGGAATAATGGCGATTATTATTCGGTTATTGCTTTACTTACCCTAAGGGGAATTGGCCTAGACCTCGTTTTAAAATATAAAAAGGGCATGCTTTAAAATTATGGCGCGAATCAGTAAGTATTTTTCACGACGAAGATTTTAAATATCTGAATAACAAAACTTAACACCATATAAACCACATTACGAATATATCCTATATTTTGTTAAGTTCTATAACTTTCGGAAAAGATAGCATAAATTGTGTAAGATCCATAGATCCAAACTACGATGACTAAAAGAGTATTAATATCACACAGAAAAATAAATACTCAAAGAACACTGTATCATATCAACGTTAGTTTTTATTATAAATACACTTAACATTTAATTAACAGACAAAAATATTTTTACATGTCTTTTACCGATTTCAAGGCTTTAACTACCTACATTTAACACTATTGAGCATGATATAGAATTAGCGCAGTTTTTTTTTATTTTACATCCATATAAATAGTGGTCGCGCGTTTAAGCGCTTGGCTTCAAGTAAGGAGGTCTCGCATTCGATCCCCGGGGGGGGGTAAACTCACAAATTTAATTTGTAACGTTTAACTCAGTCTGGCTGGATATTGCAGGCTTGGATCACCTGATTATCCGAAAATTAAGATGTTACCGTTTTGGAGGGCTCGTTAAGGCGTCGGTCCCGGCTAATATTAGGGTAGTAGTCGTTAGTCTGCCAATCTGCAACTGGCCAGCGTGGTGGACTAAGGCCAAATCACCCTATATAGATAAGGTAGGCTCGTATATGGGCTGTGCGGATACATCCAAAATAATTTATTCTAATACACAAATACTGCTAAAATGCTAGATCGATTGGAGGTAGTTTGATTGCAATGATAGTTTCTTATCGACTAATTTTTATACTTAACAAAAAAGAGAATACATGATTCCTATTGGAGCAGGCAAAGACAATCTATCGCCAATTCGCAAGATCCTGACAAATCTTGCTTCTCCCACATTCATTATTTTCTCACATATGCTATTTGGTTTTCTTGCTTCGGAGCCCAACCTTTGTAAGAACGTTTTTAATCCGGGCTTCTTCGTCCAGCTGTCTACACAGGACAAACGCAGGACACAGTTAAGTTTAAATTTTCGGTAAAATAGTCCACGGCTTCTCATTCTTCGCCGTTTGCAATGATAGTAGTAGTAGTAGGTTAAATACCATTGGTAAAAAAGACATTGTATAAGTGTGAATATGATAAACAGCCTATATAATTTTCAAGTTGTTAAAAAGTGTTGGTGTTCATATCAAAATTTATGAAAAAGGCATGTTTATGTATGAGATTCCACTGAAGTATTTAATTTATTAATATATATTGTGGTGGGCTTCAGTAGGGCAAGCACGAGCGCTATTTTATCGACACGATAACGGTTAGAATGAGATGGCACTATACGATACTAAATAAGTGCGTAAGAGATGGCTGCTTTATAGCACGCGATAACTAGTTAAAACTTCGCTCGTGCTTGCCCTTCTGTTTTCTATTCAATAAATCTGAAAAAAATATGTGGGTTACTTAAATGGCAGACCGTTTCCTTGCATATTTATAGCAGCGAAAATGTTATACACATCGAGTTTTTAGCTAAGCTGAAAATTATATTATTAGATTATACAAAGATTTACTTAAAAGGGGAGTCCGATGTACTATTGTTAACTTTATGCTTAATAAAATTTATTGATTATTATTATTGGGAAATAATAATGGTTCCGAAAAATAAAAGAATCTCCAACTATATCTGTCCGACTATTATTCTTACAAACCAGCATTTTAATTACATTTTTACTTAGAAATTTATTTAACTTCGAATAATAAAACTAAACTTCCGAATAAAATACTAAACCTCCAACAAGTTTATCTGTTGGGGGGGTCGGGGGGCGAAAGCCCCCTGCAGGTGAAGAAAAGTTAGGTCACAATTAGCTAGGTTAGGTTATGTATAAAATGAACGAGCGAAGCGCAGCGGAGCGAGCACCTTAAATGCATAATCTGTATTTTAAATATATGGAAAATTATTTCAGTGAAATATTATTATTCATATTCGATACTTTCAACATAACAGACAATATTATCCTAGTAACAATATTATTAATTAGAACAATATGATCATTGAATGTTATAAAGAAAAAAGTTCTTGAAACAAATTTATTTTCAGCACAAATCTTGGTAGCAACATAATTAATAAAAAAAAGATCACTAATTGTTATGACCTCCGATGGTAGTATTAAAAATGTATGAATAAATAAAGTATGACAAACAAAATAATGAAGGGTGATTATTATGAACACAAATCGTTAGAAAAACAACGAATGGATGAAACATGTAGTGTAATTTATGAATTACTAGTAGGCAAGTAAAGGTAAAAATTACAAAGCATTGTTATCAGTAGAACATAATTTTACTTGGTAGTAAAGTATTGTGGCAATAAACAAACGTATTAATTTTTCGAAGATTTAAGTATGTCATTTGGTCGTTTCGTAATTTTTACTCGGACAAAAGTAGTCGGAAAGTTAGTATTTTAGGCAGTAAATTTAATATTTTTTGCAAGGTCAATTTTTTTACTATCGGAGCTTTTATTACTACCCATTATTATTATCTTTGATGTTATTGTTGTATATACATCTTTTAAAAGACAAACACCTAGACCACTTTTAAAAATAAAGCAGATGACTTAATAATGTTGTATGATAATTATAACACTGAATAATAATATTATATGAACAATAGTAATTTCGACCCGGCATTTTTTTCTACATCGATGCACTCAAATCGCGAATCCGTTCAGGGATATGTGACACAGCGACGCTTTTTCTGTCTAATCTTCTCTAGCCAGTCTTGCTTGGAAACTCCCATCTTGATGTCATGGCGCCATTCAAATCTCATTTCATTCGATTTTCCCAGCTGTCCGGCGGCATTCCAAAGCTGATCATGTCCCGTTTGCAGAAGTCTTAACCGTAGCTTTGGGCGCCCTTCCCTAATAATGTAGGCTTAACGGATTTGATAAAATGTTAAATCAATTTATTCTTTGCGAGATTTTGTGATTTTGTTCTATTTCGAAATGAACAGTTTTAATTTTTAGATGGATTGCATATTTTAGTGGATGGATTTATGTAATTTATTCATAAATTGCAATTCGTGACTGTAAAAAAGACATGAAAAAGTCAGTTTCCGATACAAATGGGAGACCATACCATAAAGACTCGGTTGCAAGTAAGTTGCGCCACTATAGTTACGTATAATTATTTTTCGTTCATGTTGATAAATTTTTGTTCTTTTATAGTAACAAAAGAATTCAAGTGAAACCACGACCAATGCTGTATAAAAACTGAACTATGTTAGTATTATCATAATGTTACAAATGATACATAGGGTTATAGGTACTTATACTGTGTTTTACTTAGATCTACAACACCATTTACTCATTTACTATAAATAGAGAGGATATAGGACAGTAGTGAAATGTATTAGATGGTGATCAAAAGAAAATTGGTGGAAAATTTTCCACATATCGAAGACTTAACTCACTTAGAAAATTATATACATTCATATACTCACCGTACTTACCCCATTAGTACCCATTGGTGGTAGAGACTATCGACAGCAAAAACGAGTTTGTGATTATGAAGTGATGTGAAGTTACAGTAGTAGTGAAAAAAATATGTATTCTGATGACCAGTTCCAATAGATATTTTAATGTCTTTTTTCATTACATAGAAATGATTCCAATACGCATAAATTTACGGTTTTATCAGTTTATGATGTAATTTGTTTTTGTTGTTTTATGGCTTTTAAAAAATAAATTGTTTGTGAACCAAGCTGCGATATTGTATTCGTCCGAAAGCGTGTTTGAAGTAACCACCAAATAATAGATGCGCCATTATGGAAAAAGTTGATACTTTCAATATTGTGTTCAATGAAAACAAAATTTTATATTAAAATTTTAAATTTTCATTAATTTAAAATAATATTCTGTGTAGTAGCTTAGAATAGCACTTCCCATGGGTGACATAATACATCCCATAAGAGGCGACTAAGGGTAACGGGGCTTTTTAATTGATTTTTGGGTGATGCGGTTGGACCCATCACCAAAAACATTTATTTTACTATCTTTTCCCCACTTAACTTCCAAAAATTGCCGAAGAATTTTCTGGTTCTGAAGCTCTGGCTGCCCTTTTTTTAGGGATTTATAGCCGTGAGTATAGGTGTGTATGTATGTTAAAATAAAAAAAAAAACTGATGAAGCACATGTAACATAATGTGTGGTTAAGGTGTATGACTTTTCAACATAGTAGTTAATATGCATTCAATTAGAATAATTTAAAGTTTATTATGTTTCAAGTACAAAATTACGAATTTATTTATATGCATCACACTAAAGATATGAATCATTACTCGAATATCGAAAAATGCAGACTACTGTCCAGTTAAGATGGACTGTACAACTGTGTAAAGTATTTCTAAGTATTCAATTACGTTATAGTACAAGTCGTTTCGGTTACAGGAGGTTAAAATAAAACTGATGTACATACAAAGAAGCCCATATTCAATCAATAGAAAAAAGCTCGTGTGCACCAAATCTTTAAAATAATAGGCTATTTGACTGTAATAAAAATATACATTTCTATTATTTCATTAGTCTTAATATCTCTTTTTTGGAGCAATATGTAATAATGCGACATAAAAATATTGCATTATTTCACTAAAATCCGTCTTCTAAAATAAGTATTTTTGATGCAACTGTCACGTGACTAAAAACGACCGTGATTGGCTATTTCTATAATGACGTAAATTCCACATAAACAGACTGTGTATCGCTTCGCTCATTGGTGTTTAATGCGAAATTGACGTCATTTGTGCTACAGCCGCCATATTACTTAAAGTCGCGTTTTCGCGGCACATTTGAAAATTGCATTTTCTTTTTCGATTTTTTAATAAAAAAGCGAAAATTAAGACAGAAAAATATTTTTTTAGGGCTCCTTATAAACAAATTAACACCGTAAGATAGTTTTCAAAACTTAGTCAAATAGCCTATTGTTAATTTCCGCTCAGTCTCATCTTCAGTTAATACACTCGAATAGTGATTTTATTGTTACGCAATATTTAAAACCCAATACTTTTTTACATCTGTCTTTGAATGCAAACCCGTAATCAAGGAATTTGCCATCGAGTTTCATCAGTCGTCAGGGGCGTCCAATCAGTGTCTCATTTTATTATCTACTTGGTATAAATTATGTCTATACTAAAAGCTTTTGTCTTTATGACGGTTATAGGATTAACGATAGTTAACCATCACATCTTAATGCGTTATTGAAGTCGCATAGTTTTTACCTACATAAAACTTGTGACGTAAAAACAGGATAATGTTTCAAATAATTTAATGTTTTTTGACATGAATTCCTCATGTGGGGATTATTACTCATAAATAAAAGATGTTATTAAAGGAAAGAAAAATTTCGACACTGGCGGGGTTCGAACCCGCGACCTTCGCGGAATTTCGCGCTGGATGCCAACTGACACTGTAGCTCAGTTGGCAGAGCGACGGGGGCGTATACCCGAAGGTCGCGGGTTCGAACCCCGCCAGTGTCGAAATTTTTCTTTCCTTTAATAACATCTAATGTTTCAAAGTATAATTCAAGTGCTTTGGAAACCCATAGAAAATCAATATCTTCGAGGTTGGTGGTGGTTCTACACCTAAAGCAATTTTAAAGCTAATTCTAGTATAATTTAATAGTGCCTCTAGACTATTATGCGTCACATCAATTCTCAAATTTCATATTGTACGTAGAACATATCGATATATATATATATATACATAATTAAAACTTCTTTTCTAAAGTCATATGTGTGGTTAATTTATCATGGTTGCTAACGGTGAGGGAAAACATCGTGAGGAAACCCACATGGCTGAGTTGTACTTAGTCATGTGACAGTGTATTCGTTCAAAACGGCGATAGGCCTGCCCCCTATCACGTGAGTACACTGTCTAAGCAAAACGTGGGTACCTTCTCTGGAAACTAGATGGCGCTTGCCATGTGAGTTCAGGAGTATTGGTACCTCTGCCAACCCCTTCGGGGATAAACGGCGTGAACGTTTATGTTTATGTTATAATTAAAACATATTATGCCACACTCATTATGATTATGTGGATTAGGCAAAAAAATTGAGAGTAGTATAAAAATGTTCTTGTATAAATGGTTTTTATAGGTCAGAGCTCCGTCACTCGCTCAAGGTCGGCTGTTATATCTACCGCTTGTCGTTACTGTAAAGTACAAATCCACTTAAGACTTAAAGAACAAACTAAATTGGCTATATCTAAAAGGACAACCTTTTATTTAGATCTAAGGAGACACTAATATTGATATTTTTTTAGCCATATGCTTAGATATCCAAAACTTGTACCTTTCCGCCATGGTGTGTTTGCAGGTGCACAATTAATCCGTGTGCGTTATTATGGTACATTTCTTCCTGTTGCGAAGAGCTTGTACTATTATTAAGGTTTTGTAGGTTGTTTAATTTTATTTTTGATTGTCTGTTGGTTTGAGGTGTTCGTGTCGTAGTAAATATTTATTAATCGTATGCAAAGTGCCTTTACAGTTATAATTAGCTGGTCTACATGTAAAAGGGGTAGATCCTACTTTTTATGGATCTGCGCCTCAAGACTTTACAGTTATTTACCAAACATTTTTAAAGGCTTCCTTTTCACCACAAAATTTTCTATGGGTTTATGACTGAATTATTTTATGTAATTGGAATTCTTAATCAACTATATTTGATAATAAAATACGTCCAAACAAATTGAGGTCATACATTTTATCAATGCTCCCCAAAGGATTTTGTTCCGATCAGTTTTCTCCGGAATAAGCCAGACGGACATTACCCCCGCCCCCGCCCCATCATCAGCAATGTCGTATTGGTGCATTCGTGCGTGAACGCGTTGTCCAGTATTTTTTTTATAACCGTACCGAACGTAACCAATCGAATAATCGCGTGTATTGTTAAGCATTTTGTCGCGCTTAGATAAATGCCATTATTAGCAAAAAATGTTAGATTAAAATGAGTAAAGAAAAAATAAGTAAGTAAATGTACCTAGTCGGTTCTTAAATACTGTCACTGGCCATTTATTTTAATAATAGAACACCTAGACACCAATATGAAATGGTGTTCGATTTCCAATTATTTTTTTAATACTAATATGCTAAATCACAATTACATTCATAATTTTTTTACGATGGATTAGACTCGAAAAGAGAACTGCGCCCTCCCACCAAAGACAATATTCAACTTTCTTTTAAAATAAAAAATCACGATCTGGTTCGTATACCGCACCAATAAGAGGTATGATGAAACCTCTAGTGTCAATGACGAGAAAAGAACTGGCAGACTTCGTTCCTTTAGGACTCCAGGGGTGATCAAAGCAATCAAGGCGCGTGCGGCAAGAAATCCCGACCGCAAGTAGAAATTGATGTCTTTGAAGATGGGTTTAACCAGAAGTACCGTAAAAAAAGTACTCGATAAAAACCTGGGACCACAAGCTTACCGAAAAAATAGTGGACATATTCTGAAAGCGCGTCTGATAGCTATGAGAGCCAAAAAATGCAAAGTATTGTTTAAGCGGTACGCAAGAAAGACACCGCAATATCTTGTTTACAGACGAGTTTTGTTTATATTTAGGAGAGATACAACAAAAAAAATGTCAGGGTGTACGCTACCAGCTCTGCGTCTGCTGGAAATGCCATTCGTAGAGTGCAGCACGGTCATTATCCACCATCAATCATGATTTAGTTGCGAGTGTCCTACTATGGCCCTACTGAAGTGCATTTTTGTGAAAAAGATGTCAAAAACAGTGCAAAAGTGTACGGAGACACGGCTTTAGATCGCATAGTAAAAGATCTGCCCCAGACACTCTTTGGAGGATGGCTATTTGTGTTTCAACAGGACTCTGCACCTGCTCATAAGGCCAAAACAACTCAGGAGTTGTTTGAGCGCCAGAATGTCGAGCTATTAAGGCATCAAGATTGGCCCTCATCTAGCCCTAACCTCAATCTACTGGATTACAAAATTTAGCAGGAATTGGAGAAGGTCTGTTCTAAACCTCACAAAAATTTTAGCAGCCTAAAGTCATCATTGACTAAAGCAGTGACCAATATCGACATGAATATGGGCCGTGCTGCTATTGAAGACTGGCCGCGAAGATTGAAGGCTTTTGTGCAAAATAGTGGCAACCGTTTTGAATAAATTTTGTGTTTAATGTAAGCTAATTAAATTACCTTTTATTTAAAAAAATATTTTTTTGAATATCATGACTAATTTTATTTTTATAGTTAATTTTGTTTGTGACAGAATTTAAGCACCGACTAGGTAAATATGTAGTACGTATGTTAGATTTTTTTAAGTATATTTTTTTAATCAGAATATATTGTTATTTTATTGTTATAGTTGTTGACAAAAACATAAATAGAATTGAGTACCTCCATTTTTAAGTTGGTCGTAAAATACATAAATATATCAACACTTTAACATAAACATTATACATTAACATTACACTTGTTGATACAATGACCCATACAATTTTACAATATTAACTTATTAGAAAAACCATTTTAGTTTCTTAATTTTATTTTAATGCATTTACTTAAACAAATGAATTCATGTAATTACTTTGATTGTTGCAAAGTATGGCCAGCACATTACAACCTCTTGTACGGTGTTTTTCTTTGATCCTTCCTTGTATTGTTTTTTTAATTCACTTCCGAAATCCGTCTTAAGTGCATAATAAAATGTATTATTTATTAAAAAGTTACATACATATACTCACGTCATTATTTCCCCTTTGGGGTAGACAGAGACTACTTCAGACAACTTCTCTAGTTTCGTTTACATCCATCAATCTTTTCATACATGCTCTTATTCTTCATACTTCGGATGCCTGCCTTTTTGAGCACACTCTATATTTGGTCTAAATTTGTCCTCCGTGGTCGTTCTCTTCTAACATTACCTTCCACTTTAGCTCTAAAGATCTTTCACCAATTTACTGTCAACCATCCACTCTATGTGCCCAATCTTAACATTCCTTTTTTAAATATCATCTTACACACCGCACCGATTCCACGTATCACGTTGTTTCTCACACGATCACATAACCTAACATTACAAAGTTTTCTGAGGAACCTCATCTCTAATGCATTCCCTCTGCTCTCATGCTTCTTCTGCCATACCCGAAATTCACTTCCATACGTAGGCGTAGGAACAAAAACAGCAATAATGCACAGCCGTCCGGGCCTTTTCATACACCGAGTGACTGGTCATAAGACTATTGCTCCATTTACCGCATTTACCCTGGTAAAGAAACTTCCCAGATATTTAAACTCTTGCACTTATTCGTTCCACTTTCTTACCAACAATTTCAATCGCGCATTCTGTTACATTTACCTCTCTCTCAAAACCCATGGTTTTGGTTTTATCCACATTATCTCTTATTTACTTTCTTCCAAATGACGCACATGCAATGTTCATCATCTCTTGCAACTTTTATACCGATGATGCAAGTAGCACTTGATAGTCAGCATATAAGAGGCCTTTATTGTCATTCTCAATTAAAAAGTTATTCTCATTTATAATTCTTAGCGAGAGCTAATTCTAGATTCAAGTGCCTAAAATAATTTGGTGATTATGAAATGTATATTAACTAAACTAAAGTAATAAACATTACACCGTCCATGTCTTTTTAAAAATATGCTTAGATTCTACATTTAATATACTGGCGTTAATAGGAAAACTCAATTTTACGCTAACGGAACTCCAATTAGTTTTCTCTAAGGACTAGTAAACTGGGAGTCGCTAGTTTACTAAATACCAAGTAAACTTCAGATCAGTAATAGGGAAGTCTGATGAGGCCAATTCGATGATTGAAAGTCTATTGTGTTACCGATATCTCAGTGTTAAGATGTGTTATGTGTTTAAGATAACACCAAACAATTGACAAAACAGCTTTTCCATAAGGCGTGCTAAAACATTCAATATTATTTCCAGAAATCTGAATTTAGACTTGTTTAATATTAATTCTGATACATCATATTGGCAGCGAAATGTTGTTTTGATGCTGAGAAAATATGAAAATTTATTTTAATGAAATATTTCTAATGAATGGTACCGTTTTATATTACTCAATATTGTATAAATAATATACGCATATATGTATAAGTGAGTATATTTATTTTATTGTTGTATACATTTTTACATTTATTATTAATATTTAACATTTATATTTATTGTCAAATTGAAGAAGGACTAAGGTTACATATTTTTATTGGTGAAAACAGGCTAATTTTGTATTAAAGTGTATCTTACTTTTAAGTATCACAGCTGGTGGTTTTCCTTATGTACATAAATAACTTACTGGTGAAAAGTGACTTTATAATTTTGTTTTATCGACCATGATTGCTTTATTTCATCCTTTGATTATAAAGTTCTAACCATTTAGAAGTTAAATATTTGTTAATATGGCAACATTTATTCGTCAGCCCAACATGTATGTCGTTTGCGTTTGTTTCATAAGAGTATCGTATATGCTAAGGTTGACTTCCACATCCTTGGTTAAGATTTTGCTTATTGTAAGCTAAATAGAGTCATCTTGTTTTACAGTGGTGGTGAGGAGAGCAACAGCACCCCGTGCGCGGCGGCCACGGCAGCGGCGCCGGCCACGTGGCGCGGCACCAACGACAGCGCCACCGAGTTCTGCCGGCGCGGCAACACGCCCGCGGCGTATGGCCGGTACCAGCGGAATGCCTCGGCGCCCTACTCCACACCACCTCCTAATGTCGATAGGTACGTTGCGAGTGTTAGGACACATACATTTTAGCATCATAGATCACTTCGGCGCAGAGTTACACTGCACATGCACAAACTATGTATACGTCAGTCCTCTCGAACGGTTGTGTTGAGCTCGCATACGCCAGAGAATGCCAGAGTGCTTTCAGGTCATACAGAATATGTTCATGATCAAGGCGGTCGAGACGCCTTGGTATGTCAGGAAATATTATGAAAGAAATCTCTCGTAGATACTTTGATGAGACCCTTTGATAAGATCCTTGATCACTCAAATCCATTATTACGAGCTTCGCTCGACTAACCTGTTTCACCAGACAACTTCAGGCAGGACTCGAGAGAGATACCCTCTCTTGGAGAACGCGTTCACTCGGATCCCGACTACCTGATCACCAGGAAGCTAAATGCCTTAACGGCTTTTAAATCCTACGGATGCTATGACATTCGTTTGCACGTTTATTTATTATCGTCCGACAGCAGATTGTGATTCCTACAGGCTGAGGTCTTAGCCATTAAACTCAAGCACAAAATCATGCACTTCTGTATTTCCTTTTATAGCTGTTGTAGGATTTTGTAGCTATTTTTCTCACACCTTATCTCTTACTTAATGTGAAAGCGACCGATTTTATTGGAGTTGTATAGGGATACTTCATAAATTACGTCTCACGATAACGGGGAGAGTAGGAGGGCATTGCCGTATGACATAGTATGGCGAGGGGCAACGGGGTCAAAAGGTTTGTCTCGTCGCATTAAAATACTTAATGGTAAAAAAGATTCTAAAATGTGTGAGGTCTAATCGGGAGGTGGATGTTTTAAAATGTGACAACTTGGAATAAGAGCGTAGGAAGCTGTTAAAAGTTCTGAAATAAGTGTGACATAATTTATGGATGACTCTTTAGTTTGATCAGGTGATCCTACTTTTATAAATGCGAAAGTTTTGATGTTTGCTGCTCAATCGCATCTGAACTTACTGAATGGGCAGAAATTAATATTTTTTTGCGAAAAGGTATAAAATAACACATTTTACATACTATACTCATTATTCCGGAAAAATATATGATTGTTGTGGGATCGTAAGATATTCGATAAAACAGAAGTGTATCCGTTATTGTGTGAGAGCGAACATGCTAGCTCGCAGGTTTGCAAGGTGCTCAAAAAGAGTAAAAATCACTCTGTTCAGATCTTACTGCACCTCATTCTATACCTGCAGCCTGTGGGCTGGATATACTCAAAAATCTTACAATGCCCTCCGGGTCCAGTATAACAACGCGTTTAGGATGTTGTTGGGGCTGCCTCGATTCTGTAGCACGTCGGGCATGTTTGCGAACGCGAGGGTAGACTGTCTCTACGCAACAATGCGAAAAACGTGCGGATCTCTGGTGCGCAGGATACGTGGTAGCACCAACAGCATCCTAAACATGATCGGGAGTAGGCTCGACTGCCAGTATTTGAGGCATTGTTGCGCTATTTCAAGCGGAATGGTGCAGCGATGACTCATATCACTGCAACTGTATATATTGTATGTTATTCTTTACTAACATAGCTACAAGTATTACTAATATAATGACTCCTGGTCACTCAAATAAAAATCTTTATTATTATTATTATGGGCATGACTTTGAGTTCCTCGCCTCTCCCATGGCCGAAAGAGAAAATATAAATTTTAAATGGGAGAGGTGGTACTCCCCGACAAAAGAACAGTCGATCGGGGTCAGGGACTCAGGTTCAAGAACCGACGAACGATCCGAGCCGTATCGAGCAGCACTGCTTTCTGCATTTGTGCTGGAACCGACACGCCACAGAAATCCAACCGCCTCAATTTGGTCGCGAGGCTGCTTGGAATTAACCCATTCGCGGACAAAACAATTGGGATTATTTCTGTCGAAGTCACACCCCACATCGTTATTGTTGTATTTTGTTTTTAACAACGAAGTCATTCCTTCGGATCGTTTAAAGACGAGTAACAAACAAGTCATGCTAAAGCAATACTTTTGTACAGGACGTTATCGACAACCCGGTGGTACGGCGCTGGCGGGTCGGAGAGCGCGCCCAGCACGCCGGGCGGCGGCACGGAGGCGGGGTCGCGGCGGCGGCGGCGTTCGGGCTCAGGCTCGTCGCGCTCCGACTCCTCGTCGCCGGAGCCCAGCGACCAGTCGCGCGCCTCCTCGCCCTCCAACGCGCATGCGCCCGCGCCGCCCAACCATGCCAACCATCGCGCGCACCATCCGCACCAGGTAACTACCACCGACACGTTGTCTTCTCACACATGAAGGCGCACAGGAGTCACGTCCCTAGGCCCTAAAACAGGCACCATAAAAATGTTCTTTAGTTAATAGGCGTACTTTGGTAATGTTATATATTCGCAACATTTATCATGTCAATAACCAATCAAGTAAAAGGATTTTTCTTGAAAAACTCCCTCTCATACGGTTAAAAATTAATTTGGAAGTGTAGTGCCGGCTTCGAATGACACTACCCATTTCTACCCACGGGTGTCGCCAAAGGTGACTAAGGGTATGGGGCTTTTTAAGTGGTTTTTGGGTGATGAGGTTGGAAACCCACCACCGATGATACTTTATTTTACCATCTTGCCCCCTATCTACGTCTAAATGAGACTGAGGAGTTTTTAGCTTTAAAGTTCTGGCTACCCCTTTTTGGGATTTATGGCCGTGAGTATATATGCATGTATGTAATTTTGAGGTTATAAAACCATTTCGGTAGGATTTATTATGGGATTTTCTTTTGACTGGGTTTCCCTAATAGATACCAAACCAAAAATAACCCAATAGAACCCTTAAAAATAACACGGTTAAGGCACTTCACGCCAAAAGTGGTAATAAAAATGGCGTATAAACGAAGTAATAATAGTAAGGAGTAATATAAATAAGTTTGATATTAGTACATATTACTCTGTAGAACCATTGATTTAAAACTCAAAACTCAAATGTTCACACCGACATCACGTGACATTATCACCTAGTTTTCAGAGTATCCAGTTTTGCTTGGACAGTGTACATATAATAAGGAGCAGGCCTACCGCTAAGAATACTCTGTCACACGACATAGTACAACTAAGCCATGTGGGCTTCCTCACGATATTTTCCCTCAACGTTAACAACCGGGATAAATTAACCACACATATGTCTTTAGACAAAATGGGTGTAGGCCTGACCCGGGCTTTGAACGCTCGTCTGTCTTCATGACGGGCGGGAGTTATTATCCATTGAGCTATCACCCCTGATTTAAAACGTATCTGTTTTTAGCATAACTTGTAGGAGTAATAACTCATTTGGTTTTAAACATGCATTGTAACATCCAACTATTAAAATTAAAATCGAATATATGTACATGAATTAAAAGTGTAGTTCATAGAAGGGCATTTTACATACGTTTTATTGACAACTAACTTTTTTCGATTCCATAAAAGTAGATGAAATGGGACTCGAAGGAAGCTCGAAGAACCCGCATGTAAGATGGCATTGTTTGACCCATTAGATTTATACCGGACACGTCAATGAACATAATATATAAACGGATGCACCTTGTAATTCAAATAAATATAATAGTAGTATCGTTTGACATTTGGATTGACAATACTCGGATATGGTAATAATACCAAAACTCTAGATGGTCTTGCTTTGTTCATTTAAAAATTTTCGTCGTAAATTACGTTTAAATGATAAAATCAATATTTAAGAGTGAAGAATAAAGGGGGCAACCGTGATAGCTCAGCGGGTAGAACATCTCCTTATCCTGCAGAGGAGCGTCGGTTCAAAGCCCGAGTCAGGTCCTACACCAATGTGTCTGTTTTGTAACAGTTTATTTGCAATAAACGGCGGTGGGCCAACCTCATATCTCACGAGTATACTGTCCAAGCAAAACAAGGGCACCAGAAGTAAAAACCTCTTCCGCCTCTTCAGGTATATACGGCGTGAACATTTGAGTTGAGTCTGGAAAAACAAGGGCATGTGTAAGATTTAGGAACATAAATGAAGCTCCGAAGGTTAGCTAGGATCGTACGAAGTGGCGGCTTTCTGCCTACCCCTATGTTAACTCATGGTGTGAGTATATTAATGTTTTTATGTATGTACTTTTATTATACGCTGTGCTAACAAAGTATGTTTGATATGAGACGTACAAAATACAGTCCGTTATTTACCGATATTTTACCCTCACTGTTTATATTTTTGATTCCATATACTAAATGTTTGTTTTGATTGCAGTGGGCGTCAGCAACCGCGAGTGGGCGGCCTTTAGCAATTTGCGTTCGGAATTTGCCCACAAGATCAACAGATAGCTCGCTCAAAGATGGTCTCTACCACGAGTACAAGAAACACGGGAAAGTGGTGTGGGTGAAGGTGGTCGGTCAAAACGCTGACCGGTACGCCATAGTCCGATTCAAGAAGCCGTCCGATGTAGAAAAAGCACTGGAAGTGTCACAAGATAAACTTTTTTTTGGATGTAAGATCTCAGTAGCTCCTCACCAAAGTTGCGACGAAGATGCCGAGTCAGCCAAACCTTATGAGACTGATATAGATGAATACCACCCCAAGGCGACTCGGACATTGTTCATCGGTAACTTGGAGAAGGACGTGACGCAGCAGCAGTTGCGTGACAAGTTCAAGCACTTCGGGCGGATAATCGAGATCGATATAAAGAAGGGTAGCGGCGGAGGTGCCGGTTATGCTTTCTGTCAGTACGCGTCGATATCGAGTGTGGTGGAGGCGATCCGCGCGATGGACGGCGAGCACGTGGGCAGCTCGCGCGTCAAGCTGGGCTTCGGCAAGCCCGTCGCCACCACCTGCGTCTGGGTCGACGGGCTCACCGAGCACACCGAGAAACAGGTAAGATTTAAAAGACAGACTTATACACACGCCCCTTTATACGGCAGACGTGTGATCTATATATGTGTATTTCTTGTTTGTTACAATGTTTTTTAAAAGATGAAGACTCGAAAATTAATTTAACAGAATTTAAGAAAAGATTTAGGTAGGTTGAACTGACGCGTGTGGAATAAAGAAATTCCTAAGGGGTTAATCACAGTACTCATATTTAATTAAAAAGCTTTTTTCTTACTTTTTAGTACTTGATTGTTTATTTTCGGTTGTTTTTCAACTTTGAAGTCGTTTTTCTTTTTGTTAAAAAATATTTTATTTTACGAGTTTTAGAGATGGGTAGACCTGGCAAAGATGCCTTTCGGATGAGGAAGAGACGGTTGCTGTAGTATTCTTCGTATTTCCGGTATTTCTATTATTGTACGAATTGAAGATTTTGGCATATTGCACAGTTTTAAATAGGCTCATCCATATGTAACTTTACATTGTTCTTGAAATCCCTTAAAAGGCGATGGTCTACATATCTGCATCTTGACTAAAAAAAGACTCAAACGTTCACGCCGAATATCCCCGAACGGGTTAGCAGAGGTACTAATACTTCTGAGCATCACGTGACATTGTCATCTGTTGCTCAGAGTACCCACGATTTGCTTGGACAGTGTACTCACGTGATACAGCGCAAGCCTATTGGCGTTTTGAACAAATAAATCCCCAAGTCTCATGGTACTTTCTCGGTAACAATAACGTAACAAAAGAAATGTCTTGTGAACCTGTACTTTTCTTCATAAAAGCTACGAAGAGGAGTATAAATCTATATATAATGTTGAAAGAACTATTTCCTAACTCCTAGTGATTGAGGACCTACACCTTCCATCATCAGCTCAGCAGCATAACATTATGATTTCCAGAAGCAAATGCAAATATAAGTTCATAAAATATGTAAAACGCGGTACATGTGCCTATACAATTTGAGGGTTTCCCTCGATTTCTCCAGGATCCCATCATCAGAACCTGATATCCTCATCATGGTACCAATCCGGGAATATCTTCTTTCTAATAAAAAAAATAATAATCAAAATCGGTTCATAAATGGCGAAGTAATCGGAGAACAAACATAAAAAATAATATATATACGGTCGAATAGGCTATTTGACTGTAATAAAAATATACATTTCTTTTATTTCATTAGTCTTAATATTTCTTTTTTGGAGCAATATGTAACAATGCGAGATAAAAATATTGCATTATTTCACTAAAATCCGTCTTCTAAAATAAGTATTTTTGATGCAACTGTCACGTGACTAAAAACGACCGTGATTGGCTATATCTGTAATGACGTAGATTGCACATAAACAGACTGTGTATCGCTTCGCTCATTGGTGTTTAATGCGGAATTGACGTCATTTGTGCTACAGCCGCCATATTACTTAAAGTCGCGTTTTCGCGGCACATTTGAATATTGCATTTTCTTTTACGATTTTTTAACAAAATAGCTAAAATGAAGACAGAAAAATATTTTTTAGGGCTCCTTATAAACAAATTAACACCGTAAGATAGTTTTCAAAACTTAGTCAAATAGCCTATTGAGAACACTCCTTTTAGTTGAAGGTTATAAAAATAAGGTTTACCTTTTTTATTGTTGGTTTATATCATTCTTGGCTGATTTAATGCGTCTACATAATTTATATGTGTTCTGCCGTCCCGAGACTAAACCGCAGTAAGTGAAAATTGGTGATTTCGAGAAAAACGCGTTTAAAGGTTTCAAAATGGCTTAACTTTTTTACCACTAGGTTTATAATTAATCTTTGAATGACAAATGAAACTAGGGTTATCTGGCTTAAAAATAAGTACAAAATAAAGTACATGGTGCGTCAACAAAATAAATTATGGTATTTTTAGTGAACTCAGGTGATTTCTGTTACTATTACTGCTACGGTTTTTTAAACGTTTCCAAACTAAAATGCCGTAAAATAAGCTATTACTGCTTTTTTGATGTTTTTCTCGTTAAGGATCCTAGCTAAAGCGCAGTAAAGTTGCTGAAAGTACTGCATTTTAATTTGTTATGTGCAATGAATTATCAGATTTGTGGGACAGTAAATACAAAGATCTGGCAGTATCAGCAAAAAATAAATCTTTATGAATAAAAATGCTAGTTAAACTTTAAATCAATCCTTTATTGAATTATATAAAAATCAGTTCTTAGCTTACATCTAGGAACCATCCCGCTAGGCGGCAGTTAGGTGGGCACATACCTAATTAATCACAAAAAAACTATAAATCTAACAACCTTCGTAACAAAAGCTTTAGAAGCAACATAATCTTAATAAAAAGGTAGTTTAAAATTCTATTACTACTACAGTCTTATGCACAGTCTTTCAAAATCAGTATTAAAAATTATCTTACATCTAGATTTACCTCGGAAATATTCAGTAAGGCGGCCGTTAGGAACAAAATATTACCACTACCTTATCAACAAACTAGGTAAGTAAGTATACATATTTTAAAACTATTTGAGCTTTCTCTTTATGCCTAGGTAACTGTGAGGTAGGTACAATTGTATATGAAACGACTTACTCTTAGGAATGTTTAACACCCTTCTATAAAATAAATGACGGTCGTTTAAGTAGGAAAAACACATTTAAATATGGCACGTTATTTGTAACTTAGTTTTACGAAACAGGTAATTTAAAAATAGCCTTAATTTAAGTTCGAAAAATAATAAAAGAATAAAAACTACTTTTCATCAACGTCGAATACAACCCCCTTTTTTTAGCTGCACCACTGTAAGTAGTAAGATTTTTCCAAAATAGTAACCTCTTTTCTGGCATACCTCGTCTTTTAAAAGCTTAGCTTTTCTATCCACTTCTATTCCACGAAGGTCAGTTTTTTGAGTAGCTATTGGATTTTTTTTATTTTTTAAGCAAAACAGATGCTTATACTCACATTCCTCATAATCAGTTTTGTAATACAGCTTGTAATCTCCTCTTTTTACCATAACTTGCACAATATCTCTTAGGTATATTCTATTTCCGTCACTGTCCTTCATTTTTGTCTCTGCGATGTGAGATTTGTAATTATAAAAATCATGTATTTGCATATCTTTAGTAATTACATTTCCAGACTTAATTGATTGCTTTATACAATCTAAAAAATCTTGGTAGTCATAGACTTTTCCTTTTTTGGCCAGGGACTGTTCAACGAAGTGGTGGAATGAATCAGCCGACATAAAGGTGTGCCCTGGTTCAAAAATTTTTAATTCTATTTGAGTTCTAGCTATGTCTGAGCAATTTATGATAGTGATTAGAAATGTGAATAGGCAATAATTTTTATTCTGGGCCGAGCAGTTATCAACCCATAAAATTATATGTTTTGCGTCCCGGTTGCTGAGGAAAAATGCACGTTAAGTACTCACGAGATCTTCTTGGTAACGTCCTGCTATACCTTCGTGCCACACCGCAGAAAAGACGTCACCGGATTTAAAATTGTGAAGGGGAACAAAAGTCTCATTATATGCTACTAATCTCGGACAAAATAATACAGTTTTAAAAACATCTAATCGGGGTAGCATTATCACTTTTTGCAGGTCAACAGAAACAAAAGTGACACCCGGTGGACATGGCTGCGCTTTATCGGCATCGTATTTTATTCGAGCTTGGGTATAGCGGCGTTTGTGGCGAGCATGCATTTCGCAAATCGCGCAGTCATTAGCATAGCCATCTTTGACATGACTTGAATTGTGTAGGTCAAATTTTTCACACATATCACACTGCTCGTGGCCAAGCTTCGCGAACGATATGTTCATTTCGTTAGACAGAGTGTCTCTGTATGTCTCCATACTGCAGTAGCCCGGATACTTTGCGATTAAATTATTGCACATGTCTGTAATCGTAAGATCACTTGGTAGATACCTTTTATTAGGTGCATGACTCCTACGGTAATGATGCACTTCTGGATTGAACGATTCGATATGTTGTTTAATTAACTCCCTGTCAGTAATTGTGGGTTTTAAATTGCGACCATCTCTTTTGTCACACTGATCTGTAATAGACTTTTTAAGTACTGACAGAATGTGTTTGTCATTCTTTAGTTGGACTGACTGACTCACTCGCGACTCCCGCGACTAAGAATGTGTCACTCTCTCACTCACTCATGGATGCGCAAAGGCCGTAACTTCATGTTGACAACGTAACAGATTACTAGAAAAACTGACTAAAACGCAGTAATCACCTCAAAATACTTACAATTAGGGTGTTCTGTATATTAAATATTTATTTTAAGTACAAATTAAACCGCAATAAAAATAGTTCATTACGTCCATTTAGTCAGTATTAAGATTTAGAAATGCAACGCAATACCAACTTAATTGCAGTAAGTGTATATATTATACCTGTTTTGCTTGCAGTTACAAGAGAATAATAACTGTCCACTACAAGCTAAAAGGCAGTAACATGAGAAGTTACTTCGTTTTACTTAGTTCATAAAATAAATATGATAGTGATTCTCCAAATTAAATCGAAGTAATGTATGTAAATACTGCGTATTAGTTGGTTTTAGAGTGTTGTCAATATAAGCTTTTCCATATTTAAGCGAAGTAATATTTGAATTTACTGCATTTTAGGCAGTTTTCATCACTCAAAAATCTTTTATTTTAAAAGCAGTAAAAAAAATATTGTATGAAGCTCAATAATACTGCGTTTTAGATAGTTTAAGTAAAAATTACGTTGAACAAAGAACTAAATAACGAGTTATAATCTTAGCGCACTTACTGCATTTTACCTAGGAAACCTTGAAAAAAGCCGGGAAGTAAGTGATTTACTGCATTTTAGTTAGTTTTTTAGATCAAATAAATCAAAATTAGCGTTTTTTAGGAGGGAGTCTAAAATGCAGTATAAATTTTTAGAAAATAAAATAAAATACTTCTACATGACATAGCAATATATGGATCAATTTACTAGATAGCTCTGAAACTGCACTCTTAGAATCTACGAAAAACTGAAAACCGCAAAAATGTCGATTACTGCGGTTTAGTCTCGGGACGGCAGTGTAATGATGGCATGAACATAATAATAACATGATTAAACCTTCATTAATTATCTTAGCAACTAATTCAATTTGCGTTGCGTTAGTAACATATTATAAGTAAACAATTTAGAATGACTAGTTAATCTGCACTAACTGACTAAGCAGATTAGGAGAACCGATACATTGTGACAGATCTGCTACCTATAGAGCCCCTAAAATGATTTTAATTCTAGACTTTTTAAAATTTCGAATGGGGAGAAAAACGCAAGGTTGCTAATATATATGACGCTGATCTACATTTTATAACTGTTGCTACGAATATTAACAAAAGGTTATTGGATATTCCATCTATAACAAATATAGATAATACGACGGGATAGGCTTACAGTAGGTATAGGTCCTTATAGGTCGGTAAAATTTATTGGATATGAATGCGTAGAGAAGTTGTAAAAGAATTACACTGATTAACACTTTTTTACAAAAGTAGACTCTAGAAAAGGCTTTAACGTAATTTTTTGGGAACTTGTTCTAAATATAATTAACACTTTTTACTTTGTGAAAAGTTCAACTCTGAATTGTTCAAAAGTTACTTCTTTCTAAAGAAAGTTCGTTACTAATGCCTTCTCTTACAAATTCGGTAACTGTGGTATTATGCTAAGTGTTTAATGAACCTCCCTTCACGGGTTCATTTTAGCAATAAAAACTTTCGTAGCTATTTATATAATATATAGAACTGATATTAAATATTGTTAAATAAAGGGATCTAATTGTAAGAGGCGAATGGGCTGGGTGCAAGTATGACCCATTTTTTATGCCCCGATCTCGGTAACTTCCAATAGATATTTTTTTATACATACATACATATACTCACGGCTATAAATCCCTAGAAGGGGTAGCCAGAGCTAAGGAATTAGAAATTCCTCAGCCACTTTTGGAAGTTGCGTGGGGAAAAGATGTTGAAATAAAGGTTGTTGGTGATGGGTCTCCAACCGCATCGCCCAAAAATCCCTCAAAAGCCCCAATACCGTTAGTCGCCTCTTACGTACACCCACCGGAAGAAATGGGCTAGTGCTATTCTAAGCTGACTCTACACAGCTTTATTTTTTATAATGCGACTAAAATTATTTGTGCCCTTAAGTGTCAATTTAAAAAGCTTTGATCGCTCGTGCTACATTAAATGAGATATAATTCAAGAGAGAGCACAAGTTCCTTCTAGAAGACATTGATTACATGTCTAGAACCCAAGCTCTCCCCCTTCCATATGTGTAAAAGTGTGGTATTTTATCTGATTATTTACTTGGGACATCAACATTATTATCACATAACATTCTCATCTAATAAGTTCATAATCTAGTGATAATAACAATTATAGATATGCACTTTATAAGCTAACATTGTAATTCACATTTCATTCTCAAAATTAATAATCTAACTTTGATGAACTTTCCTCTCTTTAACGTAGTATAAAACTTTACCAAATCTCAATATTGTGTTTTATAATTATAGTTGTAAAATCTTTTTGGTTAGAGACCCATCACTAACGATTCTTCATTTCCACCATCTTGGTCCCTATTAACTTCTAAATGTGGCTGAGGATATTCTAACTGTAGAGCTCTGGCCACCCCTTTTGGGGTTTATGGCCGTGAGTATATGTATATGTAATGTAAATGTATACATAGCCGTATGTTATAAAAAATACCAATAGGCCTAATAAATATAATGCTAAAAGATGAGTCGTTGGTGACATTATGGGTATCCAAAAGGGGCCTTCCTACGGTGCCTAGCAAGGCTGTGCGCGCGTATTGTCTCAGACCTGTAATTTTGTAGGATAGAATTGTTATACCCAATATTCTCTTTCACATTGCATTAAAAAAAAATGAGGCCGTGAGGATCCGTCGAACGGCGCACCGTGATTAGAAGTTAAGGCGATTAGTTAGAATATGGTAGTAACGGTTGCGGTATGTCAGGTGCTG